>JAJTUV010002481.1:0-316022 GCA_021653895.1 Mastomys natalensis
ATTTTGTTGATTTTCTCAAAGAACCAGCTCCTGGTTTTATTGATTCTTTGTATAGTTCTCTTTGTTTCTATTTGGTTGATTTCAGCCCTGAGTTTAATTATTTCCTGCCGTCTACTCCTCTTGGGTGTTTTTGCTTCTTTTTGTTCTAGAGCTTTCAGGTGTGTTGTCAAGCTGCTAGAGTGTTCTCTCTCCAGTTTCTTTTTGTATGCACTTAGAGCTATGAGCTTTCCTCTTACCACTGCCTTCAGTGTGTCCCATAGGTTTTGGTATGATGTGTCTTCATTTTCATTAAATTCTAAAAAGTCTTTAATTTCTTTCTTTATTTCTTCCCTGACCCCATTATCAACGAGTAGAGTATTATTCAGTTTCCATGTGAGTGTGGGCTTTCCATTGTCTTTGTTGTTGTTGAAGACCAGCTTTAGACCATGGTGATCTGATAGGATGCATGGGATTATTTCGATTTTTTTATATCTGTTGAGGCCTGTCTTGTGACCAATAATATGGTCTATTTTGGAGAAGGTACCATGAGGTGCAGAGAAAAAGGTATATTCTTTTGTTTTTGGGTGAAATGTTCTATAGATATCTGTTAAGTCCATTTAGTTTAAAACTTCTGTTAGTTTCACTGTACTTCTGTCTAGTTTCCGTTTCCCTGATCTGTCCAGTGCTGAGAGTGGGGTATTGAAGTCTCCCACAATTATTGTGTGAGGTGCAATATGTGCTTTGAGCTTTAGTAAGGCTTCTTTTATGAAAGTGGGTGCTCTTGCATTTGGTGCATAGATGTTCAGAATTGAGAGTTCATGTTGGTTGACTTTTCCTTTGACAAATATGAAATGACCTTCCTTATCCTTTTTTATATCTTTAAGTTGAAAGTCAATTTTATTCGATATTAGAATAGCTACTCCAGCTTGTTTCCTAGGACCATTTGCTTGAAAAATTGTTTTCCAGCCTTTTACTCTAAGGTAGTGTCTGTCCTTGTCACTGAGGTGGGTTTTCCTGTATGCAGCAAAATGTCGGATCCTGTTTGTGTATCCAGTCTGTTAGTCTATGTCTTTTTATTGGGGAATTGAGTCCATTGACATTAAGAGATATTAAGGAGAGGAGACTGTTGCTTCCTGTTATTTTTGCTAAAAGGGGAGGCATTGTTTGTGTGGCTATCTTCTTTTGGGTTTGTTGGAGGTGGATTACTTTCTTGCTCTTTCTAGGGTATGATTGCTCTCCTTGTAATGGGTCTTTCCTGCTATTATTCTTTGTAGTGCTGGGTTTGTGGAAAGATATTGTGTAAATTTGGCTTTGTCATGGAATATCTTGGTTTCTCCATCTATGGTAATAGAGAGTTTTGCTGGGTATAGTAGCTTGGGCTGGCATTTGTGTTCTCTTAGGGTCTGCATGACATCTGACCAGGATCTTCTGGCTTTCATAGTCTCTGGTGAGAAGTCTGGTATAATTCTGATAGGTCTGCCTTTATATGTTACTTGGCCTTTTTCTCTTACTGCTTTTAAAATTCTTTCTTTGTTTTGTGCATTTTGTGTTTTGATTATTATGTGACGGGAGGTATTTCTTTTCTGGTCTACTCTATTTGGTGTTCTGTAGGCTTCTTGAATGATTATGGGCATCTCGTTCCTTAGGTTAGGGAAGTTTTCTTCTATGATTTTGTTGAAGATATTTACTGGCCCTTTAAGTTGTGAATCTTCACTCTCTTCTATACCTATTATCCTTAGGTTTGGTCTTCTCATTGTGTCCTGGATTTCCTGGATGTTTTGTGTTAAGAGTTTTTTGCATTTTTCGTTTTCCTTGACAGTTGTGTCAATATTTTCTATGGTATCTTCTGCACCTGAGATTCTCTCTTCTATCTCTTGTATTCTGTTGGTAATGCTTGCGTCTGTGACTCCTGATTTCTTTCTTAGGTTTTCTATCTCCAGAGTAGTCTCCCTTTGTGATTTCTTTATTGTTTCTATTTCCATTTTTATGTCCTGGATGGTTTTGTATAAACCCTTCACCTGTTTGGTTGTGTTCTCTTGCGATTCTTTAAGGGCTTTTACCTGTTTACCTGTGTTCTCCTCAGATTCTTTGAGAATGTTATTTATGTCCTTCTTAAAGTCCTCCATCATCATCATTAAAAGTGATTTTAGGTCTGACTCTTGCTTTCCTGGTGATATGGGGAATTCAGGACTTAATGTGGGAGAACTAGGTTCTGATGATGACATGTGTTCCGGGTTGCTGGTCCTTGTATTCTTGGGCTTGCCTTTTGCCATCTGGTTCTCCTTGGTGCTACCTGTGCTGTCTCTGGCTGGAACCTGTCTTTCCTGTTCTCTTGGTTGTGTCAGAACTGTTTAGGTTGGGTGTCGCTGCTGAGATTAGAGCTAGGGCCCAGGATCTGCTCAGTGCTTTGGTCCGGACCGGAAGGAATCAGTGCTCTGGGCCAGGAGTGAGATCCTGGATCCCTGTGGGACCTGGTTACTCCTGTTTGGGGCAGGTGTTGCTGCCTCCTTGCTTAAGAAGCTGCTCGAGTTAGAGCTCCTGGGAGCCATGCTTCCTCTGGCTTCTGTGAGATTGGGTGCAGAGTTGCCGCCCGAGATCTGCTGAGCACCCAGGCCCAAACCGGAAGGAACCAGTGCTCCGGGCCAGGAGTTTGTACTTGGGTCCC
Organism: Mastomys natalensis; assembly: GCA_021653895.1. NCBI lineage: Eukaryota > Metazoa > Chordata > Mammalia > Rodentia > Muridae > Mastomys > Mastomys natalensis. Next base: position 2,645 of record JAJTUV010002481.1, read on the forward strand.
AGTGGGTCCCGGTTACTCCCTATTTGGGGCAAGTGTTGCTGCCTCCTTGCTTAAGGAGCTGCTCGAGTTAGAGTTCCTTGGAGCTACGCTTCCTCTGGGTTCTGGAGTGAGTACCTGGGTCCTGGTGGGTCCCAGTTACTCCCGGTTTGGGGCAAGTGTTGCTGCCTCCTTGCGTAGGAAGCTGCTTGGGTTAGAGCTCCTAGGAGCCCTGCTTCCCCTGGGTTCTGTGGGATTTGGTGTAGAGCTCCTGCCTGGGATCTGCTGGGAGCTCCGACCCAGACCGGGAGGAGCCAGTGCTCCGGGCCAGGAGTAAATCCCTGGGTCTCAGTGGGTCCCGGTGGGTCCCAGTTACTCCCTGTTTGGGGTGGGTGTTGCTGTCTCCTTACCAGAGATACTGCCTGGGTCAGAGCTGCTGGGTGCCCCACTTCTGCCTGGTTTTGTGAGGTTCAGTGCAGAGCTGCCGCCAGGGATCTGCTGCCTGGGCCCAGACTGGAAGCGGAAGTCGTGGGCTTTCTTTTGTTTTTATTGTTATTGAATTTTATCCTAAGCCTGTAGTGATCTGTAGGATGCATGGGATTATTTTAATCCTTTTGTATCTGTTGGGACTTGTTTTGTGGCCCATTATATGGTTAATTTTGGAAAGAGTACTAAGAGGTGCTGAGAAGAAGGTATATTGTTTTAGGATAAAATGTCTAGTATATATCTCTTAAACCCATTTGATTCATTACTTTTATTAGTTTCACTGTGTCTCTATTTAGTTTTTGTTTCAATGACCTGTCCATTGTTGAAAGTGAGGTATTGAAGTCTCCCATTATTATTGTGTGACATTTTCTGTGAGTTTTGAGCTTTGGTAAAGTTTCTTTTTTGAATGTGGTTTTCCTTGTATTTGGAGCATGAATGTTCAACTTGATACTTCATCTTGGTGAATGTTTCCTTTGATGAATATGAAGTGTCCTTCCATTTCTTGTTTTATAACTTTTGGTTAAGGTGTCTTTTTACTGGATATTAGAATGGCAATTACCACTTGTTTCTTGGGACCATTTGCTTGAAAACCTTTTTCCAGTCTTTATTCTGAGGTAGTGTCTGTCTTTATCTTTTGAGTGTGTTTCTTGTATGCAGCAAAATATTGGATCCTGCTTCCATGTCTAGTCTGTTAGCTTATGTCTTTTTATTGGAGAATTGATTCTATTGATGCTGAAAGATACGAAAGACAGATGATTGTTAGTTCCTGTTATGTTTGTTGTTGGAAGTGGTATTATGTGTATAGAATTTTTCCCTTTTGAGTTTGTTGTGAGATCATTAATTTCTTGTTTTTTTTCCCCCCTTTGGTATAGATACTTTTCTTGTGTTGGAGTTTTCCTTCTAAAATCTACTCTATAGGACTGGATTAATAGTCATATATTGTTTAAATTTCATTTTGCCATGGAATATTTTGATTTCTCCATCTATGATAGTGAGAGTTTTGCTGGGTATAGTAGACTGGGATGTCATTTGTTTTCTTTTAGGGTCTGCATGACATCTGTCCAAGATCTTCTGGCTTTTAGAGTCTCTGTTGAGAAGTCTGGTGTAGTTCTGATAAGTCTGCCTTTATATGTTACTTGGTCTTTTTCCCTTACAGCTTTTATATATTTTTTCTTTGTTTGGTGTTTTGATTATTATGTGGTTGGGTGGGATTTTCTTTTCTGGTCCAATCTATTTTGTGATCTGTAAGCTTCTTTTACATTTATGGCCATCTCTTTCTTTAGGTTGGGAAAGTTTTCTTCTATGATGTAATTTGCCCTTTGAGCTGTGAATCTTTACTCTCTTCTATTTTTATTATTCTCAGGTTTGGTCTTTTCATTGTGTCCTGGATTTCTTGAATGTTTTGGGTTAGCAGTTTTTTATGCTTTGCATTTTCTTTGACTGTTGTGTCAATATCTTCTATGGCATTTTCCACTCCTGAGATTCTCTCTTCTATCATTTATATTCTGTTGGTGATGCTTGAATCTGTGGCCCTCACCTCTTTCTTGAGTTTTCCATTTCTAGGATTGTGTTTATTTGTGATTTCTTTATTGTTTCTATTTCCATTTTTAGGTCTTGATTTGTTTTGTTCAATTCCTTCATGTGTTTGATTGTATTTTACTGTATATATTTGAGTGACTTTTTTGTTTCCTCTTTAAGGATTTTACCCGTTTAACGTGTGTTTTCCTGTATTTCTTCAAGTGAGTTAGTTATTTGTAATCATCCTTAATGGTCTCTATTATCTTCATAAGATGAGATTTTGGGTCAGCATCATGTTTTTTCAGATGTGTTGGGTTATTCAGGGCTTGCTATGGTAGGAGAGCTGAGTTCTGATGGTGTCAAAGTATATTGGCTTCTGTTGCTTATGAGCTTGTGCTTGTCTCTTGATATCTGGTTATCTCTGGGGTTAGCTGGAGTAGGTGTCTCTATCTTGAGCATGCCTCCTGTGTTCCTGGGTTGTGGCAAGTGTCCTGGGAGATGTGTGTGGCCCTGACTGCATCAGATCTCCTTGGAGACCTGTAGATTGTAGACACTCAGATCTGCCCCTTTGGAGGTGCAGACTGGAAGAGAGATAAGATTCACACAGAGGGGAGGTGTCTCACATCTGGGGATACCAGCAGCTACCATTATTTGGGAAGGTATATTACCTGCTACCCTAGCTGCAGCAGATCTCCTGGGAGACCTGCAAACTTGCAGTGTTGAGAGAAAAGGGCAGGCAAACAGATCTGTTTTGGCACAGGTGCAGACTGTAAGGGAAATGACATTCATTCAAAGGGGACAGGTCTTGTGTCCACTGGGCTCCTCAGGGGTCCCAGTTGCTGTGGTTATTTAGGTGGATGTCTTCCCTACTGCCCTGGCAACAGCAGATCTTCTTGGACCAAGCAAATCTGCCCTAGCACAGGTGCAGACTGGAAAAATAATTTTTATTTATTGTCTATCCACTCAATGTGTTATTATACAAGTCTCAAAATTATATTTTCATTTATAATGTCAACCAATTCTTACCATGCAAGCTAAACTAAAAACAACATTTTTAGAAGTATAAACAAGTCAAACACGATGGCTCATACCTGTAATCCCATCACCTGGGAAGATGGAACAGAGAGATCACACATTCTATTTCAACCTTGGACACATAATGCAACCTTATTTCAAAAGGAACTCTGGTGTGTGTGTATGTGTGTGTGTGTGTGTGTGTGTGTGTGTGTGTGTGCACGCACGTCTGTGTATGTTAAATATAAGGTGAATATAGTAATAAATATACCATGCTTCCAATGTTTAACCCATGCTATTAACCATGCTTCCAATGTTTAACTACATGCTACTAACTACATTTCAATAGAAGTTTTCTTTTGAAAGTTTCTGGTATCTTTTCCCCTCTATTTTTATTATTCTCAGGTTTGGTCTTTTCATTGTGTCCTGGATTTCTTGAATGTTTTGGGTTAGCAGTTTTTTATGCTTTGCATTTTCTTTGACTGTTGTGTCAATATCTTCTATGGCATTTTCCACTCCTGAGATTCTCTCTTCTATCATTTATATTCTGTTGGTGATGCTTGAATCTGTGGCCCCTCACCTCTTTCTTGAGTTTTCCATTTCTAGGATTGTGTTTATTTGTGATTTCTTTATTGTTTCTATTTCCATTTTTAGGTCTTGATTTGTTTTGTTCAATTCCTTCATGTGTTTGATTGTATTTTACTGTATATATTTGAGTGACTTTTTTGTTTCCTCTTTAAGGATTTTACCCGTTTAACGTGTGTTTTCCTGTATTTCTTCAAGTGAGTTAGTTATTTGTAATCATCCTTAATGGTCTCTATTATCTTCATAAGATGAGATTTTGGGTCAGCATCATGTTTTTTCAGATGTGTTGGGTTATTCAGGGCTTGCTATGGTAGGAGAGCTGAGTTCTGATGGTGTCAAAGTATATTGGCTTCTGTTGCTTATGAGCTTGTGCTTGTCTCTTGATATCTGGTTATCTCTGGGTTAGCTGGAGTAGGTGTCTCTATCTTGAGCATGCCTCCTGTGTTCCTGGGTTGTGGCAAGTGTCCTGGGAGATGTGTGTGGCCCTGACTGCATCAGATCTCCTTGGAGACCTGTAGATTGTAGACACTCAGATCTGCCCCTTTGGAGGTGCAGACTGGAAGAGAGATAAGATTCACACAGAGGGGAGGTGTCTCACATCTGGGGATACCAGCAGCTACCATTATTTGGGAAGGTATATTACCTGCTACCCTAGCTGCAGCAGATCTCCTGGGAGACCTGCAAACTTGCAGTGTTGAGAGAAAAGGGCAGGCAAACAGATCTGTTTTGGCACAGGTGCAGACTGTAAGGGAAATGACATTCATTCAAAGGGGACAGGTCTTGTGTCCACTGGGCTCCTCAGGGGTCCCAGTTGCTGTGGTTATTTAGGTGGATGTCTTCCCTACTGCCCTGGCAACAGCAGATCTTCTTGGACCAAGCAAATCTGCCCTAGCACAGGTGCAGACTGGAAAAATAATTTTTATTTATTGTCTATCCACTCAATGTGTTATTATACAAGTCTCAAAATTATATTTTCATTTATAATGTCAACCAATTCTTACCATGCAAGCTAAACTAAAAACAACATTTTTAGAAGTATAAACAAGTCAAACACGATGGCTCATACCTGTAATCCCATCACCTGGGAAGATGGAACAGAGAGATCACACATTCTATTTCAACCTTGGACACATAATGCAACCTTATTTCAAAAGGAACTCTGGTGTGTGTGTATGTGTGTGTGTGTGTGTGTGTGTGTGTGTGTGTGTGCACGCACGTCTGTGTATGTTAAATATAAGGTGAATATAGTAATAATATACCATGCTTCCAATGTTTAACCCATGCTATTAACCATGCTTCCAATGTTTAACTACATGCTACTAACTACATTTCAATAGAAGTTTTCTTTTGAAAGTTTCTGGTATCTTTTCCCCTCTGATATTGTTATACAGTTTTTACTGAGAAACAAAATAAGTCATTATTTATAACAGGACTTAGAATTTTCCCACTGTGACTTTTCTTGTCCCCCATTGGTTTTGTGTTACCTTGGATGTTGATATGTATATAAAATATGAATACAAATTAAAACTTCTCTACAATAAATCATAAAGAAAATGTTCATTTAGTAATTTTTTTCATAGAAGATACTTTGATCATGTTTCTTCCTTTCTAAAACTCCTCCCATATCCTCTTGACTTTCTATCTTTTACTAAAGAAGAAAAACAGAAAATAACAATCAAACAACAACAAGAAACAATTAGTAAGATAAAAAAATACACTACATTAAGTACACAAACATTTTCCAAATTTTTCGACACATTTTTCTCGAGTACATTTTGAAAAAGATTAAAACACTTACTGATGATAACATTGCTGAGAGGAAATGAAGGACAAACAAAGAATCAACAAAGACCTGTGGGAAAAAACATGCACGCACGGGGGGGGGGGGGGGGAAGGGGGGCAGGGCGGACTGTGGCGGAGGAGTCCCACAGGCCGGCGAGGTCACAGAGTCCTGGGGGCTTTTTCGCAGGCAGATTCCCACATACCCGAGAAAGTCCAATGTTCTCGAGGCTGGAAGCTTGTTGGCAGCAGACACAGGAGACACATGGAGATTAAAGCTTTATTGTTCATGGTGGTAGTTGGACCTAGATGTGAGTACGCCCCCAGAGCCTGGGGAAGGCTGGCTTATATATAGAAGATGGAAAGATGGAGGGACTAGGGAGGGGATAACTTAATTAGCTATGCCCCCGGCCTTTAGATAACTCATTAATATGTAGTCATGTCCTCTACCTGTGTCTTATGTGACTGAAGGTACAGGTTTAATGGAGATGTGAATGTGTGTCAGGGCCCTGGGTTCTGGAAGGTGGCCAAACACCCACAGTCTCAGGGTTCCATGCCCATGGCAACCCAAGATGCCCTTCCACGGCCCAACAAAGACCCAGCATCCATATGCAATGAGGCTCCTTCAAAGAAGTCTATGACAGAAAAAGATTTACACATTCACCCTTTAAAAGTCAGAGGGTCTTTGTAAGCTTTGGCTTAGATACATTTTTAATACTGATATTTTTAATTTTATTTGTTATATAAATTGGTTTATATTATAACTGCAAACCTGAATAGGCAATCATTTATAATATTATTTTTTATGCACCCTTTAATAGATGAGGAGAAGTCAAATAGAAAAATGGTAGACAGCTAGGTAACTGTGAATGTTAACTGGAAACATCCCAAGAGATAAAGTCATAAGCAGGGATACCAAAAACCATGCAGGAAGAATAACAAACTGCTTTAGAAATCTTGGAATGCAGTTTATAGGTTTGAACTGCCATGATGGGTTTTCCTCGAACAAGCATGGCCCTGAGGACTATGTGTTCTGAGGACTTTATGCTGTTGTGGAGTTCTGTTATGCTTGTTCCCCTCACATCTCTCTTAATCCATGAATTATAGGAAACCTCTAAGGGAGCTTCCAGTTGTGGGGCTGTAGCTCGAAAGTGGGCATGGGTCCTGTTGGGCTGAGTTGTGGATCTCGTGTGTCTGTCACCCCAGGTGGCTGGAACTGTGGCTCAGGGAGCAGAAGCACAGGAATTCAACTGAGTTCACTCCATGTGGTGCTGGACAGATGCTGGCTAGGGGAAGCCATTGAGTTACACTCTGGGCATGGGGAGATCCCAGTCTGAGGTCCAGTGTGGGCCAGAGCTCTTGGGTTGGGGGTCTCCAGACCGAGGCAGCTGGCTGGAGACTGGCTGGTCTCAGCCCTTGGGCTCCCAGGCACAGCTGAGAGGCTGCAGAAGGACCGAAATGGGGGTATATGGACTGGACCAACCCGCAGCCAAAAGGGGAGAGGGGGAAAAGCTCCAGCAGCGCCCCATGGTAAAATGATACTCTTGGTCATGGTTGGTTCTGCTAGCTCTCTTGAGTTGGTGGGCCTCTGTTGCTGAAACGCAGAGAAGTCCTCCATGGGAGATTAGGTGGCAGCTTGGTAGTTGAAGACTTTCTTCATGGTTCCCCACAGTGGGCTCCAAAGACGAGAGGAAGTCCTTGGTTTTAAAAGGTTTACTGTCATGTCAGAAAGTGGATAAAGCTGTACCTTGTGTTCTCAGGGTGGGCCTGAGGTTAAATACCTTTTGCAAGTAGGAGGAGGGTCTGAGAAGGAATGTTTAATTGGCTATGCCCTCTGGTCTTTAGGTATCTCATGAATATGGAGATGTCTTGAGGCTCTGAGGCCTGTAGTCATGCCCTCTACCTGTGGAGGGGCAGGTAGGGGTGTTGCCATATGTGATTGAAAGGCACGGATCAATGGAGGTCTTTGGCCTCGTGATAGGAGCCTGGAGTCTGGGAGCATGGCGAAATGCCTGCAGTCCCTTGCAGGGATACCTGTTGTGTCTCTGGCCATCTCTAGCCAGTGCTCGACCAAAAACCATGCTGTCCTTTCATGGTCCACCACCCCACACCCAGTCTTTCTTTGGGCAGTATGACTGGCACTCACAGCAATAATGCTTGATCTCTTTCAGACATTATTGCTGGAGCAGGTTAATGATTCAGTTACTACCTTTGGAAAGAACTTAGAGATGTAGGTTGTCATCAATGACCACTATCCTTAGAAAATATTTAGAAAAATAAAATTGTAGTGAAGGTAGGTAAAGATACTTTTGCTACTGGCTCTGACATTGAAAATCTTAGGAAACAATTTGAAGTTCAGTAAGCCACACTTTTTTAATAGTTAAGCTAGGGAATAGTTTCATCCACTGTGTGTGTGTGTGTGTGTGTGTGTGTGTATGTGTGTATGTGTTGTGAATGTGTGTGTGTATGAATTTTCTCTTTTTTTTCTTTCTGACCCTTAAGAGTTAAAAGAGTTTTAAGTTTCTTCCTGGCCACAGGGAATGCCATCCCAATCAATTGACCTTTGTTCCCTCACAGAAATGTCCGCTGAGTAATTTTTCCAGGGGAAGAGCACACCAAGTAGTTAGAGTCATTTTCTCATCTTTCAGTTTTAATAGCAAAAGATCACTAAGTAATGTTGTTGTGAGCCATCTGTGAAAGAAATATAAAGAAGAAAAAACATGAATAAAAAGTAAAATATAGAGAAAAACAAACTGAGGGTTTTGAACAAAATGGGGATACAGGGAATGCAAAATAGGAGGTGAAAAGACAAAATCAAAAGACAAATGATAGCACTAATAGAATGCTTTATATTTGGTATCATGATGTGTCTCAGCCTCCTACATGCTGGAATTATAGGCACAAGCCATCAGACTCAGCTCTGGAATTTCTCTTTTGACAAACATGTATAAAAGTCTGGTGAAATTTTAAGGTGTGGCATGTTTTGGTCCCATGAACTATGGAAATATAATTGTCTAAATTTCTCATCCTGGAACATAAGGATTAGCCAACCAAGGGACATTGGAACCAAATATGAGAGGCCAGTGTGTTCAGGGGTCTGTTGCATTATATATTACTGAAATTTGAAAACTGATAATTAATGCAATCCAATAACTGATAATTAATCCAATCCAATGACAAGTGATAAGTATTAACATCCAGATGAATTAGATTTATATTTCATTTGTCATTTTTAGGAATAGTTGAGGGAGATGGTTTAAAGAAGGCTCAAGCAACAATAGTTTTGTTCCTTTGTGACTTCAAATTCTTTACAGAGTGCTGTAACAAGAGATTTAAAACTATTATAAAAAGATATAGGGAAAATAACAATATTTAAATTATTAGTTTAGTATTTAATCTATTCTAGAAACTGACTTAATACTGAATATATGTCAATATTCAAAGAATTCTCATCACCAGAGAGGGCATTAGAGAATAAATTGACCTTGGAACTTAGAGCATGGTAGGTGGTATGGAAGAATGCACCAGTGTGGTTGATATGATTGACTAAAGGTATCCACAGCAGTGTGGGTGCTCTGAATACAGACTGAGTGATAAGAAATCCTCATACAGATGGTGTTTGTATTATTTGAGTAGAGAACTGAGCAAATTTATTGGTGTAGAAAGTGGGGAAAATTTGCTAGATGTGAAATGGAAAACTCTAGAGCTTGATTTTAAGAAACAACGGGAGTGTACATACTGAAAAGACACTAAAGGAAAGGACTATGCAGCAGAAATCTCCTTAACTATAATAATCCATGGAAAAGGTATCAAATCATAAATGTACTTCAATTTAAGGCATTGGAAAAATTGTTCCCTTTAAGTCAGTACATAGCACAGCCATCTTATATTACCTCAACATAACAGTGTGAATATTCTTCTAACATGCTGCAGAATACCTGCACAGATATAATGGGGATATAAATTACTACAATCAATTTAGAAAGAGGTATACAGGTTCCTTAAAGTAAAAAAAAAAAAAACAAAAAAACAAAAAACTGTAATAAGGTTTACAAATTCTACTTTTGAGTGTATATCTGTAACTGTGAAGTTTCTATTTTGAAGAGATATTTTTGTTTTCATGGTCATTTCAGCATTTTTCATAATAACCATGATGATAGAACAATCTAAGTGCCCACGAGTGAAACAACAGAAGTTAACATGGCTGTTTAGTGCAGTAGATTACTGTTCATGCTTAAAGAGAAGAAAATGATATAATTTGCAAGATATGGATGGACCTAGAACATGTGTTCTAAATGAAATGACCTATGTATCACATGATCTCATTCATATGTGGAATCTAAGAATCAATCTGCTAGAATCATAGATTAGAAAAGGAGGTGAGAGATGCTTAATAGAACAGTGGGGCAAAAGGAAATGTTTAATGGGAAACAAAATTCCAGTTAGACTGGAGAGGTAAGTTCTAACAGTCTGTTGCACAGTTTAAATACCATAGCAAATACACAGTATATATCACAATTACCAAAAATGGATTTTAAAAGTTTTCATGGTGAAAAATAAGCTAGTGAGGTGATATATCATAGTTTCACCACACTATAATAAGTAATATATCAAAATATCACATTGTAACCAATTGATATATAATTTGTTAATTACAATGAGTTAACAATCTAATAAAAATTAAAGATATTCTTAGATGATTTGGTTTTACCCTATACTAGAGACCCGATGCTAAGTTTACCCCCATCCTATAGAACCTCCTAGAAAACTCTCAGTTTATTGTTAAAATGCCCAGATTATTACTTTTACTGTATTTAGATGGCAGTTATATTGAGAAAGAAATCATAGAAAGAATTATACTCACAATAACCTCTAAAATTCTTTGTAATAAATCCAACAAAGGAAATGAAATACTTCAAAAATGAAAACTGTAACACTAGCACACTGAACAAATATATCAAAGAAGACTATCCAAGATGGAAATGTCTCCCATTCTCATACCTGAACCTAATCTTGTGAAAAGGCAGGAGTATTTATATTCAAACCAATGTCAAATAAAATGTCCATGGCATTCTTCACAGGAATAGAAGAAATACTGTTATAATTCATATAGAAACAAAAAGAATCTGATAGCTAAAACAATCCTGACTAAAATAAATATTGCTGGAGGTATTCCCTACCCTGATATCAAGCTGTAGTACAGAGGCATCACAATAAAACAACTTGGCCCTGGTACAAAACAAACATGTCAATCAATGGAATAGATTAGAAGATCTACCTGCAAGTATATGCAACTATAGTTACCTGAGTTTTAACAGATGCCAAGAATATATGATAGAGAAGGGTAGTGTCTTTAACAATTTGTTCTGGGAAATTTGGTTCTTTATGTACCAAAAATAAAATTACATCTTTATTGCTCAACTAGTACAGAAATCAATTCCAAGGTTAGCAAGATAGCTCAGTTGGTAAAAATGCTTAGCACTGAGATTAACTCCACTGGCTGGTTTTGTGTGTCAACTTGACACAAACTGGAGTTATCATAGAGAAAGAGCTTCTGTTGAGGAAATGCTCCATGAAATCCAGCTATAAGGCATTTTCTCAATTAGTGGTCAATGGTGGAGGACCCACTGTGGGTGGTGCCATCCCTGGGCTGGTAGTCTTGGGTTCTATAAGAAAGCAAGCTGAGCAAGCCAGGGGGAGCAAGCCAGTAAGTAACATCTCTCCATGGCCTCTGCATTAGTTCCTACTTCCTGACCTGCTTGAGTTCCAGTCCTGACTTCCTCTGATGATGAACAGCAATGTGAATGTGTAAGCTGAATAAACCCTTTCCTTCCCAACTTGCTTCTTGGTCATGATGTTTGTGCAGGAATCGAAACCCTGACTAAGAAATTAATGAATCTGGTCCCTGGTGGAAGGAGGGAATAGAGTTTTTGAAGTTGTCTTCTGACATCTGCAAGTTTGGTATCATGTGTGTGTGTGTGTTTGTGTGTATGTGTGTGTGTGTGTGTACATGTGTATCACAATTCAATAAAGAAATGCTAACAAAATAAACTCAGAATGCATCAAGTATCACAATGCTAAGTGTGAACTCATCATGCTCCATGGTACCAACACAATGTCACCTTATGATATCACAGCTGCAACATATTATCACAATTTGACTGTGCTATCACAACACTCTACTATTACATCTTATTGCTCTATTGTGACACAACAATGGCACATTGAACCTTCAGAGTTTTTTCCTTCAACAAGATTGATTTCATTGTTATTTATATCTATGTTTGTATGTCCATGTACATGTCTTCTGGTATATACAGAGGCCATAAGACAGTATCAGATATGTTAATCTGGAGTTATAAGTAGTCATGAACTGCACAACCTATGTTCTAGGAACAGAAAGTATAGTCATTTGAAAGTAGACATATTTAACTACAAAACCATGTCTCTAGTCCTACATTCAAAATTCTGCATGTGATATGATTCTCCATAAGGCCAATAGAATATTGACTTGTGATATCACAGCTCCACTGTGACATCACTATTTTCCATTGGGACATCAAAATGCTTGATTTTACATAACAGGGATCAATAGTGGTACATTGTTGCCTCACAGTTCCATTGTGAAATAAAATACTATACTCTGACATCACAGTATTGCAGTTATTGTAATGCTCCATGAGACATCACAATCCTTTACTGTGCTATGATAATGCTATATATTTTCATGCCAAAGTCCTCAATTATAGTACTGTAAAGATACATTTCTGATTTACCTCCCCCACTGTATCATTATAATGTTATACCAGGTTATCATAATGCTGCAAGAAACATCACAATTATTAATGTGCTATGAAGGTACTCTAGTTTTATATGCCAAATCTAAATTATGACATCACAGTGATGCACTATGTCCTCTCAGTTGCACACTGGCATTTCCTAGCTTCATAAATGTCTAATAAACATTTAAAAGCAATTGAACATTATTATCTAGGGAAATGTAGATTAAATCTACTTTAACAGTTCATAGAATCTCAATACACTGGGATTCTATCTAGAAGACAAATGAAAACAAATAATAGGTGTAATATGAAGAAGGGGGGATTTTATTTACTCTGGGTGGGAGTGTAGCCCTATAGAAATCAGCAGGGAGGTTTCTTAATAAGCCAAAACTAGAACCACCTAACTATACCAACTCCTGGCATATACCCCAAGGAGTCTGAGACCTATGACAGACAGAGATACATACACATCTACGTTCATTGCTGTTCTATTCACTGTACTTAAAAAATAGAATATGCCTAAACATTTACCAATACTTGAATGGATAATATAAATATGAAAGATAGAGAATTTTAATAGGGGAAATATAATCAAATACATTAAAAAATTAAAACATAAAAAGTTTGCAGAAAAACAAAAGAATTTAGAAAAAATACTGAGTTATTTAAACAAGAATAAAATGTATGGATATGTCTTTCATATTGGCTATGGGAATGCTATTGTTTTAAAGGCTCAAATAACAAAATCAAATATAGACAAACTACTACATTCAACTAAACATCATTTACACATCAAAGGAAGAAAACTAAAATGAAAAGCAGTGTACATATTTGGAGAAAATATTTGGTAACTGATATATGATTAATCTTAACATATGGATAGATAAGGAAATAATAGAATTCATTAGCAAGAAAAGATAATTTGATTTTAAAGTTGGTAGACAACTGAATGGACACTTCTCTACAGAATACACAAAAAGAAAGTGAGAATATAGAAGTTGTTAATCATTGTCCATAGTCATCAGGAACAATGTAGTCAACCAAAAGCTCTTGTCAACCTTGTAGTGAAATCTCTAAGGGGAAGGTGACTTGTGAACATCTGAGGCTCTCTGGGACTCATTATCACCTGCCTCCTGTACTCCATGGCCCGGAAATTTCCCCACTCTCAGGAGCTGCCTTGGACTGCAGTAGTCAGTAAGAATGTGCACTTGGTCACTTTCTCATACTTCTTTCTCATTTTCCAATGTCCTTTGAAAATGGGAGCTGGAATTTGATCAGTGAAGCTATTAATGTTTAGCTCTTTTATAAGTACAAAAGTGGAAATTGATTTTGACTCACCAAAGAAAAAGATAAATGACAAGTGTTAATGAGAGTAGTAGGTAGGGAAAACAAAGCCCCTATACAGTATTGGCGTGTCCAGTATGTGAACTGTATAGAAGTTTTAAAAAAGCAAAAAGTAGAAACTTCATGTGATTAAACCATGTGACCTAGCAATTCCTCTTATGGGTACACACTTAAATGAAGTTATGTAGCAACTCACAAGAGTACGCCATTCAGAAAATCAATTTCACTTAGGATACTCAAGCTACAGAAGCAACTTAAGTGTCTGTCAGTAATGAATGTACAAAGAAATTAGAGCATACACACATAAGCGCGCGCGCGTGGACATACACACACACACATGACTCAATAGAATTGCTTTCTACCTGTAGCAGTGGATGGAATTTGAGTTCATTGTGCTATTGAAAAACTCCAGGTGCAGAATGAAACACATTTCATTCATTCTCAGTCATGTGAAAATTTTTTTTAATGTTCAAACTCACAGAGAGGGCACACTGTTGGTTATCAGACAAGAGGTGTAGATAATATATACAGAAGTCAAAGAGAACAAAGGCTATAATTATATAAAATTAAAGTCTGCTTACCTACTGAACAGTAAGAGATAATTAATAGTATTTATTATATGCTATGAATTTGCTTGAAGTGCAAGTTGCCATATTTCAAACATAAAAAGATGTGAGATGCTGAATGTGTTAATTCTGTGACTTGATATTTCTTAAGTGAAAAAAAGTACCCAGCAGCAGAGTTACTTCATGAGAAGCAGTCTTGACGAAGTAAAGAATGTCAGCATATTTTAGGATTAAAAAATTTAATCTTAGTGTTTTGTGTGTTTCTACAATGATGTATCCCACAGAATAGAGGAAATCTCTAAGAAAATATTTTCCTGCCTATCTGTCTCTTCAGAGCACCCTTAATCTCATTATTCCTGAGACTGTAGATGAGGGGGTTCAACATGGGGATCACCACCATGTAGAACACAGACACAACCTTGTTCTGGTCTGTAGAGAAGGTGGACTTGGGCATCACATAAATGAATGTGATGGTCCCATAGAACAGAGTGACTGCAGTGAGGTGGGAGGTGCAGGTGGAGAAGGCCTTTTGTCGACCCTCTGTAGAATGCATCCTCAGGATGGTGATAAGAATGTAGATGTAGGAGACAGTAATGACAATAACTGTCACTACAATGATAGATCCAGCTGTGAATGAAGGAACAGTTGCAGGGACACTGACATCAGAACAGGACAATTCTATTAATGGCGCAAAGTCACAGAAAAAGTGATTGACACCATTGGGTCCACAGAAGGATAACGAATAGAAACATATAGTAAAAGACCATGTGTTAAGAAAACCACCTATGTAAGCAATTAGGAGCAATTGGACACAGACTTGTGTGGACATTTTGGTTGAATAAAGCAGTGGGTTGCAGATTGCCATGAAGCGATCATAAGCCATGGCAGCCAGAATGAAGCACTCACTTGATCCAAAGAAGACAACTGAACCTAGCTGGATGGCACAACCAATGTAGGAGATTGTGTGTCTCTCCACCAGAAAGTTGACAAGCATAGTGGGTGTGACAGTAGATGAGTAGCCTATGTCAGCAAAAGCTAAATGGCTGAGAAAAAAGTACATGGGGTGATGGAGTTGGGAAGAGACTCTGATGAGAAGGATGGTGCTGAGGTTCCCAGACACAGTCACCAGGTAGATGCACAAGATAATGATGAAGAGGATGACTCTCAGGATTGGATCATGTGTTAATCCAAATAAAATGAACTCTGTCACTGCAGTGTGGTTCCCATTCTCCATGAAATCCATGGGACAGTGTAGGTGATGCTAGATCAAGGCTGGGACGATGACATTCCAGAAAGGAATTCATAAATATATCATCCTCATTAGTTCATAGATGGAAGTTATTACAAACAAATGCACTATTAAAAGTCAAACTTAAATTTTGTTTATTTTAACTAAGAATGTATTCCAACGTTTATAGGTTTATGTGCAATGAATTGCTATAATTTAATATTTCTAGGTGGAAAAACAGGAAACGTTTGATATATTTTGTTTCATTGCTTTCATAAACATTTTTTAATTCAAGGATTAAACAATGAAATGTTTGAGAATGTTTAATTTTTTGGTATATCAAACAAAGAAACAAACAAACAAAAGAGAAAAACAAAAATCCCAAAATTGTGTATGTCCATGATGGGACACTGAACCTGAGTAGCAGCTAACATTTATGTCATGCTTTCTAGATAATGGACACAGAATTATCATTTTATATCAATTCTATTCAAATATCCATGAAATTGTTAAGTATTTGAATTGTTCCCAATTTATTGAGGAAACTAAGTTGAAAAATGTCTGGTAAATTACCTAAAATTGTCTATATATTAATGAAATCAGAATTTGAATCTCCAGGTTGAACTTAGTTTATTCCTTTTGTAAACTTCCTCAAGTGAAATTACTTAGTAGTTACAATGGAGTTGGATATCTGGTAAATGGAAAGAAAATAGGTTAGATTTCAATTTTAATGGCCAATGTACAAAAAAGGTTTCTAGTTATTTACATAGTTTACAATGTTTGTCCATTAAAAATGACATTTAAAAAATCAACAATACTATACAATCTTATTGAAAGGATAAGAAAGAAACAAAAAGAAATTTGAAATGAAATCTGTGCATAAAATTATTGTTCTAAATAATACCAATTAAACCATTACTTTATTCATCCATTTCAAATGTCAATCTATTTATGCAAAATATGACAGAGATATTCAGAACTAAATTGTGATGTTGTATACTTATCTGTATATAATCATTTCTTTGCATAATATTATTTAACTGCAGCATATTGGAAGAAAATAATGTGACTTTCAGAACAGTGTACTAGTGAATATATTTTGATAAAAGACAGTTTTAAAATGAACTTAGGTTTACATAGCTAAGCGCTGGGTTGACTCACCTCCCAAGATTCTTTCTTTTATATTCTACTTATTATTCAAAGTGTATAGTTGTCTTCAATGCTGGAAGAGATTGAATAATATGAAGTAGGCTTTCCAGAAGGTATTTTGATATAGGACTGTCAATTTATTTCGATGACTAATTTTATTTAACACCATGTTTGAGTGCTAAGTTTAGATGCTGTTAAACCTATGTAGGATTCTGATATTATAGTTGTATAAATGAGGAATATTGATAAAATGAATTATGTCTATCTAGACATAATAATTTAATTTAATTCCACTTAATTTAAATAAAAACTTACATTTAATTCAGTGAAAAATGCTAGGTGAATACTGAATTGTGTTTACTCTTTCTAAGTGATAGCTTGTGAACACCACTTTGAAGAACACATATACATATTTCCTGACAGTAAAAGGAAACCAATTAACAAATTACTAAATCTTACCTCCTGAAATCAGAATCAATCCTGACTGCAGACAGAAATCCAAAGTTATGATCATACAACTCTAAGCTTTTTTTATTATTGTTTTTGTTAGAAGATCTCCCTGAGGAGTCTAGAGAATCAAAAATGACTTGGAACACACCAGGGATCATTATAATAATCTCTAATGACTATTGAATTGCTTATTTTACACAACTGTAACACAAATACAAGTAATCTTCAAGGTCTACATCAATCATCATTCTTTTGTTTGTTTATACACAAGTGTACTCTCATTTGTTAGTTATAAGAAATATAACAAATTATCTGAAAGACAAACAGTTTGATGTTTATATCAGTATTTCAGATTAATGGATACTTAGCTGCCTACTTAAAAGTGTAACAGCTTTCTTTCACTTGGTATATGTAATTTTTAAAAAGTAATTATTTTACTAATTTTGAGACTTTTGCATATTATTTTTTTATTGGATATTTTATATACATTTCAGATGTTCTCCTCTTACCCTATTTCCCCCCTCCCTCCCAGGAACACCCACCCCATCCCTCCTTCTCCTGCTTCTATGGGGGTGTGCCCCCACCTACACCCCTCCCCCCCCGCACCTCACCTCCCCACCTGCGAATTTCCCCCCACACGACGTCCAGCCTTCATGGGACCAAGGATCTCTTCTCCCACCTATACCTCCCTTGCATATATAGCTGGAGCCATGGGTCCCTCCCTAAGGGCTCCCAGGCTGGTGCTTTAGACCCTGGGGCTCTGGTTGGTAGGTATTGTTGTTCTCTTCATGGGGTCTTGAACCCTTTCAACTCCTTCAGTCTTCACTCTAACTCCTCTGTTGGGAACCCCATGATCAGTTTAATGGTTGTCTGTGAGCATCTGCCTCTGAATATGTCAGACTCTTGCAGACCTCTAAGGAAACAGCTATGCCAGACTCCTGTCAGCATGCACCTCCTGACATCTGCATCAGCATCTACCTTTGGTGACTGCACATGGAATGGTTACCCAGGTGGAATGGTCTCTAGATGGCCCCTCCTTCAGTTTCTGTCCTGCACTTTGTATCCATATTTGCTCCCTTGAGTATTTTGTTACTCCTTCTAAGATGGACTGAAGTCCCCCCACTTGGTCTACATGAGCTTTATGTGGTCTGTGAGTTGAATCTTGGATATTTCAAGCTTCTGGGCTAAAATCAAATAATCAGTGAGTGAACACCATGTGTGTTCTTTTGTGTTTGGGTTACCTCACTCAGGATGATATTTTCTAGTTCCATCAATTCACATAAGAATTTCTCGAATTCATTGTTTTTAATAGCTGAGTAACTAATACTCCATTGTGTAAATGTCCTACATTTTTTGTATCCATTCCTCTGTTGAAGGACATCTGGGTTCTTTCCAGCTTCTGGCTATTATAAATAAAGCTGCTATGAACATAGTGGAGCATATGTCCTTGTTATGTGTTAGAGCATCTTCTGTGTATATGCCAGGAGTGGTATAGCTGGGTCCTCAGGTAATGATGTCCAATTTTCTGAGGAACCGCCAGACTGTTTTCCAGAGTGGTTGCACCATCTTGCAATCCCACCAACAATGGAAGAGTGTTCCTCTTTCTCCACATCCTCGAAAGCATCTGCTATCACCTGAGTTTTTGATCTTAGCCATTCTGACTGGTGTGAGGTGGAATCTCAGGGTTGTTTTGATTTGCATTTCCCTGATGACTAAGGATGCTGAACATTTCTTTAGGTGCTTCTCAGCCATTTGAATTTCCTCAGTTGAGAATTCTTTGTTTAACTCAGTACCCCCTTTTTTAATAGGGTTATTTGGTTTTCTAGAGTCTAATTTCTTGAGTTCTTTGTATATATTGGACATTAGTCCTCTATCGGATGTGGGATTGGTAAAGATCTTTTCCCAATCTGTTGGTTGCCATTTTGTCCTATTGACAGTGTACTTTGCCTTGCAGAAACTTTGCAATTTTATGAAGTCTCATTTGTCAATTCTTGATCTTAGAGCATAAGCCATTGGTGTTCTGTTCAGGAACTTTTCTCCTATGCGTAGGTATTCGAGGGTCTTCCCCACCTTCTCTTCTATCAGTTTCAGTGTGTCTGGTTTTATGTGAAGGTCCTTTATCCACTTGGACTTGAGCTCTGTACAAGGAGATAAGAATGGATCGATTTGTATTCTTCTACATGTTGTCCTCCAGTTGAACCAGCACCATTTGTTGAAAATGCAGTCCTTGTTCCACTGGATGGTTTTAGCTCCTTACTCAAAGATCAAATGACCATAGGTGTGTGGGTTCATTTCTGGGTCTTCAATTCTAATCCACTGATCTTCCTGCCTGTCTCTATCAATACCAGGCAGTTTTTATCACTATTACTCTGTACTACAGCTTGAGGTCAAGGATGGTGATTCCTCCAGAAGTTCTTTTATTGTTGAAAATAGTTTTTGCTATCCTGGGTTTTCCAAATAAATTTGAGAATTTCTCTTTCTAACTCTGTGAAGAATTGAGTTGGTATTTTAATGGGATTGCATTGAAACTGTAGACTGCTTTGGCAAGATGGCCATTTTTACTATATTAATCCTGCTAATCCATGAGCATGGGAGATCTTTCCATTTCTTGAGATCTTCAATTTCTTTCTTCAGAGACTTGAAGTTCTTGTCATACAGATATTTCACTTGCTTAGTTAGAGTCACACGGACGTATTTTATATTATTTGTGACTATTGTGAAGGGTGTCATTTCCCTAATTTCTTTTTCAGCCTGTTTATCTTTCATGTAGAAGAAGGCTACTGATTTGTTTGAGTTGATTTTAACTCGTCACTTTGCTAAAGTTGTTTATCAGGTTTAGGAGTTCTCTGGTATACTATCATATCATCTGCAAATAGTGATACTTTGACTTCTTCCTTTCCTATTTTTATCTGTTTGACTTCTTTTTGTTGTCTAATTGCTCTGGTTCGGACTTCCAGTACTATATTGAATAGGTAGGGAGGAAGTGGGCAGTCTTATCTAGTCCCTGATCTTAGTGGGATTGCTTCAAGTTTCTCTCCGTTTAGTTTGATGTTGGCTACTGGTTTGCTGTATATTGTTTTTACTATATTTAGGTATGGGCCTTGAATTCCTGATCTTTCCAAGACTTTTACCATGAAGGGATGTTGAATTTTGTCAAATGCTTTCTCAGCATCTATTGAGATGATCATGGGTTTTTTTTTCTTTGAGTTTGTTTATATAGTGGATTACATTGATGGATTTCCGAATATTGAACCATTCCTGCATTCCTGGGATAAAGACCACTTGATCATGATGGATGATTGTTTTGATGTGTTCTTGGATTCGGTTTGCTAGAATTTTATTAAGTATTTTTGCATCGATATTCATACGAGAGTTTGGTCTGAAGTTCTCTTTCTTTGTTGAGTCTTTGTGAGGTTTAGATATGAGTGTGATTGTAGCTTCATAGAACGAATTGGGTAGTGTTCCTTCTGTTTCTATTTTGTGGAATAGTTTGAAGATTATTGGTATTAGGTCTTCCCTCAAGGTCTGATAGAATTCTGCACTATAACCATCTGGTCCTGGGCTTTTTTTTTTTTTTTTTTTTTTTTTTTTTTTTTTTTGTGCGTAAACTTTTAATGATTGCTCCTATTACTTTAGGGGTTATGGGACTGTTTAGATGGTTTATTTGCTCCTCATTTAACTTTGGTACCTGGTATCTGTCTAGAAAATTGTCCATTTCATCCAGATTTTCCAGTTTTGTTGAGTATAGGACTTTGTAGTAGGATCTGATGACTTTTTAAATTTCCTCAGTTTCTGTTGTTATGTCTCCCTTTTCAGATCTGGTTTCATTAATTTGGATACTGTCTCTTTGCCCTCTGGTTAATCTGGCTAAGGGTTTATCTCTTTTGTTGATTTTCTCAAAGAACCAACTCCTGGTTTTGTTGATATTTTGTATAGTTCTTTCTGTTTCTAGTAGGTTGATTTCAGCCTTGAGTTTGATTATTTCCTGACGCCTACTCCTCTTGGGTGTATTTGCTTCTTTTTGTTCTAGAGCTTTCAGGTGTGCTGTCAAGTTGGTAATGTGTGCTCTCTCCAATTTCTTTTTGTAGGCACTTAGAGCTATGAGTTTTCCTCTTAGCACTGCTTTCATGGAGTCCCACAAGTTTTGGAATGATGTGTCCTCATTTTCATTAAATTCTAGGAAGTCTTTAATTTCTTTCTTTATTCCTTCCTTCACTAAGTCATCATTGAGTAGAGCATTGTTCAGTTTCCACATGCATATGGGTTTTCCATTGGTTTTGTCATTATTAAAGACCAGCCTTAGTCTTTGGTGATCTGATAGGATGCAAGGGATTATTTCCATCTTTTTGCATCTTTTGAGGACTCTTTTGTGACCAATCATATGGTTTATTATGGGAAGGTACCATGAGGTGCTGAGAAAAATGTATATTCTTTTGCGTTAGGATGAAATGTTCTATAGATATCTGTTAAATCCATTTGGTTCATAATTTCTGATAATTTCAATTTGTCTTTGTTTAGTTTCTGTTTCCATGATCTGTCCATTGGAGAGAGTGGGGTATTAAAATCCCCCACTATTATTGTGTGAGGTGCAATGTGTGCTTTGAGCTTTAGTAAAGTTTCCTTTATGTATGTGGGTGCCCTTAACTCACAGGCCAATCATCTCAAATCAGTTAAAAAAGTTAAAGAAGGACTGGGTTTAAGCCTTGTATTCCTAAATGTGTTATATAGGAACAATGCCTAAGAGAGTAACAATATTAATCTCACTTTTATATCAATAAGAAACTCACATCAATGAAAACTTTAAATTTGTACAAATAAATTCTATACCAATGAAAGAGATTATAACCTCAACTTTGTATCAATTATGGAGATTTCTACCAATGTAGAAATAATCAATTCTAACTATTCCTCCCTGTTCCAATAAGACCATTACTTTTCCCTAGAAGGGTAGCCTAATATTAACCACCTCAGTTCCCAAGCTCCGGGAATAGGGGCGCCGACTCTTCATCAACTTCTTCAAGCTGAATTTGGGCAAAGAATTCCCATCTGGGGGCCCAAAGGGAAATAGGAAAATTGGCTTAGTCAAACGAGAGCTAGTGGGCATTATTTGCCTTGCAGTCACTATGTGCTGAGAGAGTTCATTGCTTAGCTAACATCATGACTGTGACAGTTGGAAAGGCTGGACAGGCAAGCCAGCTGTTCTGGAAAAGTTCTGGAAGCAAGTCTTCTACGTAGGTGCAGCTTTGATGAAGAAGTAGCTTCGACGTGGTTGCAGTAGAATCAAGCACAAAGCTGGAAGAGCATGTCTCAGCATCCCCGAGTATAAATCTTTTTCAGGCTGTCTTTCTCTTCTTTAATCCTGCAGTACATAAAACTTAAAAGCAGCAGGTAGTTCTGCAAGGACATTCACAGCTTTGTCAATGAAGATCAATAAAGAAAGACTACTGCCTTTCTTCAGGTTAGTTTGATCACTTAAACTGTAATATAATGTTGTATACATGCCCTCATAAAGTCATTAGAAATTAGTATCCAATAAATATTCTTGGCTTTGTATAGACATTTTAGTCCCAGCCAGTTCCAGAGCTGTCTCCATATTAAGAGACATAAACATCATCATATATACTTCACCCATCTTGAAAATAAAATAAAAAACTTAATAACTAAAAATACTATATGTGCCTATTCTTTAGGCCTTTTCTATTTTGCCAAGCAGGAAATGAACCCAGAATTCCCGTGGGCCCACGTTAGACAGAACCCGAGTCTCCTGTGAGGCAATATAATTTTATATCATCTGAATTCATCTGATTTACACTATCTTTCTGTTCGGTCCTCTGCCTAGAACAGTTTTATTTATATACTGTACTCTCTACTTTAGAGTCAGTGACAATTTTCCCTAACTAACTTCAAAACCACAGGCCTCCCAAGTGCTGGGATTAAAGGCTCCACCTGCTTCTGCCTCCCAAGTGCTGGGATTAAAGGCTTCGCCTGCCTCTACCTCCCAAGTGCTGGGATTAAAGGTGTGTACCACCTCTGCCTCCCAAATGCTGGGATTAAAGGTGTGTGCCACCTGCCTCCGAAATGCTGGGATTAAAGGCGTGTGCCACCTCTGCCTCCCAAGTGCTGGGATTAAAGGTGTGTGCCACCACTTTGTGGCTTTCTTTCTTTCTTTGTTTCTTTCTTTGTTTCTTTCTTTCTTTCTTTTAAATATTATTAACTTATTTAAATATTACAGCATCTGCCTTATTTTGATTTGCTAGCTTTAGTAAATTATCTTCTAGACCTTGTCTCCAAATCTTATCTCTATCTCCTTGTTGTTGCTTATTTTGACTAATTAAATCCTGAACCTTTAGTTCTAGTGTTACTTGGAATCTTTTTTTCTAAGACAAGGAATTTTTTATCTAGGACCCTTTCTAAGACATAGTAAATCAAGAGAATAAATATTGCAATACTGATAAATGATAAGGTGTCTATTTTCCCTAAATTGATTCCTGTCAAACCATTCGAAATATCATCCCTTAAAGCCCCATAAATATTCATCGTATTTCTCATCTTTAAGTATCAAAAGGTTATATATCTTTTTTTATATCAAAGAATTACCTGATCCAAAGCCTTCAGTTCACTGTTTCTGCCTGAAAACTACCTCGTAGGCAGTTGTGTTCTCGGACCACCTGTCCCTCCTTGCAGTTTTTACAGCTTGCTGATCAAGCTGAGCTGCAGGCTCAGGTGTTGCTCCTGACCCTGGCTTTATCTCTCTGTCTGGGGGTTGGGAGAGGGAGCCTCTCTGTGGCTCTTTGTAGGCCTCTCAGATCCACTCAGCTTTCAATACACACTAGTGTAGCCTAAAATGCTGCCCGAACCCCATTCAGGGGTTGAGGGGCAATGAACTTTTATCTCAGGTTAGTTGAGTTCTAAGCAATAAGTTGGGCACCAATTTGTAGTAGAAATTATTAAAACCCCAGATTTGTCGCTGTAAGATCTCTTACCCGATGGAGTCCAGTAAAGGAAGACACAACTCAATAATTATGATATAAATTGCACACCTGGATTGGGCATATTTACCACTACAACAGTATTTCATGGTGTGTCATGCAGAATATCCTTTTGCCCAAACGTTCATTGCAATGAGTCATTATTCTGGTTTGAGGCCTCTGGTGTCTGCTATATTATCAGTATCCTCCCCAGACTGCCCTCATAAACCCTGCTGTTGCCCTCTGTCATGGAAATCCTACAGCTTTGTCTCTGTAGGACCAGTACCTTCACATGCTCCAGCAGTTCATAGATGGGGTAAGATGTTGGGGTGGGCCAACTCAAAACCTTGGATCTGGGCCTGGGTTGTTCTTCCTTCTAGCTCTTCTACCCCAAACCCACAAGGGCTGGCTCTCCTGCTTTTTCCAGGTGAAGGGCTAGACCAGCTCTCCTGCTTGCTTTAGCTGGCAAGAGATGGGGCTGGTTCTCTGGTGATCCACCATCAGGCAAGCTCTCATCCACTACTCAGGTAAGGGGTATGGACATCTTTCCCGTGTGCTGCAGCCAATGAGGTGTGGGACCAGCTCTGTTCAGACCTCAGCCTTCAAGATGGCCCCACGAAGCAGTTCAAACCAGGAATGTTTGCATGGCATTTGGTGGTAACATGGACCATGGACATTGACACAGATCATTGCTGCTTCAGGGGCATATACCCAGACATGGTCCTCAGCAACACAGACTGGAATCTCACCATGGCCTCAGTAGAAGCACAGACATCTCACGTAAGGCTATTCCTCACCCTTACCACCCTCATGATTTAAGGTTCCTCTGCTTTTCATAGGACACAAACTACTCCCCTTTTCTTGTTCTTCCAAGTCTCTACCACACACTTGCTCATCATAGTGGAGCCCACCCATCCACCAACACCTGGTGACTGGCGTGTTTCTGGGTGTCTTCTATTCGAAGCTTCCTTTCTTGATCTTAATTATCTCTAAGTACTAATTTTGGTTTGGCATGTTTCTTTTTTCAAGGCTTTAACATTCATCATCAAGTTATTCATGTAAGATATCTTTACTATGTTTTCTTATTCTGTAAAGTAGAAAATAAAGAACCATTTCCAAATTAATTTTATAGAGCAATTATTATGCTGATACTCAAATAAGATAAATAACCAGCATAAGAGAAAATTATGGGCCAATATCTCTGATGAACACAATCACAAAAATTTCAAACAAATCATTTGTAAAACGAATTCAAGAACATATTAAAAAAGTTATCTATTATGATCAAGTCAACTTCATCTTTGAGATGCAGGAATATGTGAATCAATAAATATAGACTTCTACATGAATAGACTAAAGGAAAGAAACCATATAATCACCTAGATATATCTAAATGCAGAATAAGCCTTTGATAAACACTAGAATCCTTTGATGATAAAAGCCCCAGAGAACTGACCTAGGCTCTCTGTATATATGTAACAGTTGTGCAGCTTACTCTTCATGTGGGACTGCTAACAGTGGGAGAAGGGACCTACTTTGACTCTCTTGTCTACCTCTGGGACCCTTTTCTTCTACTAAGCTGCCTTGTCATTTGGAATACCTGATTAAGACTAAGGTCAAGAAATTAGTAAAAGGGAATGTGGGCACTCAAAGATCATTTAAATACAAGAAAAGCCAACCAAAAATCAGTGCCCAGAAAGAAATAATAAATATCAGATTAAAAGTTAATGAAATAGAAATGAAAAATAATACAAAGAATGACTGAATAAAATGGCTGGTTCTTAAAAAAAGAAACAAAAACCCAAAACCAAACAACATAGACAAACCCTTTTCAAACTGGCCAAACATAACAATGAAATTAGAGGTGAAAAGAGATACATAGCAACAGACACCAAGGATATCCACATAATAATTAAGGAATAATTTGAAAACTTACATTTAATAAGATTAAAAACTCTAGACTAAAATTAGATAAGAATGATATACAAACAACTTAGAAATATATCTACGACGAACAACAAAGCTGACATTCTACTGGGGTAGATCACCAGCTTGTCTGCTCCCCTGAAGACACCACAGCCTGAAGACATCCCAGGAGTTCTATTGCATGCCAGGAAACTGGGAAACAGACCCCACAGTCCGAAGGCCTCTCTGGAAATAGCTGTACACAGAGCAACAGCTTGACAGCTCCTCTAAAACCCAACAGTCTGAAGGCCTCCCAGGGGATCTGCTGCAACCAGGGCAACATATCATCAGCTTCTCTGGCCCTCTGTAGACCCCACAGCCTGAAGGCCTCCCAGAATGCCTCCTAGAATAGTCACTGTAGCTAGGGCAACAGGTCACCTGCCTACATGCCTACAATCTGAAGGCCCTAGAGGAGATCTGCAATAGCCAGTGCCACAGGGCTACCAGGAGACCTGAGGCAACCCAGGGACAAAAGAAACTGGCTCCAGACAGAAACACTCAGACCAGTAAACACCAAGGATAACCAGATGGTGAGAGGCAAGTCCAAGACCATAAGCAACAGAAGTCAATATACATGGGCATCACCAGAACCCAGTTCTTTCACCACAGCAAGTCCTGGGTACTCCAGTGCACCAGAAAATCAGGAAGCTGATCTAAAATCCTATCTCGTGAAGATAATAGAGTCCTTTAAGGAAGATATAAATAACTCACTGAAAGAAGTACAGGAAAAAACAGGTAAACAGGTAGAAGCCCTTAAAGAGAAAACAAATAAATCCCTTAAAGAAACAAGAAACTCCCGGTTTCATCTGCTCCCTGGAGGGGTCCTGGTGCCACAGCTCTCCATACCTAAATCCCACCAGGAGAGCCCTGGTCTTCCAACAGTGCTGACACACCTGAGAGCACAGGTAGGACCACCACTTCTGCTCACATTCCTGGCCCAAGAGGGATCCACACAGAGCCATCAGGAACCAAGGAACAGCCGGGAACAGGATCCTTCCAGTTTATGTCTGTGCCCTGGAGCTGACCCAGTGCCACAGCTCTCCATGCCCAAATTTCTCCCAGAGAAAACTGGTCTCCCAGGAGACACACAGGCATACAGGAAGGACAACCTATAGTCAGAGACAGCAAGACCAACTAACACCAGAGATAACAAGATGGTGAGAGGCAAGGGTAAGAACATAAGTAACAGAAACCAAGGGTACTTGGCATTGTGAGAACCCAGTTCTCCCACCACAGCGAGCCCTGAATACCCCAACACACCGGAAAAGTAAGATTCTGATTTAAAATCACATTTCATGATGATGAAGGATATAAATAACTCCTTTAAAGAAATACAAACAAACACAGATAAACAGGTAGAAGCTGTTAAAGAGGAAACACAAGAATTCCCTTAAAGAATTAAAGAAAAACATAACCAAACAGGTGAAGGAATTGAACAAAAACATCCAGGATCTAAAAATGGAAATAGAAACAATAAAGAAATCACAAAAGGAAACAACCCTGGAGATAGAAAAACCTAGGAAATAATCAAACTGAGGGATGAAATCAATCAAATAGAAACAACAACAACCAAAAACTATACAAAGAATCCACAAAACCAGAAGTTGGTACTTTGAGAAAATAAATAAGACAATCCTTTAGCCAGACTAACAGAGGGGACAGAGACAGTATCCAAAATAACACAATTGGAAATGAAAAGGGAGATATAACAACAGAAACAGTGGAAATTCAAAAAAGTAATCAGACCATACTACAAAAGCCTATACCCAACAAAAGTGGAAAATCTGTTGAAATGGACAATTTTCTTGACAGATATAAGGTACCAAAGTTAAATCAGGGTCAGATAATCCATCTAAACAATACCATAACCCATAAAGAAATAGCAGCAGTCATTCAAAGTCTCCCAACCAAAAAAAGTGCAGGACTAAATGGATTTATTTAGTGCAGAATTCTATCAGACCTTCAAAGAAGACCTAATACCAATTCTTTTTAAACTGCTCTACAAAATAGAAACAGAAGAAACACTACCCAATTCATTCTATGAAGCTACAGTTATGCTGCTACCAAAACCACACAAAGACCTAACAAAGACAGAGAACTTCAGACCAATTTCTCTTATGAACATTGATGTAAAAATGCTCAATAAAATTCTCGCAAACTGAATCCAAGAACATATCAAAATGATCATTCACCATGATTAGGAAGGCTTCATCCCAGGGATGCAAGTTTGTTTCATTATACAGAAATTTATTAATGTAATCCAATATGCAAACAAACTCAAAGGGAAAAAAATCACATGATCATCTCCTTGGATTCTGAAAAAGTATTTGACAAAAAACCAAACCAAAACAAACAAACAAAAAAATCAAAACAGCCCTTCATGTTAAAAGTATTGGAGACATCAAGAATTGAAGACCCATACCTAAACATAATAAAAGCAATTTGCTTTTGTAGTAGGATCTGATGTTTTTAAAATTTCCTGTTTCCATTGTTATATCTCACTTCTCATATCTAATTTTATTTGGAGCAAACTAAGAGCCAGTATCAAATTAAGTGGAGAGATACTTGAAGCAATCCCACTAAAAATTAGTGACAGGACAGATATGCTTTCTCTCCCTTTATCTGTTCAATATAGTACTCAAAGTGCTAGCTAGAACAATAAAACAACAAAAGGGGATATAAATTGGCAAAGAAGTCAGAGAACTTCTACAGCTGATAAACAACTAAGCATAGTGGCTGGATATAAAATTAACTCAAATAAATCAGTAGCATTCCTTTATACAAATGATAAACAGGCTGAGAAAGAAATTAGGAAAATAATATTTTCCACAATAGCCACAAGTAATATATAATATTTTGGGGTAACTCTAACCAAACAAGTGAAAGATCTATATGACAATAACTTAAAGCCTCTCAAAAATGAAATCAAAGAAAATCTCAGAAAATGAAGAGAACTCTCATGCTCATGGATGGGTAGAAATAAAATAGTAAAAATAACTGTCCTACCAAGAGCAATCTATAGATTCAATGCAATCCACAGCAAAATACTAACACATTTTTTCAGTCATGGAAAGAGCAATTTTCAGATTCATCTGGAAAAGCAAAAAACCCAGAATAAAAAAACAAACAAACAAACAAACAAAACCAAAAAACAAAAACAATTCTTAACAATAAAAGAACTTCTGGGTCACCATCCCTGACTTCAAGCTATACTACAGAGCAATAGTGATTAAAAACTGCATGGTATATATACAGAGACAGACACATTGATCAATAGAATAGAACTGAAGACCCAGAAATAAAACCACACACTTACGGACACTTGATCTTTGAAAAAGAAGCCAAAAATATACAATGGAAAAAAGAAGGGTCTTGAATAAATGGTACTGGTCTAACTGGCAGTCTGTATGTAGAAAAATGAAAATAGATCCACATTTGTCACCTTGCACAAATCTCAAGTCCAAGTCGATCAAGGATCTCAACATAAAACCAGATACACTGAATCTAATAGAAGAGAAATTGGGAAAGAGCCTCAAATTCATTGGTACAGGGGGAAATTTCTAAACAGAACTCCAATGGCTCAGGCTTTAAGATCAAGGATTGATAAATGGGACTTCAGGAAACTGGAAAGTTTCTGTAAGGCAAAGGACATAGCCGATAGGACAAATCGGCAACCTACTGATTGGGAAAAATTCTTCACTAACCCCACATCCAATACAGGGCTAAATCCAAAATGTATTAGGAACTCAAGAAGCTAACCACCAAGAAACCAAACAATCTGATCAACAGAAAATTGACAATAGAGGATCTTAAATAGCTGAAAAGCACATAAAGAAATGTTCAAAGTCTTTAGTCATCAGGTAAGCACAAATCAAAACGACCCCGAGATTCTACCTTACATCAATCATAATGTCTAAGATCAAAACCTTAGGTGACAGTATATGTTGGTGAGGATGTGGAGAAAGAGGAACACTCCTCCATTGCTTGTAGGATTGCAAATTGGTATAACTACTCTGAAAATAAATCTGAAGTTTTCCCAGAAAATAGAAATAGATCTACCTGAAGACACAGTTATACCACTCTTGGACATATACCCAAACGATGCCCCCCATGCCACAGGGGAACGTGTTCCACTATGTTCATAGCAGGATAAAGAAAAAAAGATAAAATTATCACTATTTACAAATAATGGATCAGATAAAAGAGGCAGCAAAACAGAATCAGAAAACTTTTAGAACTTGTAAGTACCTTCATCCAGGAATAGGATACAAAATCAATGAGTGAAAATCAGATTTTATTTTTATGGATGTATTAATATTTTAAACCACTATCATGGCTTTTATAATTCCTTATGAAAACATGAGACATGGAGGAAGAGAGAGACAAAGGAAGGCAGGAGATTAGGAGAAGTGAAATGAGAATAAAGGAAGACAAAAGACTAGTAGGAAGGAGAAAGGGGCAAGTATAAATAAAGGGAGGGAGTGGTACAGGTGAATATGGTCAAAATACATAAGATTGAAAGAATATACCCCTATAAACCCTATTGGTATATATAATGAATATACACCAAAGGAGAAACAAATATTATAAATGTCCCAAATCATTGTTATATACAGCTGTTCATTAGCTATTGTATGTCTGTTAGGAGTGAGGTGTTGGCACTGAGTTGAGGCAACCAAAGTCCCTCTTCCTAACAGATTGCCTAATATACTGACTTTGTTAGCTATGGAGTTCCTCTTGAAGGACTATGCTTTTTGTCTCTGTTATTATGCAAAATGGGAGTTCTTAGATGAAGTATGATTTGTTCTGAAACAAACAAACAAATAAACAAACAAACAGGACAGTGATCAAACATTTCTGAGGGTTTATAGCTTCTTAAAAAGTATTGACAAAAAATTGATCTCCAAAAATTGCAAAGGACTTTATTGGACTTGATTTATTCTTCTATAATAGAAAAGACTGTGTACAGCTAAAAAAAAAAAAAAAAAAGAACCTTTCTAAACAGGTGCACTTCTCCCGTATCCTTTGTTTCCCACTACCTCTGGTGGGTGGTGGGTTAAAAGGGATGTTAAAGTATTTAAGAACCATTATTAAAAATAGAATTTGAAAAAAATTGTATAGATAAAAAAGGGATTTTAAACAGAAGAAATATGGAGAAGGTCAAATGAAATGGAGAATTTAGGACAGACCATCAATTAGCTCACCTATAGTATTAATATTATAACAACAGATATTAGGGGGAAGACTGGAAAACTGGGGATCACACAAAAGAGACAGTGAAGAAACTGATGGGGAAAGCAGACGTGACAGATAAAGGGGATTCTTCTGGTACCACGGCTAGAGTGCAATCTGGGGACTGGGGTAAGTGTGGGCTTCCTCTTTAGCAAGGTCACTCCCATGAAAAACATTCACAGTGTGCACACTATATGGTATTTTAAAAATCCACACTTCCTTTGCTTTTCCAGGCAATCACTTCTTACAGCACCTCAGTCTCATGTCCTGCGAATAGGTGGAAGAGACCTGAGAGATTTGGCAAATTTTCGGAAATTTAAAATGAAAAAAATGGTATCATGTAAGAAGTAAACTATGTCCATGGAAGCACACACATTCCAAGATATATTTTCACTATGTTGAATTTAAACTATTTTTCTACAGTTATTCAGAAAAACCACAAGACGTATAAGCAAAAACTCCCCATGGTGTTGAAGATGAAATAATAATTTTTATGGACATTGCATTTATGATATTTCTTGCATCTAGAATGAAGAGTCTCAAGATAATAGCCCCTGGGTCTCAGGACTCTCATTAAAAAATCTATTGTACTGAGCTCTATTGACTATAAATGAACACAGAACTGCCTTTTATGGAGTCTAAATTTATAAGAGATTCATCACAGACATCTAAAGGGAGAGTACTTAAAACTTTAAAGTTAAACCTACATTGTGAGACTAAATTTTTTTCTGCAGCTTACTTAATTAGCTATATTTAAAGATTGGAAAGTAAGTCTTCCTTTTCAGAAGGTAGCAGTCTCAGAGCAGTTTTGATGTTAATCTTAATGAATATTATTCTAATATGCAAGTGCCTGTTGGGGTATTTATACTCTGTTAGGAAGTACCAAAGAATTTATATAAATAGACTAGCTGGAAGATAACCAGTTGTTTTTTTCTTGGTAGAGCAGAAAACCATGTATAGAAAGCTTTGATGATATGAAATATAGATAGGAGTATAAAACTCAAGGCAAAAAAAGAAGTGTATCTATAAAAGAGGATTCAGTCTAGGCAAAACAAAGACAATCATAGATCCAGAGTTAGAGATATTCTATTCCTCTGTGGCTGTAAAGGTCATTGGGAAGAACGGAAATAATATCATGTCCTGTCCCAGCTGCTCCTGAATAATATGAGGACATCAGAACCTATCACTAACATATATGAGAACCATCAGCACAATATCTATCAGCCAAAAATTTCAACTAAAATTACTGAGAAACTTTGTCAAGCTTCTCATAATGTGGTATGGACTAGAAATTTTCCTAAACTTTGTGTGGTGTGTGGTGTGTGGTGTGTGGTATGTGGTGTGTGGTGTGTGGTGTGGTGTGTGGTGTGTGGTGTGGTGGTGTGCGTGTGTGTGTGTGTGTGTGTGCGTGTGCGTGTGCATATGCATGTGAGTGTGTGAGTAGGGGGTGGGTGTTAGAGCAGGAATGTGTAGCACTTTGGTATTTCTTCTAGCAAAACTTCTGTAGGAAGATCATTTAGAGCTTGAGTGGAAACTCATACTACAGAAAATATAGACACCTATCAAATATAAATATGTGATTGTATCTTTCTCCTGGATCTGGTTACACAGTTGGAGTTTTAAGAGGCATCTGATTGCTTTTATTGTTGTCACAATTGATTAATTTAATGACATAAGCATTTATAAACTACCTGTTCTCACAACTTCATCTTAAAGAGATGACTTTTAAAGCCTCTTTGAGAGCAACCACCTATTTCAGTGCATGTTTAGATACAGTCAAATGTATCAGATAATGTATTGGAGAGCGATTAGTAGGCAAACTGAAATAGCACATGTGAATGACTTTCTTCAGACTATGGGGCATCCATTTCCCCCTCCCCCCCTGTGATAATTTAAAAAGCAGTACTCACAAGCCACATTCATTCAGTTTAAGCTGAAAGTTGAGGCAAATGAAAATTGGCACAAGCCGTTGCTTTGTTTCATATCCAAAATCAATCTTGGAAAAAGTTATCATCATCATAAAAGTTATATTAATCCAGAAAAAAAATTGACTAACAACCAGGATGATTTAGGAAATCTTCTAAGAGTAAGTCCTATTCAAATTGTCTTTTCAAGAAAGGTGTGGATTTTTCTTGTGTTGTTTGTTTATTTGTTTTATTGTTGTTGTTGTTGTTGGCAAAAAGGCAAACTGACATTCATTTTAGTTCAGAAAAATGTGTAAAGTAGAAGAGTTAAGAAAGAATGTATTGCATTTTAGAAATGGTGCATGTTATTCTGATGTGGTTGGCAAGAAATGAAGATGGACTAGTTGAGCAAACTCATGCTAAAGCATATATGTTTGGGGAGGAGACTTTGTTGGTAGTGAGGCAAGTTAATTTTTCTCCACTCTCTCAACACCTTGCTATAATGTACTGTCCAGGTAGACATACCACCTGTGTCATCACTGAAAGTTAGACATCTCTCTGAGCTGCAGTTTCCTCTTCATAAACAAGTTCATTTTAGTAGCTGGAATTAAAGGAGCTTTAAGTACATTATGACCTGTTCACTGAAACATTAGAGACTGAGAGTTATTAGCACCATCTCTCTTGTAAGCAATGAGGATCACAAAGCGACAGTAATGGAAACAATTATGGTCGAGTACAATTATGACATTTAAAAATTCAGAAGGAGGTATGTAACATGAATGGGAGGAGGCAGTCCCTGTATTCATCCTGCTGATAAATATGGAAAAGCAGGCCAAAAGGTTTTACTCAGACCAAGATGTCATCAACCAGAGCTCTGTAATTATGGAAGGGACTTGCCAGTATGAAAAAGGAAAATATTTTATTCAATAGTTGGAACAATTATAGCACTAAAGATGTACCAGGGAAAAGTTACAGTGTGTTTGATTCTGAGACAGAATTTTGTTTAGTCCAGTCTGACACTGGACTTACTATGTATCCAAGGTTGCCCTTGAACTTCTGATCTCCTCATCTTTTTCCAAGTTCTGGGATTATAGGCATATACCTCCAAACCCAGTAAGAACATTTTTTATAAGAGCTAGTACAGGGGTTCATAGAGAGTAAACTGTATCTCAATCAATAAGAACAGAAAAATATTTTCCTTTCCAGGTAAATTGACCAGAAAAACTTCAAAGAAAGAGTTTGGGTAAACTTGAAGGCAAGCCCTAGGTGTCTGAGTGAGGATTGCTTGAGTAGATCTGTTGCTTTGTGCATTGGCTTTTCTGGAACACTGTTGGAATTAGCATATTTGAATGAATTAATGACCTCTAATAGACAGTTATACATTCTGAACCTAAATCTTCTCTTTGTAAATCTTAATTGCTGCTGGGCGGTGGTGGCGCATGCCTTTAATCCCAACACTTGGGAGGCAGAGGCAGGCGGATTTCTGAGTTCGAGGCCAGCCTGGTCTACAGAGTGAGTTCCAGGACAGCCAGGGCTACACAGAGAAACCCTGTCTCGAAAAACCAAAAAAAAAAAAAAAAAAAAAATCTTAATTGCTAACCCTGTCACATGATTTCTGAGGATTCCATAAGATAGCACTATCTTACCTCAACATATTTGTGACATAGTGTTAGTATGAAATATGTGCCCATTTTCTGGCATCACTAATATTATTTTCTGTATTTAAATCCACAATGCAAATAGAAAATAGTAACTTTTCAAATAAGAATGTAGTTTTGTCTTTTATCATTCTAATTTAATCTTTATGAGTCTTACTATGTAATTTTTAGTAGTATCTCTTTCTCTACTTGTCTTCCATGCTTCTTTTTCTATTCAACTTTCTTAAAAGATTTTTCCCTTCACCTTTAACAGTAGATGAGGGTAAAAAGACAAATTCTCTAGAGAGAGTTTCTGGAAATTTCTTCTCCTAGTTTTCTTTATAGAAAGTACACCAAAGAAACAGACAAGATAGAACTCTGTTGGTGTGAGATTGGTCTGAGGAACTTAAGTTGTTCTTTTCATGACTGAACTGCAAAGACAAATGTTCAGCTTCATCAGCTAGAAAAGGCATTTGTGAGTTCTGCTAAAAATGTAAGAGGTCATCAGATCATCTTGACGACATTTTGCAGTTCTGGAATGAGCCTGTGTCTTTGAGATCATGTTAACTCTAGCAGAGTTCATTACATAATCTAAGTATTGAACAAGAAGTATGATGAGACCTTAACTTTCATAAGTACTTAAAAACCATGCTATGCTTAAAGAAGTAATACATTAAAATTGTGGATTTTCTTATTTCTTCATCTTCAATTACTATACTAAGATAAGAACCTGGACTTCACACATCCTGATTTCATTTACTCATCTGACCTGGTCATTGAGGCAAAAACCATTCCTGGAATCAGTAGGTGGTAGAGAACACAAGCAGTAACAGGACCACACTGAAAAAAGTGGAAATTCCTTTAGAATTTTCTGCCTTATCTCAGCAGAATTTTAAAAAATCATGTCTACTTGAAAATGAGTTATTCAGATACTGTGTGTATCCTAATAATAGGTTAGTAAACAGTGCTGAGGGGCCAGGGCAACATCTGATGAGAAATATCATTTGAAAACTGTGGCATATCAAAATAAAGTGACTGGGACATTTATACTCTCTGTTTTCTTTTGTGCAGACCAAGAAAAAGAAAAAGAATGGTATGGGATGCTTTGTGAGTAGACTCCAAGAAGATATTTGGGGCCATTCTGTTAAGTTTCATGCAGATTTTCCCACTTGAGTCATTTCCTCAACTCTTAGGCTCCTGGCTTGACTTAGTTAGGTCCATATTTATGCATATACACATACATTTATTTGCTTATTTATTTGTGCATGTGCATATATGTAGTGTGTGTGTTGTGTAAATACATTTCATGGTACATGTGAACATGTGTGGGAGTCAGTTTTTTTACTTGCATCATGTGAGTACTTGACATTGAACTCACATCATTGGACTTAGCTGGAAATATCTTTATTATTATTTCAACATCTCTACCTCCACTTTTACAGGCTCCTTTATTCAATTGTTTTATGTTAAGTGGCAGTCTTGATTAAGTAACTGACAGAATCAGTGCAGAAGCTCCTCACAATTATCATAGAGCCTTGACCTTAAGCACATATTTATCTCTGGGTCAAAATTGCTGCCTCCAAGAAGATGGGCAATCACACCACAGTGACCACATTCCTGCTGTGGGGTTTTTCCAGTTTCCCGGAGCTACAGAATCTACTCTTTGTTGTGATTCTCGTCTCCCATGTGAGCATTCTCTTAGCAAATGCATCCATCATGGTGGCCATCAAGCTCAATCACAACCTTCATACTCCCATGTACTTTTTTCTGTTTGCCCTATCCTTTTCAGAAACATGCACCACTATGGTGATCCTGCCCCGAATGTTAGCAGACTTGCTTTCAGAGAGCAAGGCCATCTCTCTCCCTGAGTGTGCCACACAGATGTTTTTCTTCTTTGGACTGGCTGCCAACAACTGTTTCATCATGGCTGCTATGTCCTATGATCGTTACACTGCCATCCACAGCCCACTGCATTATCATATCTTTATGACCCAAAAGATCTGCCTTCAGCTCATAATGGTTTCCTGTGTCATTGGGTTCCTTTGTTCTCTCAGTATCACCTTCACCATATTCAGCTTATCTTTCTGTGACTCCAACACTATCCAGCACTTTTTCTGTGATATTTCACCCTTGGTTCATCTTGCCTGTGATTACACTGCTCATCATGCAATGATTATTTTTATGCTCTCTGCATTTGTGCTGGTGGGCAGCTTTGTTTTAATCATGATTTCCTATGTCTTTATAGTATTCCTTGTTGTAAAAATGCCTTCTGCACAGGGAGGTATAAAGCCTTCTCAACGTGCTCCTCCCACCTCACAGTTGTATCTATTCACTATGGATTTGCCTGCTTTGTCTACTTGATACCCAAGAACAATGACCCTTTCGTGAAGACATGCTGATGGCTGTCACATATACAGTACTGACACCTCTTCTCAACCCCATTGTTTACAGCCTAAGAAACAAAGAAATGCAGACAGCCCTGAGGAAGGTACTAGACAGTATCAACAAAATTTTACCTTGTTTGACAATTAAGAAACCTGAACATTTAAGAACAATTATTAAGCACTGACAACAATAGTGGGGAATTGGATATTTCCATCAAAGAAATTATTTAATGTACAGAGCAATTAAAGTATTATCTAATTGCCTGAATTGTCTTGGTCTCATCATTTTCCTACAGCAAATAGATCATGATTTTAAAACATTTATGAGAACATACATACCTTTAGCAGATACATCACAATGTTTTGGAACACTATTTTCATGATTTTGGTTGCTTTGGTGGAAAAGAAAATAATTATATTAGTAAGAAAAATAAAAGAAAATGATAGTGAAGAAAAAAGAAGGCTAGAGATATAGATAGAAAAACAGAAGAGGAAGAGATGGGGAAGGAGAAGTACAATGAATAGAAATTAACAGTGTGATTGGCTGATGAAGGAGAAAGTATAAACTCTTTAAGACAGAACAGAGAATGAGATATGATCATAATAATGAAAAACTTAATGTCAACTTAAAAGAGTGATTTATTCCTATTAAAAATCAGAGCTTAAATATAATGGATATATTCATACAAAAATTAAACTGATAAAAAGACTCCAGATCAACAGATACCCACTCATTTCCCCACCCCTTCGAATCAGCCCTCTGCCATTGCAGCTTTCTCCACAAAATAAAGTAAAGTAAAATAAAATAAGACAGAATAAAAAAGTCTTGTGAAAGCTGTAGTGTCACAGTATGTCATACAGTATACCATTTTGTTCACACATCTTTATTTGTAAATGTTCATTGCAATGGGTCCTTGGTCTGTTTTGAGGCCTCTGGTTTCCACTACACTATCTATACTGGATCCTCACAGGGCCCCCTCTAGGATATCCTGTTGTTACCTTATGTCACAGAGATCCTGCAGCTTTGGATCTGCAAAACTGGCCCCTTCACAGGTTCCAGTAAATCACAGATGGGGTAGATACTTCGGTCGGCCAACTCAACTTTGGATCTGGGCCTGGGAGGTAGCTGAGTTTATCAGCCAGCAAACTTACCTGCACCCATACCACCAGGGCGAGCTATCCCAGTATTTTGCCTGTTATGCTGGCTCAGTCAATGCTGTAGCCTGCCAGGAACAGGGACATCTCTCCTGCTCTCATGCCCTTGGAGTTGGCTCACCCACAGACCTGCCACCAGGGAAAGCACTACTGTGTTGCCCATAGAGGTGCAGGGCCTGTTCTCCTGAATATTCTAGCTGGTTAAGAGCAGGGCCATCTCTCCTGCATGCCACAGGCAGCAAGGAGTTAGGGGAAAGGCACCTTGCCCAAGCCACTCTAGGCAGACTAGAGATGGGGCCCGATCTCCTGTGCTCACACACTTGGGGTAGGCTTAGTTGCACCCCTACCACTAGAATCATCTGTACTATGCTGCCAGGCTACGGGCCAGGACAGCTCTCTCCAGTGTGTGAGCCATTGAGGGGCAGGGCTAGCTCAGCTCAGTGCCTCAGGTGGCAGTACAGACCAAGGACATCTACATAGCCTTTGATGATAACACAGGATTGGAACATTAAACCCAGACATGGCCCCCAGCATCTACGACTCTCATTGAGTCTATCAGCATGCTGCCTTCTCAGATAAGACTATTGCTCCTTGAGTGTCTCCATAGCATCTTCTAAACAGCTACACATTATCATGTGATAATCTATACTTTATTTTTGTATCTGTCTTTCATGACTGTATGGTCACCACTTTGATGATGAGGGCTAGGTCATTCAGTTATTTAATTTCTATTCCTTGATACCATTTTAGGCTTAATCATGCACATTCGGTAGGTGGAAGAGAATATGGATAGATATTAAATCTGAACTTCCCAGAGCAGAATTTGTAGACACTGATAATCTACATTCTCAAGACCAAAGAGACTAAAAGCATTTGGACAGTGTACAAAGATTGTACAAGATGTATTCTTCATGCCACATTTAACTTAGAAATCCCAAGTAACTTGGATTTATAGCTTTAGTGAGCCTTTGCTAAAATCCTTTAGTCACACTGAGAACTTTGATATCTTGATTTCACAGCATATTTATTCTCCATTCCTCTCACTTCCCTTTTTTTCCTAGCATGCAAAAATTATATTTTGTATATCAACTTACATTATTAAGCTTCCTTTGAGAAACACATACACTAGCTTTTGAATATTTTTTTTGTTAGTTGTAAATGCAATGTTCCCTTTATTAAATTGACAAAGAAGAAACAACAGAAAAATTACATTAGAGGAATGATTGGCTCAGTATCTCCTCTGACACACAGCTCAACTGGTAGAATGACTTAAGATCTTTTTTCTTTTTTTAAATCAAATCATGATTTTTACTTATTCACACAGGGGTTATAAACACAAAAAGGCAGGACATGGGGAAGGGGATAACACCAGAGCATAGTGTTCAGGGGGAGTACAGATACCTTTCAGAACAGAGTATCAGCTGGGTGAAGGTTTAGGGGACAGGTCACTATGACTCTGCCTATGATTCACTTGTCCTTATCTAAGTTGGTACTATCTGCTGAGACTACCTATTTACAAGATCTATGACTATTCAGGCTGGTAAATTTCCACAGAAGCTGCCTGTTTACAATAGCTTATAGCCATCTGTTTCAGTGTTTTTCCACAGAGACCCAAGACTTTGTGTTAGCATGCATGTATGTCAGGCCTATTGCTGATTTTAGGCGTATGGCTGATTTTAGGCCTTCAGTGTATATACAGGGCTGCCCCGGACATCTCCTCCCTTCTGTAAGTATAGAAGGGTGATTCTAATCTTGCGAAGGTGGGGATAGAGGCCTGACCTCCAATAATTGAAGGAGACCTTGTAATGGCTCCAGTCCTCCTGTCGTTGTCCAGCCTCCCACCTTCCCTTATGCCTTTTTATTAGATTAGATTCCATTCTCTTCCATAACCTTCATTCACTTAGCTATACCCCCAAACTCTTGGTCTTTTATATTTTCCTGTGCTACTGACACAATCTTAATCACTTATAGGTAAATAAGCATCTATTTATGTAGAGAAGAAAACGCAATCACACTGATGGACTCATCCATTTCCACCTGAAAAATGCAGGTTGAGTTAGGGTTGATGAAGGGAAAACAAACTTCCAAATTCATGAACTAAACACTCAATATAAACTAGCCCATGCCTTGTCAATTTTAAAGATACCAGCTGCAGCTACATTAGGAAGCACCTTCGGGTACTGTGCTTTGGATCATAGATGGTTTCAAAATGAGTACTATAAGGGCAATCTGAAGTGAATTCTGGAAAGGCTATATATGCAAAGTATCCTCCTTTTCTTACTTTTATATTATTTCACAGATAAAAATTAAACATTCTGTTGCTTGCTTCTTCATCCCTAGACCCCAGTATTTTAATCGTATATGTTTACACAGCACGGTCACTAAATGCCTGTGACTACAGAACAATCCTTTAAGGATCTTTTCCTATCCTATTATGTCACACAGGAATTATTTGAAGACCATATCATGGTCTCTGGTACCAATTATGTATGCAGTGCTTGTTCCTAAATAAACCTCAAAGGAAAACGTGAATCAGAGAGTTAACATAGGAGATAGCAACAATTTCATATCATTTAGAATAGAAAATAATTTAATCTGTATAGTTTGATATTGAAACATTGCTGGAAAGGTCTAAAGAAGTAGAATTTATAAGAGTTCCATGAAATTTTCAATTTCAAAATCTTACTGCTGCAGGTGCTTATTCTACAGCACTCCGGAAAACTGTGGAAACACTGCACAGTTTGTAATGTATGATGCATTAGGATTGATCAAATTTTGCATTTTTATTAAAAAACAGCTGTATCAAATGTTATACGTTCTGTTTAAATGCATTTACACAAAAGATAATTGACAGGTAATCACCTAAGGGGGTTGATTAGAACACAAATAATTTTAAATTCTAAAAATGAAATAGAGAAAAATAATTCAGAGAAAGGATTCCAAAGACTACTGTTTTTCCAATAAAATATGTATCAAAATGTGAGAATACAGGGCTGGATATGGCTCAGAGGTTAAGAGCACAATTTGCTCTTGGAGAAGACCAGAGTTTGATTTCCTGTACCTAAATGATGGGAGTCCCATTTCCAGGTGATATGGCACACACTTCTGACCTCCCTGGATACCAAACAAGCACATGGTATATAGGTATACATGTATACATGTAGACAAAATACTCATGCACATAAAAGAGATAAGTCTTAAAAAAGAAAACAAAAAATTCAGCTCTAAAATAAATAAAGAAATAAGTTGTTTAAAAATACTATATGCAACATATTATTTTCAATAGTGAAATGGCCTAAGAGTATACCTAGTGCTTCATCTTTACAGGAGTAAGGCAATCCTGATTATCCTCTGTGGAGTATGCTTGTCAATAGATTGTAAAAGATAGCAGCCATTGTCTAAGATATAATTTGGGTTATCTTCAAAGTTGGCTGAGTTACAGTTCACTAAAAGAAGAACCACAAAAGAATACTGTTGGGAACAGCATCCTTCTAACACCAGCCCCACTGGCTTCAACCCTTAGATTTCTGTAGAGCAGGAGGCTGTCTTTCAGACTGACATCGTGGATGACAATGTTATCCTCATTCAAAGGATTCCAGAAACTTCTCTCATTTTAATTCTAAAGGCTGCATTCAAAGAACACAAGACTTAGGTGAAAATATTTGTACTTACAGATGCAAAAAAAAAAAAAATGGTGGCCAGTAAAAGGATGAAAAAACAACAACACAAAGTGTTGCTATCTTAGTGAATCCATTATTTTTTATACTGAAAAGACTTGATAATGGGATAGAAAAATTAATAAGTCTACAATATTATAAATATAATCTTAAGTTTACTTAATAGATTGTCATTCACTTGTAAGAGTAGACTTCATTATACTGTTTGTAAATTCAAATATTTCAGAACCACCAACATGTTTTAACCATCAGCTTTCTCATGGCCTCTTTAACCTCCTTGTTTCTGAGACTGTAGATGAGTGGATTCAACATGGGGATCACCACAGTGTAAAACACAGACACCACTTTGTTCTGATCTGTGGAGTAGCTGTTCTGAGGCATCACATAAATGAATGTGATGGTTCCAAAGAACAGAGTGACTGCAGTGAGGTGGGAGGTACAGGTGGAAAAGGCCTTCTGGCGGCCTTCATTAGAGCGCATCTTCAGGATTGACACAAGGATGTAGATGTAAGACACAGCAATGATAAACACAGTGACCACAATGATGGAGCCTGAAGAGATTGCTGGAATGACTTCAAAAGAAAAGTCATGAGAACAAGAAAGCTTCAAAAGTGGCGAATAGTCACAGAAAAAGTGATTAACTTTATTTGGTCCACAAAAGGACAGATTTAAGGAACAACCAGTAAATATCCAAGCATTCATCCATCCACCTAGGTAGGAAGCTCCAACTAGGAGGATGCAGGCTGTGGAAGACATCTGTGTTGAGTAGAGCAAAGGTGAGCAGATGGCCACATAGCGGTCATAGGCCATGGAAGCTAGCAAGAAAGATTCAGATGTCCCAAATGCCACCACAATACAGAGTTGAGCCACACAGCCAGCCACAGGGATAAATGTTTCCTTTCTGAGAAAGCCCCTCAGCATGATGGGTGTAACTGAGCTGGAGTACCCAATGTCTAGAAAGGCCAAATGGCTAAGGAAAAGGTACATGGGAGTGTGAAGCTGAGGGCTGGTTCTGATTAGCACAATTATGTTCAAGTTACCCATTAAGGTGATAGAATAGATGATTAGAAAGATAACAAATAAAATGAAACTGACTGTAACATCCCCTGTTAACCCTAAAAGAATGAACTCTGTTACAACTGTGTAGTTTCCAGGATCCATCTCTGTCAGGAAAGAAAAAAATGACAAGGTATTAGAATGGAATCCAGTATTATCACTTGTATATTGTTTTCATTATATAAATGACAAAATACAGGTAGTTACATGTGTGCAGGAACATGCTGTTGTGATATCTCAAAAAAAGAGCTTCAGCTTATAAAATTCAATGATTCATGGTCATTCATGATTAAAAGAACTTTATTTTTTGACATAGTTAAATTATATGTACCTTGTGTTGGTAGTTTACATTTCAGTGAACAGTAAGGATCAACTGAAATGGGGAAAATATCTTTTCTTTCTAAAGGTCAATGACAAGGCAGGTAAACTCAGGACATGGCTTTATGACTGACAACCTGTGGAGTTTTAGACAATTGACATAGAAAACACAAAACTCACCATTACTTCATCATAAGGTACTTCAGCATGTACCTTATAGAATTCTTATTTTGAATAAGATTAGTATATAATACTATGTATTGAGCATAGATGAATGTAGGACAAATTATCAATGCCTTAACACAGCCAATACTTAATGAAATGCAAAAATACCTACTTGAAATGCAAAAAATGAGAAATACTCATTATGTATCAGGAGGAAAAAAAACTGTTACCTGTTTGTGTCTATGCCTCAACAACAAGGACAAGTGGCAAGGAATTGCCAATGTAAAACAAGGTTGTGTTTATGAGAAACAATGCCTTTTGGGATATAACCCCTCGAGTACTTGTCTTGCTTGTTAAAATTCCACTGATAATCCATCTGGACTGTGAAAATTACAGATGCTTGTGTTCACATAAATATGCATTATCTGCTAGTTACTTTTCATGTGCATCAACTTTTTTGGTGAAAACCTTTTCTGGATTCCTAAAACCTATTCAAATTCTCATGGACGTGGCACAAGTGAACAAGGATACACTATGTAGAATCAGTTTCAACTCACAGGTGAAAACTTTCAGGAAATGACTGTTTTTTTTTTTTTTTTTTTTTTTATGCCTCTCTGGATGACACCATCTTTGTTTTTTAGTTAAATTTTCAGTTTTTAGTAGTTGCTGTCCTAATACTAAATTTGACAGATATATATGAGAAAATAAAACCATAGGTCACACTATTCCTGCTGAATATAAATATAAAACTTCCCCACAAAGTGCCTAGCAAAGTGAATTCAACAAGAGAAGACCTGATACTCTAAGTTTATATATAACATGTAAGAACGATGTAGCATATGTAAATCAATAAAAATCACTGAATTATCTCAATAAATACAAAAGAAGCCTAGGACACAGCACTTTCACAACTTGATTTCTCACACAACAAGGCTTGAAAACAATGACTTCTTTTACAATAATAAAAGTTTTATATTATCATCTCATAACAAAAATTATACTTAGTGGTCAAAAGTTGATGTCTTCACACAGTAAGACGGGCAAAAAGTGGGTCCACTTTTGATACTTAAATTCATAATAGTGCTGAAAGTTCTAGCTTGGATAACTGGACAAAATATAGTAAAAGAAACATGTAATAAAAGGAGGAGATGTGGATTTTCTTTGAATATCTATGACATATTTTTATATAAACACAAAAATTTGCTT
The DNA here is from genome assembly GCA_021653895.1 of Mastomys natalensis. Lineage (NCBI taxonomy): Eukaryota > Metazoa > Chordata > Mammalia > Rodentia > Muridae > Mastomys > Mastomys natalensis. The sequence continues at coordinate 47,189 of JAJTUV010002481.1, forward strand.
AAAAAACTAAAATGCATCATCAAATTTGCAACCAAACAACCAAGTTGGTTGCTTTTCTGTAGAGTGACTTCTCAAGACTATGTCTAGAGAAGGAAATTTCTAAGAGCATAAACAAAGATGAAGCACACAGGAAAAAAATTAACACAGGAAGGCGTTACACTGACAGCTTCAAGAAGGTGATGAATAAAACTGCCACAGATGTGAATTAATGGTGTAACTTCTTTGGCTCATGCATTGATAGATTTAATATTGTTAAACGTTAACAGTATCCAATATTACTATAAAGCCACCCAGTCCCTACCAAAACCTTGAAGACATTCTTATATAAACAGAAATATAAACTCAAAAATTCATATTCATTCACAAAACACTCAAAATAGTCAAAATTATCTTGAGAAACAACATAGCTGAAGTGTCACAATTGCCCTTTTCAAAGTATATTAATTTTTGGTTGTGAACCTAGTTTTTAATGATTGAGCCATCTCTCCAGCCTTCTAAAGTATATGTTAAAGCTCCAGTGACTAAAACGATATGGTGCTGGCTTAAAGAACATACAGAGACCCCGGACAAAATGAAGAAAAATCTCTGCAAGCCCCATGAGTCCTGGTCAGTTGATTCATGTGGTGTCTCTAATTCCCTGGTTCCTCAATCCTTCCTCTTCATCCTCCACAGGACTTCTGAGCTCTGCATATATGTTTGTCTGTGGAACTTTGCATCTGTTCCTATCAGCTGCTGGTTGAAGTCTCATTCTGGTTTCTTTGATGACTGTTATGCTTGGCTCCAGTTCCTGAATACTGTGTAGGCAAGACAAACTGTAGGTCAAAGGTTTTGTGGCTGGGTTGTTGTCCTAATTCCTTTACTTGAGGCCTTGCCTGATTTCAGAAGATAGTCAGTTTAGGCCCTGTGTCCTCCATTACTAGGAGTCTTTGCTAAGGTTAGTATTATAGATTCCATTGAGTTTGCATTAGGTTTCTACCTCACCACTGAAATTCCCCCCAATATCAGTGTTTCCTCCCAGTATTTTAAGAAAAGAGAGTGGTATGTCAGGGGCCGTGGGAGGGCCTAGATTGGCCACGCCTCCAAAACCCAGGCCCCTGACCCGCAGTCTCGGATCAAGCTAAAACACAGGTAAGACACAGGTAAGGGGCGTGCCTAAGAGCCCTCTGCCTTGAGATTTGCATATTAATGAGGCCGGGGGACATAGGTAATTAAGTCTCCTCCCTAGTCCCGCCCCTTTCCAATATAAAGTAACTCTTCCTGGTTTTTCGGGGGGAGCTCACCAGATTCACCATTCTCGACAATAAAACTACTTCATGGAAGCCCAGTCCATGTGTCTTTATGGGCCTACTTCCACAACTGCGACCGACTGTCTCAACCATGTGGGAACCAACGCGTTGGGAAGTGCTCAGACCCAGGCCGCAGCTTTGGCCCTTGAGACTCTGTCTCCGCCTCCGGCCCGAATCCCATGAGCGAGACCCCACCGCAGTCGCCCGCGTTTTGTCCCACAATTCCCCCCAATACCAGTCTTTTCTCCCCATATTTTATCTCTTCCCCATCTGATCCATCCTGTTCCCTTCCCCACCTGCCCCCAGACCACTTGCAAAAGGGATCTGGGAGCCTTTAGGGGTCTGATATAGGTTCTCTGCATATATGTTATGGCTGAGTAGCTTGGTGTTCTTGTGTGAAACCTGGTGGTGGGAACAGGGGCTGTCTCTGTCTCCTTTGCCTATTTGTAGAACCCCTTATCTCTTACTGGTTTGCCTTTTCCAACCTTGATGTGATGGTATGTGCCTGGTCTTATTCTAACTTTATATGCAATATTTGGTTGATGTCCCGGGGAGGTTGTTATTTTGTGAGGGGTGGTGAAGGGACAGTGGATCTAAAAAAAATGAGAGTGAGAGGGAAAGGGGAGGGGAGGAGAGGGGAGGGGAGGGAGGGGAGGGGAGGGGAGGGGACAATCTAAGGGAAGTGGTGGGAGGGGAAACTTTAACCAGGATGTATATATGCGAGAATAATAATAATGAAAATAATAAGGTAATACTCAAAGATTACTGTATTCTGAGTAATCTTTGAAGATTATGTCATTATCACACAGTAGATAATGGAATTTCTCATTAACACATACCTGAGAAAACTAAACAGATAAATGTAAAAAATGAAATCCAACCTCAGACTTATACCATATAAAAAAATCAATTGAACTGGATTGATGTTATATCTGAAAACACAAATATCCTAGAATCATACATGGGTAGCCAATCTATAACATTTGTCTGAGGAGTTGTTTCTTGAACATAAAACTTAAAGATACAAATAACAAAACCGAAACAAAATCAGATTCCATCAATGCAAAAGTTTCTCCAGAGCAAAGAGAACATTCAAGAAAAGGAAGCAACAGCCATGGAACTTGGAAATATTTGCCACATCACATATCCAAAAAGAGTTACTTTGCAAAAAATAAGCAATGAATGCTTTGAATTGAAAAAGTTCTTTGACTATTTGCATCTATTGTATTGCTAGACCCTCAACCTAGAACTGGCCTTAATACATGCATGTAATTAAAATGGTATAAAAGCAAGAAGGAGGAGGGGATGGGATAGGGGATTCTAGGGAGGGGAAATGGGAAAAGGGGATGACATTTGAAATGTAAATAAATAAAATATCCAATAAAAAATACCCACAAAAAAAGAAAAATTGTGTCAGCAGTTAAGAGCCCTAGCACCCACATGGCAGTTCATAACTCTCAGTTAACTCTAGTCCCAGGGGATCTGACATCCTTTTCTGGCTTCCATATATACACCCATGTAAAAGATCCATATATATAGCATAAATAAATAAATTAATTAAAAAATAAAAATGGGCTAAGAAATTGAATAGATGTGTAAATGACTAATGGATATAATGAAAAATGCTTAGTGTCTCTAATCACAGCTAATATGTCAATTAAAACTATAATTACATATTTTTATACTTCTCAGGATGACTATTGCAAAAAAGGCAGCAAGTATTGTTTCATTTATGTGGAGTATATAATAATCTGTGTTGTAGATAAGGGTGTAAAACAGTTCAGCCTTTACAGAAAAGAATATACAGTTCTCTTTAAAAATTAAGAATGAAACTACCAGGTGAAAAAACAATCTGTCCTCTTAATATTTATTCAGAAGAGTTAAAATCTCTATTTTGAAGCACTATTGATACTTTCTATCAGGTGTAGTACTCAGCACAACAAACAAAATTTAAAAAAAAACATACAATGACCATCAACAGATGAAAGGATGAAGAAAATCCATTTGTTTTTACGACAGAATATCACTCAATATTAAAGCAGAAGGAAAGTGCAATATGCCACAGCCTGATGCATAGTCCCTGAGGACACCATGTTAAGTGAAATAAACCTATTACAGAAGAGCAAGTGCCACATGACTCCAAGTAATATGAGTTCTTTAAAACAGTTAAGTTCACAAATCCAGCAAGTGGGATTGTGGACTCTGAGCTTGAGGGTAGGGAAAGTATTTTATTTCCTTTCCTAGTCCATGGGTATAAATTTGTAGCTAGGAAGAGTTAATAAATTTTACAGATCTGCTACTACCTAACCTTATATCTGCAGTTAACTACGCTTTCTTATATACTTAAAATTGGTTTAGAAGCATAGATTACATGTGGTGGTCTTAGCATGATAAAATAAGAACTCTAAAAATATTCGTTATTCATTCATTTGATATGGATAGTATGATGTGAATGATAATCTTCTGTGTTCTAAGAACTAGGCAAAGGAGATCCCTCCCATGGGGTAGTTATAGAACACTGCAGGCAGTTTTCAGGGTTCTCTGAGATTCCCATTTGTAGAAGATGTCTTAGTCTAAGATATCAGGAAAGTCATTTAGTTATTTAAAGTTATTTAAATCTGGGCCATAACTTGACTACAGTTAGTCATCCATGAGAAAAGTCATGGAGCAGTACATACAGAATGATTTACAGCTGAGTAAGGATAAAGTTGTGGGAGACTATATTAACACGTAACTATGGCACACTGTCTACTATATGAACTATTTTTAAGCAATTTAACATGAAGTCAACAAATATCTACTTATCTTTTCCTGTATTCTAGACTTGGATCATTAAATATGCATATAAAAGTCAAATAGAAATAACTACTATGAGCAAAATGCTAATGGGAAGACAAAGATAAATGAACTTCATTCTCCCAGATGCAGTCTGGGATATTTTAACTTAATTGTTGGCTAGCTGTTTATACTATTCAACAGTCACTGTACTTTCTTACAACCTAAATGAGCAGTGTGTTTATTGAATAGATGAAACTATGCATTCTGTTTCTTAGTTAGCTGGAATTGGGCCATTTGAGGTTCTAGATTTTCAAGTGTGGGTCCTCAGGCTTAGATTTGTAGCAAAGAGGGATGACCAATGGGATCCTTAAGTCCACCATGTAAAGAGCTTTCCTTTTAATCCTTTAAACCCAGGGAAGTGAAGCCCCAATTTAAAATCATTGCAAGTGTCAATCATGGCTAGAATAATCTGACAGTCAGAATGTCAGTGTGCAAGGCAGGGACATTAAAATGTCAGTATGTTTGATTATTCTATTGGAAATCATGAATGTTAGTAGGCAATGAAGAATGGGGATGTATCTGCCCACAAATATCATTCACATCTCATCTTCTATAACAAACTTACAAGATGTGGAAAATAAATTTGATTTCATTAACAAAAATGATATTTTACATCTGTTGGATGCATAGCTGTAAACTGAATTCTTCTGATAAATGTATCATCTCTAAAAAGAAATATGAAACCAGAGCCACAGAATACAGTCATATTTTAGAAGTGCCACAATTAAGTTACAGCTGAATGATGTCATTTCCTTTAATTAAAACAAATTAAACCCATGGGTAATTAAAAATATTTTATCCATATACTTGTGTATAATCACAGGCATAGTTTATTTCTCTGTCTCAGAAGGTATTTGTAAATTCTCTGTCCCATTAGATTGTCAGTAAAATTGTCCAAAATAAATGAAGTAATTGACTTGCAATTTTAAGGGAAGCAAGTTATTTTGGGCTGTATCCCAAATGATCAAAACTCACTTAAAAGTGGCTTTGCTGTGCAGCAACAATTCCTTGGAGCCCCTCTTGGGTGTTGTGGTAGATGTGTCACTGGCTTAGACACCTGGTTTTTTAAGGATACAGGAATACTTAAATTTCCTAAGTGTTGCAGAAGTAACTATTTGTCTTGAGGAAAGGGTAGAAGATTTATACATTTTTTTGCTATTTCTTTAGAGTTTGAATAGTGCTCAGTGTCTTTATTAACACTTACAAACACAGGAATTCAATGTGGTATGTATGTTCTCCTTTGAACAGGTAGGAAACAGGAAGTAAATGTACTTGTCATTTGCCTGTTTCCATGCACTAGGGGAGGTATAAATATGTCCTGGGTTTGTATGGCTCCCCACTTCATTGTATTTCTGTATATAGCTTGTCTTTTTACAGGAAGCCACATCTCACCTTGAAATTTATATCTTTCATACATTTATTTTATTTTTTTAAAGTTTGTCTCTGGTATCGTTCTTTCTCTAGAAGCTGTAACTAGGGAATTGTGACTCATAGTACTAGAAAACTTTGGCCTAGTTCAACTTGGTAGATTTGAATTCAGCCACTAGTGTGTGCGTGCGTGTGTGTGTGTGTGTGTGTGTGTGTGTGTTTGTATTGCTGATACCTATATATGTATTGTTTCTCAGATAGAAGTTTTAAAAGAAAAAGCAAATAATTCTAAGGAATCTGTTGGTCTTTAGAGTTGTGGAAATGGGTGAATAGGAGTAACATTCCCCCTATCCTTGTTCATGCTCTTGGACAGAGGCCCATTAATCTTATGCTAATTGCTCTTTCATTATAATTTGCTAATTTTTGCCTCTTCTTGTTCATTCAAGACCCCTCTAACTCTGTCACCCTATGCCAGATGCACATAGTTTTCATTCCTTTCTGCTGTGTTTTAGAACTGGTGATACAAAATTTTGCCTAATGCAAGCTCCCAGATAGCTCTGTTTATTTATTTGATGCTGAGGCATGGCAATACATAGACTCTTAGCACGTTTTACAGTCCCATAAGGATAAAAGGAATGGAGAAGAGTCATGTGACATTTTGCAAAATGTCTAGTAAGTCTACACCACAGTGATAATAAAAATTGTGATGAGCCTTTCTATTTTCAACATAGATAACATCCAGCTCTTGGAACTGATTTTTTTATAACTAAGAAATTGGATATTCTAGCATGTCATTAAATAAAAGATGTCCAAGTTAGCTCTATTGCTATTAGCAAGACAATGACACAAAAGGAGGCTTCATTTACTAGAGAAGAGGACACTGTGGCATGTTTACAATGGGTATGGGAGCACTAAGAGTCAGCCCTGACATAAATATTGAAATTAGTCACAGTTTGTGCTATTAAAATTAATGTCACTATGGACTACTCATGTATATATTTCCCATACATACCTGGAATAAACTTGTTTTTATCACACGCAAGTAGAAACTTCACCGTTGAATCATAAAGTAATTGATTCAATTATACTATTATAATATTTTATGGAATTTTAAAAGAAATTCAAAGTATCCTATGACTAAGATAAAATTATAAGACTATATTTAGGTATATATATTAACAATACGGTCATTACAGTCAGTGACTCTCCTCTGGTTCTGGTTTCAGTAGGCACCCTTGAGTGAATGGAGACTGAAAATGACACCATGGTGACAGAATTCATTATTTTGGGACTAACAGATAGTGCTACACTACGTGCTATCTTATTTGTGTTCTTTCTACCAGTTTATATAGTGACCGTAGTGGGAAATATCAGTATAATCCTTCTAATTCGGAGCAGCCCACAGCTTCACACCCCCATGTACCTGTTCCTCAGCCATTTGGCCTTTGTGGACATTGGCTACTCCACATCGGTCACACCTATCATGCTCATCAGTTTCTTAAGAGAAGAAACTACTATCCCTCTTGCTGGCTGTGCAGCCCAGCTTGGCTCTGATGTAGCTTTTGGAACTACAGAATGCTTCCTGCTGGCTACCATGGCTTATGATCGCTATGTGGCCATCTGCTCACCCCTGCTCTATTCCACTCAAATGTCCCCATCAGTCTGTTGCTTCCTGCTGGGCGCATCGTACTTAGGTGGATGCATGAATGCTTCATCGTTCACAGGCTGTTTTGTGAACTTAAACTTCTGTGGCCCAAACAAAGTCAACCATTTTTTCTGTGACCTCTTCCCACTTGTGAAACTGTCTTGTGGCCATGCTTATATTGCCGAAATATCTCCATCCATCTCTTCTGCCTCTGTCCTTGTGAGCACGCTCTCTACCATCACTGTGTCTTACATTTACATCCTGCACTCAATCCTAAGGATGCGCTCTGCTGAGGGAAGAAACAAGGCTTTTTCCACCTGCACGTCTCATCTCACTGCAGTCATATTGTTTTATGGGACAGTTCTGTTTGTGTATGTGATGCCCAAGTCTAGCTATTCAGCTGACCAAGTCAAAGTGGCCTCTGTGGTCTATACAGTGGTGATCCCCATGTTGAACCCTCTCATCTATAGTCTGAGGAACAAAGAGGTGAAAGAGGCTATGAAAAAAATAATGGCCAGAACACATTGGTTCCTTTGAAGTAAATCAGACAGAAAACCCATGGCTAATAAAATCAGTAATTTGAGGAACATCAGTGCTTGACATTTTCATGTTATTTATCCTAAACACTTACATAGCAACAAGCTCCTATAAAAACAGAAATTGACTTCTTCCTACTTGTGAAACTGTCTTGTGGCCTTGCTTATATTGTTGAAATATCTACATTCATTTCTTCAGCATTTTATTTGTGTTTTTGTCTACAGTTTATATGGTGACTGTAGTGGGAAATATCAGTATAATCCTTTTAATTAGAAGCAGCGCACAGCTGCTTCCCACTACCACATACCTGTTCCTCAGACATCTAACTTTTGTGGGCATTGTTGACTCCACATCGCTCACACCCATCATGGTCATTCATTTCTTAAGAGAAAAAACCCACCTGATTAATACTCTCTGATTAATCACCTGATTAATACCCTCACTGGCTGTTTCTTTCCATTTAAAAGTTACAAATTGCCATTTACATTGATATCTGCTCCATTCAAGTGAAATACGGACTTTTTAAAAGGTAAGAATACTTCACAAGATATTTTATAACTTTGAATATTCCTTACTGGCCAATTTTGTAATGTAATTTGAATAGACATATTTCAAAGATCAAATGTCTTTCAATCTTCTATTTAAAATACCACTTGGGAATGAAATTTCTAGTAGACATATAACAAATTGTATATCTGACAAGTTAGGGATTCACCACCCTCTAAATAAATGACTTTAACTTCAGGAAACAGTGAGGATCATGTCTCAGTAAAAAATTATTTATTTTTCTTTAATTTGATCCAGAATGAAAAAGACAAGATTCTTTTATTTCACTATTACAAGATCTAAATTGGATAACAGAGGAAATTAAATGAATCTTAATCTAGATCTGATAACTGAGGTCTCCATACATAGGTATTAGAGTGGAATTGGGTATAGACTTTGCTCTGAAGGATGACAATGGGGTGACAAAACTGCCTTTGAACACTAGCAAGTAGACAGGAAATTATGGCTCAATCAGAGAACACCCACACCACTCTTTTTTCTAACCTCTTGGTCACTGCTTACCCAACTCATGATCAGTATCTGGGTTGCATTTTCTCCCTATAACTATTATAACAGTGATTTCTGATTAATATTTTTAGAGAATGAAGTTTTACTAACACATTTGTAATGCTGGAAAAACCCTGAGAAGATCATGAAAAACCATTTCATAAGCTGACTTCTTGTTCTTGAATCCTTCATTAGGCAGACTGAGCAGATGCCCTTGTCTGCTGGTAGCAGATTTCTGTTTATGGTTCAGAATAAAATTCTGTTTATTGTTCATTTACATCTCTCTGCTTCTACCATAAAGAGGACATGCTTTCACCAACTCAATACTTTTAGGGCAGACACCTTCACAGACATATGTGTCCTGGGTACTCCAGGGCTTGACTTCAGACTGGGAAAAAAGATTGTCTCAACATCATGGTGGGAGTCTGAACTCTGCTGCCTGAAGATTTTTATTTTCTGGCCATCCTCATCTTTCCCACCACTTGGCTCTTCAGTAAGGTAATAATAACTCTGTCCCCAAATAAAATCTTCCTTAGAGGACAGACAAACTTCATTGGTCTTTTCTCCAAGACTGTCAAACCCATTGCACCTTATTGAATTGGCTGTATCTTTTCTTAATATTCCTTTTTTTTTATCTCCTTTCTTAATATATATCATCTCTTTGTAAAATGTTATCGTTTTTCATTGTTGTGACCAAGTACCTGACAGAAACAACTTAAGGGAGGAAAGATATCTTTTGGTTCACAGTTCCATCATGATGGGAAATCATGGACCCCGTGGTGTCTGGCCTGTGACTTCAAGAACTTATGACTTATTACAATGTGGTAAGGCAGGAAGCAGAGAGCTTGGGGCACAAGTAGAACCTAATATCACCTTTAAGGCATGCTCCTATTAATAGGCCACAGACCCAAGGATTTCATAATCTTTTCCCCACATATAATTCTACTAGCCAGAGAGTAAGTATTAAAACACATAAATTGAGAACATGGGAGGAGATGGGTCATGATATTTTACATACAGACTATAATAGGCATGGTACTGTCATAGACATGGATAGACCTTACTGAATGCTATTCTAAATGGTCAGTCTACTTCTTTCTTTTTTCTTCATTCAAAAGGTTTCTATGTGACATATTTATCTGAATCTTTTTTGTTTGGAAGTTTAAGTGTTCCCTTACTGATTCATACAGAGATATCTCTCATGTGTTAGAATACTAATTAATTCAGGTTTAACTCATCCAGCTATAAAGGGTGTGGGTAGAACGCTCATTGGTATAGTCCTTTTGGGTGATGAGATAGATTCATGCTCTGCTCTCTTGTTCTGAATAAACATGAAAGAACAAGACATTACCTGAACAAACAGAATAACTGATACTAGAAAAAGCAATTTGTATGGATGATCACATGGTTTCATATTTGGTTTATTTTGGTTTGGTGGTGAAGACTGTGCCCAAGGTTTATGGATGCTAGGTAAGCACTCTACTACAACCAACCCCCAACCCTGTTTTTATACCCTGAGGTCTAGAATTTCATCCTTATCTTGTACCACAGGGCAGATATCCAGGCCTTCTTCCTCAAAACTATGACTTTACCATTACCTTACCATATAACCCAAAGCAGCTGAGAGTGCTGAAGGTGTGCATGCTTCCAGAGAAAAGGTAATGAAGGACTAGGGTGCAGTTTGGAAATGAATTATGTCTTTCTAAAATATACATGGAGGACTTCTAATTCCCAGGGTCATTGAATGTGACTTTACTTAGAAACAAATTCATTGCAGATATAATTTTTTAGGAAGATAACCTACTGGAATAAATTGGGCTCTAGTAGACTATGACTAGGGAACTGGTACAAAGGGGAATTTTTGAATGCACATGCCACAAAAGACAAAACACCATTAAAAAGATGACTTACATCTTGATGATGCTGCTATATGTCAATGAATGCCAAAAATAACCTTAAATGTGAAAAAGCCAGAGGAGGGGCATGGAACATGTTCTCCCTCAGATCTATGAGAGGAAACATGCACTAACAATGCCTTGATCTTGGACTCCAAGCTTCCAGAACTGCAAGATATGCATCTATATTGCTTGAGACTTCTAGCTTATGACATTTGGCTATAGTGGTGCTAGCAAGCAAATACAATTTGCTCTTAAGTTTCACTGTCTTGTAATTTATTCCTGGAAGAGAGGGGAATGGAGGCTTGGAGAGTACCAGGAACACATGGTAATAGATACCATCTTAAAACAAGAAAAGACAAAATAAAAAGCATCAGTAGCAATAAAAATAATTTCACCCAAATAGACTGAGTCGATAAATAGGAACCAATGATAATGATTCTACTCTCATTAAGAACAATCCAAAATTCTCATAATCCTCTCTTGCTCTCTCTCTCCCTTGCTCTCTCTCTCTCTCTCTCTCTCTCTCTCTCTCTCTCTCTCTCTCTCTGTGTGTGTGTGTGTGTGTTTTTGTGTAGTTTCCACTTTTTATTTGAAAGATTCCTAGTTAGAAGACAGGGATTTAAACTGGGAAAGATTTTAAATTTTTATCCGTGTTTCTTTAAAAGATTTCCTTATCTATATATTTCATTAAAGTTTCCCTCCCTTGAAATGGACTGGAACGTAGAAACCATAAGATTTCTCAAGTTTCTGAAAATATAGCCGTGAGTTGATGCTTAAAAGTCTAAGGGAAAGAGATCAGTTTGTGATGTTCACAAAAATCATTGTATATTGTAATTGGGGTGATGGTTATAGGATTATATGTACTAGTAAATAAATCATAAGCCTTGTGCTCAAATTTGTATATATATGATCATTTCAATAAAGCTTTGTGCAAGGAAGCTGTTTGTTTTCCCTCATTTATCCTGACTGTATAAGTTTTGGACAATGATGTTACATACTCATCCACACAAGCCATATAAACCACCTGTTGACTATTTCTCAAGACTGCTGCCTACTCTTTCTTAAACCCCACCTACTTTACTGTATATATATTCTAGCTTTTGTAATGCATTGCTGTTTTCAGTTGCCTCTTCTCTATTAAACCCCACCTACTTTACTGTATATGCATACAATGTATACACACACTGAATCCTTCACTTAGGTTTCATTTCTCAGAGTCAGCTTTACTCTTTCTCTCTGTTTTTCCTCCCTTTTCATTCTTCTCATCCTGTTTCTTCCTTCTTTCTATTCTTTGTTTCTGTCTCTCTCTCTCTCTCTCTCTCTCTCTCTCTCTCTCTCTCTGTATCTGCATCTGCAATGCTTGAAGTATTTTCATTTTGCCATACCTTTGCATGCTTTGTCATGTTTTAATTATCTAATGATGGACAATGAAGATAAACATTACAGAAAGGACATAAGCATGTTTTCCTCTAAAATCCATTTTATTTCATAGTCCAAGAAATTGAAATGTCTAGTTAATCTCTTTGAAGAAATGAGAATGCTGTGCCCAAATAGATCAGTCACACAGGAAAGCAGCTGATACCTCTTTATATACACGTTAACACTTAAATTTTAAATACTTTTCAAACAACTGCCAGTAGTAAGGAAATTTTGACTATTGTTTGCATTTGAGGACCATGTCTTCCTAGATTAATCTAAAGTCTTCTTGAACTAAAGGTATCCCAAATAAAAGATTATGGCATTATAGGCTCACCTTCTCCTCATTGACGTAAAGTTACAAAACTCTGATAAATGAAGCACAAAAAGCTAAAATCTGTACTCAGATTTTCAGCTTATTTTTGTCCATCCAGTTGCTGTGCATTTTGAAAAACTCAAATTTCTTAATAAAAAATGACTCTGAAAATTTCAAAGTTAATTCTCTAGTTTCTTGCACTTTTAAATCCTGCTCTCAGAATTTTTAACTCCAATGCATTGTATGGCATATAAACATAACTCCATTTACACAGCCTGGCACACTGCCATAAGGTTCAAGAACCTATGTTTTTTATAAGCCTATAATTCTTACAAACTTAGAAGGGCCTCACTTGCAAAAATGACAAAAATTCCATCAGAAAAAAAAAAATCTACAGCTGATAAACACTTTCAGAAAAAGTAACAGAATACAAACTTAGTACTCAAAAATCAGTAGGCTTCCTATATACAAATGACAAATGGATTTATATAGAAATCAGAGAAATAATACTATTCTCAATAATCTCAAAAGCATATAGCTTATGGTAATTCTAATGAAACAAGTGAGAGATCTGTATAAGAAGTATTTTAAGACACTGAAAAATTCAACAAAATCAGAAGATGGAAAGATCTTTCATGCTCATGGATTGGGATGTAGGGGAGGTAATGCAGAAAGTGCAACTAACCAGAAGAGCCATATGGAACCAACTGTTTCTTTAAATACATACATACATACGTACGTACATACATACATATATACATACATAAAAAAAACATAAGTGATTTCACCAACTAATAGGGAAGACAAAACCCCAGCTAGACATCTCTTTCACCAAGTGAAACTTCCAGTGCCAGGAGTGGGTTACATCTTGTTGAGTTTCTGGCCAAGGGGCCCAAATGGATACCTCCAGACAACTCAAGTTATTGCTAATACTACTGATTGGTCTCCATAAGCCCTATTGCTGAAGGCAATGCTTACATATCTCATTGAACACAGAGAAGTAGGGTTGGTACACAGAGGCACCCCTACTGACTACTGTTAATGATACTGGAAGGTACTCTGCACACCAGAGAAGAGAGACAAAACCCAATGCAGCTACAAACCATTTGATGCATAGTGGTGACCAGCTTGTATAATACATTGGTGCAATAGTGGCACAAACATCATGTTGGTAACTAAGCACTATCTCATTGGATTTATGGCCCATTCCATGAGCTCAAACCCATGCCTGACATTGGATGTCAAGATTCTGAGACTAGATAGGCCATGAACCCAAGAGAAAACCAAACACTGTCTTTCAGACACAACAAGACTGAATATATATATTATATTATATGTAAAATCTCACAAAGATTGTGACAGCATGCTCAGGGTCCACACAGTTCCAGACCAGATAGGATCCTAGAGCTAAAGTAGTAAAATAGACGTGAGTTCCCATCCCAACAAAGAAGTCATCTCCAATTAACAGTCACTCACAAGGGAAAAATTAGTTTCTTCATGGGAGTCTCACCAGGTTTATAAACAGAGTTAATGTCAGATCCCATGCCCGGCAATAAATGGCTAACACGGCACAAACTAAAAGGTATTTTAGGAAAGTTTTTTGTCTGATTCTATTTTTGACTTTTTAGAAGCTGGGCATTGTTTATATATTATGTTCTCTAATTTTGTGTTTGTTTGTTTTTTTTGTTTCATTCTAATTTTGTTTTTTCCTTGCTTATTTTTTTTCTTAAGAAAGGAAGGCATTAAATTTGGCACACTGTGGTGGTGGGAAAGAACTTAGGGGAGATGAGAGAGGAGAAACCATGATCAGAATATATTATATAAAAATAACTTTATTTTCAATAAAATTGGAAAAAAAGACATAAGAGGAAGTAGAAGTGAATTGGTAATCTTGTATTTATGCTTTAGCTTACTCTAACTTGAACTATTAAATAAAGTCATACTGATCCAACATAGTTTTAGCTAAAACAATACGACAACTGAAGGAAATAAAAGAGATACAAATTGAAAGGAAGAAGTCAAAATATCTTTACTTGAAGATGATATGAATGTTACCCAATAGTTACCTAAGTTACCCAATAAACTCCACCAGAAATCTCCTACATTTCTTCAGAAATTTTGGAATCAATCTACTTCAAAATCCAGCTATATCACTCTTGGACATATTCCCAAAGGGTGCTTAATTTTGTCACTTTTTCAAACATCTTCAGTGCTGCTCTATGCATAGTAGCCAGAAATCAGAAACAACTTATATTTCCTTCAACTGACGGATAAAGAATACATAGTAATTTACACAATAGAATATTATTCATCTGTTAAAATGATATTATAAAATTTTCAAGCAAATGAAGGGAACTAGAAAAATTATCCTGAGTTAGGTATCTCAGACACAGATAAGTGAATATGGTATGTATTCTTTTACACATGTATATTCACTGTGAAATCAATGATAACCAAGCTACAATCCACAGAACTACAGAGATTAAGTATAGAGTAAGAGACAGGCTATATTGTGATAGGAAAGACAAATAGAAGGGATAGCTTTGGATAGATGGGGAAAGGAATTTGAGGATAAAGTGGGACAGGGTAGAGCAGAGAAGGTTGTGGGGGGCAATATACGGAGTGACAGCAAAAATTAAGGAGTGATGGAAAAGTAAAATGGAAAATCAAAACACTGGAAAGATATGTGTGTGTAGTGTGAATACACACTACATGTGTATGTATACATATATGTGTATATGTATATCAAGGTGATCTACATGAATTCAGCAAATAATGGGACAGAGTCCCATTGCCTCTCTTGTCAACAAACAAAGCTTCCAGTACTGGGATTGGGTTATATCCAATTAAGTTGTTAGACAAAAGAATCTCATGAGAATCCCCAAATATCCCAAGACCTTAGGATTCTTTCCACAAACTGATAGCAAAACCCCATTGCTGAGGACACATACTATACACCTCATTGTAGAAGGAGAAGTTAAGTCAGGACCTATATAGAATTTTAACTCCTATGTTCTAGCACCCTTGTTAAAAGGAAGGTTCTCTGGGTGCTCTCAAAAGGGAGATATAAACACCAAGCCAGCCACAAAACCTTTATCTACAATGGTGTAGTACTTGCAAGATATGCTAGAGAAATTTTGCACAAAGCTTATAGGAGTAACCAATCAATAACTGCGTTGTGACACACTGAAGTGATCAAGAACCTGAAATTAGATAGGTCAGCCACCTAAGGTAAAACGAAACAATACTGTTCTTAAAAGAAAAAAATATAGTGATAAAATGACTTCTAATTATATGCTGCTATATTCATAGATCAGTGCCTTTTTCAGTTATCATAAGAGAAGCTTCTTCCTGAAGCAGGTAGGAACAAATGCAGAGACCCATAGCCAGACATTATGCTGAAGTGAGAGAATTTGGAACTCTCAGCCATAAATAGGATCTCTCTTCATAGATCACTGAAGAAGACAAGACAGAAAGATTGTAAAGAGCCAGAGGAAGTGGATAACACAAATAAAATAAGACCCTCTTAATCAACATGAGTACAGTTCATGTGAACTCAGAGACAGAAGTGGCATACACAAGGGCTGCAAGATCTGTACTGGGTCCTCTGATTTTATATGACTTCCTGTTCAGTGCTTTTATGAGATTCCTCAGTGTGAGAATGAGTAGGTTTCTGATTCTTGTGCCTTCTCTTGGGCTCTTTTCCCTAGTTTGACTTGTCCAACTACAAAGTGATTTTTTTGTTGTTATTTCATTCTATTTTATTTTTTTTATATTTTTAAAAATAAGTGAATGAATGGGTGAAAAACTAGCCACTGCATTTTCTCTAATAGAGACATTGGGTATATAAATCGCTTCAGGACAGGCTTCATATTCAGGAGTAGCTATTAACATATAGAGGATTCCATAGTGTTTTAGTTTGTTTTATTTGATTACAGCTTGGTATTTGTCTGTTTTCTCTTTGGATGTGGTTTTATGTCATTTTCTTGGGATTTGTTTGGGGGAATATCTTTTGTTGAGTTGGGTTTTGTTTCTTTTTTGAGAAAGAACTTAAAGTTGGGTGGGTAGGAATGGTGAGAAGATCTGGAGAGGGGAAGAATATGACCAAAATAAAACAATTTAAAAATTGTTTTATATAATAGAATAAAGTAAAAACTTTGCATAGGTTTAGAATATAGTACAATCGATAAGTGTTCAAAATTTTTAATGTGAAAAATATAATGAATTATACACTGTCTCTCAAAAAAGTATTCACCTGAGATATTTTTATTTTTTTTAATTTTACTTATTTATTTATTTATTTATTTTTTACTTATTCATTTTATATCTTGTTCACTGCCTTCCTCCCAGTCACTCCCTCTTACAGTCCTTCTCCTATCCCTTTCCCTTTGTTCTCTGAGCAGGTATGGGCCCCCTGACACTTCAAGTCTCTGCAAAGTTAGGTGCTTTTTCTGCCACTGAGGCCAGACAAGGCAGCTCACTTAGAAGAAAATATCCATATACAGGCAACTGCTTTTGGGATAGCCCCCCCCTCCATCCTTGTTCAGGACCCACATGAAGACCAAGCTGCACATTTGCTACATATGTGCTGAGAGGCCTAGGACCAGCCCATGTATATTCTTTGACTGGAGGTTCAAGTCTCTAAGAGCCCATAGAGTCCAGGTTAGTTGACTCTGTTGGTCTTCCTGGGGAGTTAACTATCCTGTTTGTGCCACAATCCTTCCTTCCTTTCTTCCAAACTCCATTTACTGTTTGATTGTGATTTCTGCATCTGTCTGAGTCACCTGACCTGCTGGGTAGAACCTCTCAGAGAACATCCAGGATAGAGGTTCCTGTTTGCCAGCATAACAAGTAAAAATTGATAATGTCAGGATAAGTGCTTGCCCATGGGATGGATCTCAAGCTGGGCTATTGATTGGTCATTCTCAGTCTTTGCTCCATTCCTTATGCCTGCATTTCTTGTAGACAGGATAAATTTTGGGTAGAAAATTCTGTAGATGGGTTGGTATCTCTATCACTCCATTGGGGTTCTTGCCTGGCTATAGGAGGTGGGCGCTTTAGGTTCTGAATATTTAATGTTGTGAATCCCAGCTAAGGTCACCCCATTGCCTTATTCTTGGGCTCCATCTTCATCCCATATCTCTGTCTTGTACTGGAGATGCCCCCTCCACCTCTTAACATTATCAGTTGCTGATTTCCATTCATTTTCATGGCCATATGGCCATCTCTCCTGCTCTTTCTCATACATGATCCTGAATATCTCCCCGTTCCCTTCCTCAAACCCCATCCCTCCCAGTACTCTTCCTTCAACTGCTTATGACTACTTTATTCCTCCCTCTAAGTGAGATTCAAGCATCCTCACTTGGGCTTCCCTTCTTGTTTACCTTCCTTGGGTTTGTGAAATGTAGCGTGGTATCTGTATTTTATGGCTAATAATCATTTATAAGTGAGTACATATCATGCCTGTTCTTTTGGGACTGGGTTACCTCACTCAGGATGATATTCTCAAGTTCTATCTATGTGCCTACAAAATTCATGATGTTTTTGTTTTCATAGTTGAATAGTATCCCATTGCATAGATGTATCACATTTTATTTATTCATTTTTCAGTTGAGAAACATGTAGTTTGTTTCCAGTTTCTGGCTATTGTAAATAAAGCTGCTATGAACATAGTTGAGGAAGTGTCTTTGTGAGATGTTTGAGCAACTTTTGGGTATATGCAGAGGATTGGTATAGCTAGGTCTTGAGGTAGAACTTTTCCAAATTTTCTGAGAAACTGCCAAATTGATTTCCAAAATGGGTGTATAAATTTGCAATCCCATCAGCAATGAAGAAGTGTTCCCCTTAAACAGAATCCTCACCAGCATGTGCTATCTCTTGATATTTTTATCTTAGCTACTCTGGTTTGTGTAAGATGGAATTTCATAGTTGTTTTGATTTGCATTTCTCTGATGACTAAGGACTTCGAACATTCCTTTAAGTGCTACTTGGCTCCTAGAAATTCCTCTGTTGTGAACTCTCTGTTTAGCTCTGTACCCCATTTTTAATTGGGTTATTTGGTTTTTGGTATCTAACTTCTTGAGTTCTTTATAAATTTTAGATATTAGCCCTCTGTCAGATGTAGGGTTGGTGAGGATATTTTCCCAATATGTAGGCCGCCATTTTGTCCTATTGACAGTGTCCTTTGTGTTACAGAAGCTTTGTAGTTTCATGAAGTTACACTTATCAATTGTTGATCTTAGAGCTTGAGACATTAGTGTTCTGTTCAGGAAACTGTTGTCTGTTCCAATGTGTTCAAGGGTATTTTCTACTTTCTTCTTTTTTTTTTTTTAATGAGATTTAGTGTATCTGGTTTTATGTTGAGGTCCTTGATCCACCTGGACAAGAGTTTTGTGCAGAGTGATAAGTATGGATCTATTTTTATTCTTCTACATGCAGACATGCAGTTAGAGCAGCACCATTTGTTGAAGACACTTATTTTTTCAATTGTATGGTTTTGGCTTCTTTGTGAAAATCTAGTGCCTTTAGGTGTGTGGACTTATTTCAGGGTCTTCAATTCGATCCCATTGATCAATGTGTCCGTTTCTCTGTTTCTTTACTAATACCATGCAATTTTAATCACTATTGCTCTGTAGTAAGGCTTGAGGTAAGGAACAGTGAGTCCTCTGAAGGGTTTTTATCATTCAGGATGTTTTGGTTATCCTGAGTTTTTTGTTTTTCCATTTAAAGTTAAGAATTGCTTTTGGTATGATGGCCATTTTCAGCATGTTAATCCTACATATCCATGAACATGGGAGATCTTTTTATCTTCTGATATCTTATAAAATATCTTTTTCATTCACCAGAGATAATTATTATCACATGCTTTGAATAACTATCAGTTGAAAACATGTGAATTCATACATAAAAGAAACAAACCACTAGAGAGTGACAGACTCCTTAATGAGTAGTTATGTGTATGAAATGAACTCCTCAGTTCTTACTAGGAGCAAGGTAATGATCCCCAATGGTTTGAATTCACACTGGAATCCAGGGACTCTGCAGGGACTTATCCTTGATGACAAACAATGACAAGGAAGATAACTTTGCAGCTATATAATCATAATGAATGTGAATGTCTTACTTTGCAATGAATTACTTTTTGAAGAAGTTTTGGGATTTGTGAGTATATTTGTTTTACTGATTTGACCATTATCATTGGAGAATATTTTATTTTTAAAGCAGTGCATCTAAAATTATAAATTTTAGTAAACACACAAAAACAAGTCAGGTGAAATAAGACAATAAACCTGATGAAAACCTAGTGAATAAACTTCAATTTTCATATTCTAACTCTTGTGAATACTCTGATAACCTCCATTGTTAAAGATTTCTCATTTATTTAACCATTGATGAAACCAGATTCCAGAATGATCTTTGATGATATAAAAACTTACTACTCTGAAAATCAAGTCCCTATCTTTGAAATGCTTTGATGGTGTACTGTTGGTAATGTCTTGTGGAAATACTTGCTTTGCTCTTGACTGAATATTCTAGTATCACAACTATTAGATATTCTAGACAAAGAGAAGATGCAACATTAACAATCTTACAGTAATAGTGCATGTGACCCTTAGCCAGATGAATCTGGGTAAATATTTTAGGTTGAGTATTTACTTACCATTGTTCTGTGTAGAATATCATGAGATTTCATTCCATCACACGCTAGTTAGAAAACCCTGATTCCTTTCTAGTTTTTTAAGTTCTAATAAGAAAATTTAACTTGATGTGGCCTTGCTTTACTAACAGATGGTATGAACTATGTATTAGGAACCCCAGTTGTTTTTTTTTTTTTAATTAAGCACATAGCTGCAAAACTACTCCTGCTATATGTAGGAAATTTGCATGTGTTCCTAACTTCATTGTGACTCTTTCAAAAACAGTATTTACTTAAAAGTTAGATGAAGTTCAACCTGCCAGAGGTTCAAATCCTCATTCTAGACATGTATTTCTTATGTGCATTTCTAGACTTCTTATGTAAATATCTTAAGACATTTAGAGATAGTCAAACTAAATATTGTCAATGAAATAAAAATAATAAAATTGTTTAATAAAACCTCTTGGAAATAAAAGAACTATACTTAAAATTCTATGTTTTTTATTGGTGCTTAGTGTGTACTCATTAAAAGTTAATTCTTAAGTTTCTTCAGAGTATTCTGTGGTTTTATATTTTAACTCATGATATTTAAAACTTCCGACATTTATATAAGTCTCACATTTGAAAGCTTTATATAAAAAATCATGTAGATATGTTTTATGATATATAAATTAAAAATAAAAGTACATTATTTTAATAAAGTTTTCTAGCATTTGTACTTAAAATTCTAAGTTGCATTAATTGGGAATAAATGTATTTACACAAAGAGTCTGACTAAATCTCTTTAAACTGCATATTATCTTTGAATGATATACTTATTTATGATACTCTCATGCTTGAGTTAATGCAAAAGGGTACCTATTCATAAATCTCCTTATATAGTGTTTCCATCACAGCCTTGACCTGACATCAGTTACATTGTCCCATGGCTTTTCTGGAGAATGGAAACCACACTACAGTGACAGAGTTCATTTTATTTGACTTAACAGATGATCCAGTCCTTAAAGTTGTCTTCTTCACCATCATACTGTGCATCTACCTGGTAACTGTGTCTGGGAACCTCAGCACCATCCTTCTCATCAGGGTCTCTTCCCAGCTCCATCACCCCATGTACTTTTTTCTCAGCCACTTGGTTTTGCTGACATAGGCTACTCATCTTCTGTCACACCCAATATGCTTGTCAACTTCCTGGTGGAGAAAAATACTATCTCCTACTTTGGATGTACCATCCAGCTCAGCTCAGCTGCTTTCTTTGGGGGTCTTGAATGTTTCCTTTTGGCTGCCATGGCTTATGATCGCTTTGTAGCAATTTGCAACCCACTGCTTTATTCAACCAAAATGTCCACACAAGTCTATGTCCAGTTGCTCCTCATGGCTTACATAGGTGGTATTCTAGACAGCTGTTCTTTTACTATATGCTTCTATTCATTAGTTTTCTGTGGAGCCAATAAAATTAATCACTTTTTCTGTGATTTGGCTCCATTACTAAAATTATCATGTTCCAATGTCAGTATCACTGCAATGGTTCTCTCATTTACAGTTGGATTAGTTATTGTGGTGACAATTTTTGTCATAGCCATCTCTTATACCTACATCCTCATCACCATCCTGAAGATGCACTCCACAGAGGGGCGACAGAAGGCCTTCTCCACCTGCACCTCCCACCTCACTGCAGTCACTCTGTTCTATGGAACTGTCACATTCATTTATGTGATGCCCAAGTCCAATTACTCCACTGACCAGAACAAGGTGGTGTCTGTGTTCTACATGGTGGTGATCCCCATGTTGAACCCCCTCATCTATAGCCTCAGGAATAATGAGATTAAGGGTGCTCTGAAGAGACAACTTGGTAGGAAAATCTTTCCTTAGAGACATCTGTTATGTTGTAGCAATTGATATAGCAATAATGTCTCATAGATATAGTAATAAAAGGAAGTTGATTGTCTGTGATTGGAACAGTCTGTTGATGTATTATTAGTAACTGTGGAGCATCGAATATATATCAGAATTCAATTTTCAGATTAAGAAATAACAGAGTCACAGTAAGTTACTTTCAGTTATAATAAAGATTTAATTAACAGTAAAATTGAATCATATAAATGATAATCTGATCAAAACAGCTTGAAGTTATTTCCATATTGTTTCTGATATTTCATAGTTAACTCTATTATAGACTGTATCTTACCTGTCCACAAAGTCTCATGTGTTTGTTAAATGTCTGTTCATTACTGCAGTTAGGAAGGGCTAGAATCAGAGAGGGTGATTCTAGTGGGCAATCTTTAGTTTGATAGAAGCATGTCTTAAAGGAGACAGTGGTACCCAGAATATTTTTTTCTCTTTGTTGATTATAAAGTGAGGAGTTTTGCTTTACCATGTATTCCTTTTGTGATGTACAACCACACATATACATCAAGAAATTCACTTTACAGGGGACTGGGGCCTCAAAAACTTCATCCTAACAATAAACCTTTACCTTCAGTGACAATTTATTAGCTCAGCTGTTTGTTACTGAAACATAAAGCTTACTAGCACCTATCAGGGTGCTTCAAGATGTGTCAGGTTCAACACTAGATTATCCTGAGAAAGCCTGATGATTACAGTTAACTGCACATTCTGTAGAAATGATAGAGAGCAAGTAGGGGGTAAAGTTAGTGGAAATAGTCTTTATACAAAGAAATGTTGCCTATGAGATATGGGTTTTGCATACTCATAAGAATTTGATGTACGGTATGAGCCTTGTCACTGGCCTAATGTGAGACCAGAGAAAAGAACAGAAAGCCCATATCCTGTTAATCTGAATTCTTCCCAGGAGCAAAAGTTCAGTTCCTATGTTAAATTGAGTTGAATTCTTGAGCCTTCAAGGATCAAGGAAAGCAAACAACAAGAACAGCAAGGGATATGGTTTCCTAGAAGAGAGTCAAAATTATAAGTTCAACAGTGAAGCTATTGATCCTTATAAAAATAGGATATTTTTAGAAAGACTTCAACATTCAAGCTGCTCATTCTCATGTGCACAAGGCAGTGGACCTGGCTATGTCTCTTTTGAAATCTGACTGCCTTTAGGAGAGAAAAAAATCAACCTTCATATGTGGGTTATTATCACATTTGCTCTTTTTTCCTATTTTAATGTTTGAGAAACGAATTCCACCTTCTTGCTGATGAGCCAAAGGCATTGATATTTTTATTCACTTACTTTCATTTCATACATTCCAGAATGTGTCCAGTGATTTCACAAATGTTAATGTAGCCTAGTGGAAAGGGTTATAAATGAGAGCTGGTAAGGGTGGAATTTATCCTCTAATACAGGATCTTGATAATAAAATTAACACGTAAGTTGTTTAGACTATTAGAACACATTCATTACTGTTGTTAAAACAAAAATAAACAACAAAAACCAAGGTCGTGTGAGAAGTTGATGTGGCACAAGCAAGGTGATAGCACAGGTCTTACCAAGAACCTAATAGTTGAGAAATATTTGCAGGATGTCAGTACACTTGTCAAACAAGAGAGTATCTATGTGAGTTAGCTGTGTGAATATAATACACTCACATGCATGTTTTATAACATTGAGGCATCTGTTTATACAATGACAGAGCTATTCATTTTATTTAGCACTGTGATACACACAAGAGAAACCACTGATAAAATGTATATCTTTGATATTGCATGATAGCTGACAGAAGAAGCTATCTGTAAGCATTCAAAAAATGTAACGAAACAAGGAAGTGGACCTAAAATTTATGTGTATGCATTTCATGTTGGCGAGTTGGGTTAGTGGGTTAAAACTGTTAACACAAAGGCCAATGGCTTGAGTTCCTTTCCTGAAATCCACACAAAAGTAAAAGGAGATATAGCCTCCCTCATGCACATAGAAATATATCTTTTTTTCAATGAAAGAATTTGAAATTCATGAGAATGTGCTACAATTTAATTTTAATATGACTTGGGGATGAGATGGGGCAAGTATCATAAACTCATTAATGTCCTGTGGAGAGAACTGACTAATAAACATCACATAGATCCTCAGAATAAAGGGAAGATACAGGTAAACAAACCTTGCACAGATTGTGGCCAGTGGAAAAGGGAAGCTCAGTCCTTGAACTTGGATGTAATACAGTCAAGAACAAATGGTATATCAAAACTAATTGAGTAAATGAATATACAAGCCTCATTTATCTGTGTAAAACACAGAAAAAATATTAACCTGATTAATAACCCAGGACAATAAACAAAGAGGCCAATGACAGTGTAGAAGAGAAATAAAAATCATTATGATTTAAAATCCAAAACTATATTAACATACACAATAGTATTACATTCACTGAAAAGGTAATGAATGGTTAATATGTATGTAGTAACAGAAAATGAAAAATGAAATCTTATAAAGCTTCATAACTGGAAAAATTCATGATGCCAGTACTTACATTAGACATTTGAAAAGCCTATTTTTAGATTGTATTTCTTGTATCATTACAAGCATAGAAGTACTCTAGCTGAGAGTCAAGACTCTCTGATTGAAGGATGTGTTTAAAATATTGTCAGATGTTTTCTCATGGTCCATGCGAGGGTTCTTAAGACATCTAAACATCACTATATTTAGAGAATCAGCCAATGTAAATAAATCTTGGGGAAAGGAAGTTTGAAAGTTGGTTAGTGCTCAATGGTCAGCCACATACATCAAAGGGGCAATCAGGTAGCTGAGAGACTTGACCCTCACCTCTCTAAGTACATATCTTTTTTTCCTACTGAGGAGCTGATCCGTTGACTTTCCCAAATTATGAAGTGCTCTTTATACACATTCTACCTGGGATTCATGTACTCATTCTAGTGCTTCTTATGTAAGGTTAAGTTACTTAACATTTTCAAATCATACATTTTATCAACTAGAAAACTGATTCAATAGGGGTCTTAATATTACTATGGAAATGGCAATAGAGTGTCATACAATGTTTAAAATCCAGTAGATGTAATTTGGAAAGGATTCTTAAAACTCAGAAATTACTTAATACTTCATTACAAATTTTATATTTGTAAAGCTATTTTTTCTTGTACATCTGATAACTGTTTCATAATTTTCATAAGTCTCATACTAACATAGTTTTAAATCAATAGGTATATTTTATAATATATAAATATAATTAAAAATACATTACATAAAATTTATAGCATTTCATTTTGAATTTTATGAAAGATTCAATACATATGAATACAAAAACATGGAGTGTCCAATATAATACATAATTATATGTTTTGAATGATATATTTGAGTAAAAACTTCTATGTGTTAATGAAAATGTAGCCATGTATTTACAAATACTGTTTTGTACTGTCTCCATCACAGCCTTGATCTGGCAGCAGCTACACTGTCCCATGGCTTTTCTGGAGAGTGGAAACCACACTGCAGTGACAGACTTCATTTTACTGGGTTTAACTGATGACTCAGTCCTTAGAGTTGTTCTCTTCACCATCATCCTGTGCATCTACCTGGTGACTGTGTCTGGGAACCTCAGCACCATCCTTCTCATCAGAATCTCTTCCCAGCTCCATCACCCCATGTACTTTTTTCTCAGCCACTTGGCTTCTGTTGACATAGGTACCTCATCTTCTGTCATACCCAACATGATTATCAATTTTCTGGTGGAGAGATGTACAATTTCCTACATTGGATGTGGCATCCAATTTGGCTCAGCTGCTTTCTTTCTTTGGGTCAGCTGAATGTTTCCTTTTGGCTACCATGGCTTATGATCGCTTTGTGGCAATCTGCAACCCACTGCTTTATTCAACAAAAATGTCTGCACAAGTCTGTGTTCATTTGCTTGCAGGATCTTGTATAGGGGGTTTTCTTAATGCTTCCCTCATTACTGGTTATGTTTTCTCTTTTCTCTTTTGTGGACCCAATAGAGTCAATCACTTTTACTGTGATCTTGCTCCTTTGATGGCACTCTCCTGTTCTGATGTCAGTGTCTCTGGAGTTGTTATTTCACTTTCTGCAGGCTCAGTCACTATTACCACACTATTTGTTATAGCTATCTCCTATTTCTATATCCTCATCACCATCCTAAAAATGCACTCCACTGAGGGCCGCCAAAAAGCTTTCTCCACCTGTACCTCCCACCTCACTGCAGTCACTCTCTACTATGGAACTGTCATATTATTTACATGATGCCCAAATCCAGATACTCCACAGTCCAGAACAAGGTGATGTCTATGTTTTACATGGTAGTTGTCCCCATGTTGAAACCCCTTATCTATAGCCTTAGGAGTAATGAGATTAAATGTGCTTTGAAGAGACAGTTAAGTAAAAAACCATTTTCTTAAGATATCTGTTAATTCATTATTTTGTTCTATTCTGTATAATAGTGACATATCATATGCAAAGTATTAAAAAAATGCATGTTATGACATATTTAGCTAGATTTGAAGTTTACTAATAAATGTAGGTGGTGATTATAAACAAATCCCAAGCTATATCATATGTTCATAGTAAGTTATACTTAATAAATTTCATGTATAACCAAAAAATTTCCACACAAAATTATATCAATTTTCAGTTGTATCAATATTCTAATTTCCCAATGTGTAAAAACTATTGAGTGGTTAATTCTTTAAGTCCATGTCCAGTCTTAATAATAATAATACTAGATAGCTACTATCAAGTGTATATAGTAACTATAGATGAAATCAAAAACATTTAGAGAGAAAATGACTGGATGAAACAGACAATAAAATTGTCGAGGCTGTTATTATTGCAGTACGATCATCTATTTGTACTGTAGATCCACACTCATGGGCATCCTGTCTGTGTTGTCAGTTACTGGCATTAATTCATGTGCAAATGGAGTCCTACCCTGAAAGTGCTTTCCTGTATCTATGTCTTGCAGAGGACTGTTCACATTTTCCTTAAAGAGTTTCAGAGTTTCTGGTTTTACATTGAGGTTATTGGTCATTTGGAGTTGATTTTTTGCACAAATGATGGATTATCAGTGTATTGTCATTCTTCTGCATATGGCTATTCCATTTTCCCAACATTAATTTTTGAAAATTATGTTCTTTCCCAAGTATGTGTTTTGACTCCTTTGTCAACGATCGACATTTATTATTATGTCTGAGAGACTGCTTCTCATCTCTTATTATTTTTTTCTTAATAAAGTAAAACATTAACTTCAGAGCACACAGGATACCTAACTTTAAACATCAGAGGACAAAATATCTTTCAAGTATTGGAGTGGCACAGCCAAATAAGTTTTGCATGTGTGAAGGGAGAAAAAGGTGAGGTGCTCAAAGACCTGCACACTGTACCGTCTGCACACGTTTCTTGAATTAAATAAGACGTTTAGTGAAGTGTTTAGTGTACAGAGACCTTCTTGCCTATAAAACATGAAGTTACCTTTTGTAGGAAGAAGACAACCCTGACGAGCATCTGGGCGCGGAGTTCTTCCAAGGTGAACAGCGTACGGGTGTTCGAATGAAAATCTTGGTCTTCCCATAAGCCACGTAATCTTGAAAGCCACATTGCTCTTTGAGTTTCTTGACGGCCTCT
Organism: Mastomys natalensis; assembly: GCA_021653895.1. Lineage (NCBI taxonomy): Eukaryota > Metazoa > Chordata > Mammalia > Rodentia > Muridae > Mastomys > Mastomys natalensis. Next base: position 74,722 of record JAJTUV010002481.1, read on the forward strand.
TTGTCTGAAGGAAGGTCATGGTTAGGCCAAATGAACTCAGAGATCATCTTGTACCTAGGTGAAGAAAGAAGACGGCACAAATCAAAGAATGGAAAGAAAAATGTATCGTCATCTAAAAGAACAACTTCTCAACAAAACTTTAGCCAACTGTTACGAGACATGAATCTCATGATGAGACGAAAAAGAAAATCTCTTCACTAAAACACTCCTTCATAATAACAATTCTTACTAAACTGAGGCTAAAAATGACTTCCTTAATCTTTGGAAGGCTACTCACCAAAAATTTGTAGCAAATACCATCTGTAAGCAGGTGACCTAGGAAGCATTCTCTTTATAGACACAAGGAGGATGCTGCCATCATGGGTTCTCAACACTGCTGTGGATGTCTAATTAGCACAGTGAGGAAGAACAGAACTGACAATGCTCATGAATAATAGGACTCTCTTCAAAGGAACCAAATGGATCTTTGGAGAAACTCTTAAAACTAGGAGGAAATTAAGCAGTACTAGGTCAGTCCATGAGAATGAACTGCATTTCCACAGCTAAGCAGCTCCATGCCATTTGAGTCTGTCACAAAGCCACTCCTCAAGCCACAGCTTTTTTTTTTTTTTTACAAGTGTAAGACAGAAGTCATATCACAACCTCAAAGTGACATTCCACCACTTCTGTCATAGTCTGCTTTGTTGCAAGCAGTCATGAGTTTCTGCAGACATTTTAGGGACACACACACACACACACACACACACACACACACACACACGGCATGAGTATACTGCAGGAGGGGAAACATCTAAAAACCCTGCCTGTATAGTGATGTCCCCATACCCTATGGAGCACTAATGTGTAACTAAATTAAGTCATTTTTCTCTGATACTGAATTTGAATTTTTACAAAGATTTTCTTCACACTCATTCAGGTTATAGAATATTTCATTGGTGAGTACATATTAGTTATATAAAATAACAGATTTCACTGAGACATTTTCATATTGAATAAAGTAGACTCTGATAAAAAAAAAAAAAAACTTCAGAACACAATAATTTGCTATTATTCCAAAGTCTTAAACTTGTCCACATTCTTTGCTTCTTCAAGGCCCCCTCCCATACAATACCACTACCCACAGTGCACTGTTCTTTTCATATGGGTGCCACTCTGATTAGTCTATACATCATTGGGCATTTCAGGAAGACTTCTTTAAATTAAATACTAAACCAAGGATTCCATTATCTGATGCACAGCTTGCCTAATTTTCAGTATGCTTGTTGTTACATACTCATATCTAGTTTTTACACAGTGCTCAAAATTTGATCTTTATAGTTAAAGCAATTCTCTCTTACACTCCTCTTCAATTTTCTCAGTTTGAGGATCCTTTTAGGTTTTAATGCATGTTAAGTTTAAATAAATGAAAAAAGTAAATATCTAAACAGGTAAATGAAAAATGCCTCTGCTTAAAGCATGGATTCAGTGGGCTCTGAATGTTTTACTGAGGATAAAAAGAGGCATTACAGTGTAAGAAAAAGATCAAGCTCAAAGATATTCTATTATTTACTACCCTTACGGTATGTTCTTTGAAGACAATGAGAAGGAGTAAATAGTTCAAAGATTTTTGCTACAAGGTTATTTGGTTTCTAAAATTTCGTTCCATTAAAACTCTGTTTCAAGCATAATGGAGCCCCTTGCCATTGCACCTGGCATGGTGGTTTGTATTAGAATAAATTTATGAATCAAAAGGAAAGAAGCAGGATATAGATTTTTATAAAATGTAAAAAATTGATTGAGAGATTTTATTGAATAGAATCATCTATTGGAAAGGCCTTTGTACATCCTCAAGAGGTAGATTAATATTCTGTCCTCTGAATCTAATATTAGCTACTTGTTTTGGGGTGCTCCACATTAGATTCACCTGAGATATGAGTTCTTAGAAAATCATTTTTTTAATGATGTAAATTGAGTCAGTTTGTGTTGAGTACAATTGTTCTACAGAATGATAATTTACGTATACATGATAATAAATATTTTTATTTATACTTCTCTACACATCTTTTTACTCCAAATTCATTCCTATCCAGTAGCAAACCACATCATCTAATCAGTTTGTTGATTCAGAAGCCTAAAAGTAGTTTGTCTCTCTCTCTTCTGTCTTCACTCTTATGGTAGAATAAACGGTTCGCAATTCTGGTCAGCATGAATCTAACGCTTCCTTCTTCTTCACTTACAGGGAGGATTCAAGCCAACCTCTTTATCATTTACTTTACAATAAATCAACCATTAAGAGGTTTAATATTATGTATAAACCTGACTAGGATTCGGTGACCACATGATTGGTTCAACATGTACCTCTGCTGGCAATTTTAGATGTGATTAGCATTTAGTAGTCATTGACTAAAATAGTTAATACTTCATAATCTGAGTGGTCATTGTCCAATTAGCTAAGGTTTTTATGACAGAGGTCTTCAGAAGTGGAAGGAAATTTGATTCTATTCTTTTTTAACCTCCATATAATCTCTCTGTGTGTTTATCCATCTGTCTCTCTTTGTGTCTGTCTATTTCTGCCTCTGCCCCTGTCTCTTTGTCTATGTTGTTCTCCCTTTGTGTGGGACTTTCCTGCCACTTTTCTTTGCCTCCCATCCTCCCTCCCTTTATTCTCCTATGAATGTATATTCAGAGAACAATTAGATCAAATATCTCTTGAGACATATTGTGTGTGCTTATATGCATTTGTATGTATATATATTCTGTTTATATGGGCAAGTCTATTATAATCCTGCTCTTATTCTCATTTAATTTATTCTTCATGTGTTAGCCATAGCCATATATCTAAAGGAATTATTTTCTTTCTCAAAGTACAATACTACATTATATACTATGTAACTAATGTATTTAAGCAATTACTATGTCATAGAAATTGCTTAAATATTATCATGGTGGTTCATACTAATCATCAGCTAGACAGGATCTAGAACCATCTCTGAAGTATACTTCTAGTCCATTCTGGTCATGCATAATCCATAAAACACAAAGTAGTAATACTCCACAACTCACCTAATTTCAATGCTCAATGGGTATGAGTGGTGATTCACCCTATCTTCCTTTCTGTTATTTCTGCCTGGGCTAGCAGTTATTCTAGGGAAATGAATTCCCCTGTCATCCTGCAGCATAATGAAAATAATGTATGGATTAGATTTGTTTTTACATCAGCTTGAAACCAGTTAGATTTATCTGCGAACAGATGACCACAGTTAAGAAAATGCCTTTATCAAAATAGCCAATGAGTACATATATGAGCCAATGCTTGCTTAATGTTTGTGTGGGAAGACACGTCTCTTTATGAGTGATGTCACTCCTGGCAGGGATCTTGTGTCTTATAGAAAGCAAGCTGAGCAAGTCTTGGAGAACAATCCAATAAGCGCTGCCAATGCATGGTCTCTGCTTCAGTTCTTGCATCCAGGTCTTATCTTTGAGTTTCTACCTCAATGATGGAACATGACATTGAAGTATAATCCAAATAAACCTCCTCTCCAACTTTGTTTCAGTTAGTGTTTTACAACAGTAAATATTGCTATAGAAAGAGAGAACAATGACAGTACCATTATGAGCCATGGTCAAAGAAATATGTGGAAACATTCAACACTGGGAAAATAATGTAGAATAATGTCCAGTAACACAGGGGAGAGCTGGAACAGTAGAGTTAATAATATTTTATTAAAAACTAAGAGAAAATAGAGGCCAACCCTGAGAAAAACTTCCAGATTCTTGTAGTGTGCAAATACAGATAGCTGTGTACAATCTTTGATAAAAGATATGCACAGAAATTCATATTAAAGATAGAAATACATTTAAAGTAGCCAAAGACAAAAGACTTATCTGTTAGAGAGTAAAATTGATTTTTAAGATGTCTTCTCATCTGATAACCATGAAGTCAAAACAAGAGATCTAACATTTTACTTTCTTTTTTTTTTTTTTTTTGTTTTTTTTTTTTTGTTTTTTTTTTTTTTTTTTTTTTTTTTTTTTTTTTTACGTTTCATTGTTTTTTTTTTTTTTAATTTTTATTTTCAGCAAATCAAAAAAAATTAAAAAGCATTCAAACAGAATAAAATGAAAAGAAACAAACAAGTAAAATACCAAGGGTCAGATATACTTATACAAGAATTCTATAGGGCCTTCAAACAAGCAACACTTTTTGAGTTATGTTTAAAAAAATTCAGAACCACAATAAGCTCCTTCAAAAAGCAAATAATATTGAAATAGTGAAATCAAGTGTAGACCCAACAAAAATATATAAATTATAGTCCAATAACCCTCATGAATATACATGCAAAAATTCTCATTGAAGTAGTTGCAAACTGAATACAAGAGATATAAAAAAATAATATTCCATGAATAACTGAACAACTGTTTTTTTTTTGAAGACCGTACTCCATATACAGGCTGCAGGTTTTGGGATAGCCCCCACTCCAGATGTTTGAGACCTGCATGAAAACCAAGCTGCACATTTACAACATATGTGAGGGAGGCCTAGGTTCAGCCCATGGAGGTAGATCTGTGTAGACTAGGTATGCTCCACGGTTGGTGATTCAGTCTCTGAGAGCTCCAAGGGTTCAGGTTGGTTTACTCTGTTGATCTTCCTGTGCAGTTCCTATCTCCTTAGGGCCCTCAATCCTTCCACCTATTCTTCTTTAAGAGTCCTCAAGCTCCATCCACTGTTTGGCTCTGGATATCTGTATCTGTCTGAGTCAGCTGCTGGTTAGAGCCTCTCAGAGGACAGCTTGCCGGTCTGTTCTCAGGCTGGAGGTTTAGCTCCTGGGAGCTCTGGTTGAATCTTTTGATACTCGTTCTAAAAAGGACAAAAAACACCCTCACTTTGGTCTTCCTCCTTCTTCTTGAGTTTCATGAGGTTTATGCGTTGCATCTTAGGTATTGTGTGTTTTGGGGCTAATATCCGCTTATCAGTGAGTGCATACCATGTGTGTTCTTTTGTGATTGGGTCATCTCACTCAGGATGATATTTTCTAGCTCCATCCATTTGTCTAAGAATTTCATGAGCTCATTATTTTTAATGGCTGAGTAGTACTCCATTGTGTAAATGTACCACATTTTCTGTATCCATTCTTCTGTTGAGGGACATCTGGGTTCTTTCCAGCTTCTGGCTATTATGAATAAGGCCGCTATAAACATAGTGGAGCATGTGGCCCTGTTGCATGTTGAAATATCTTCTGGGTATATACCCAGGAGGGGTATAGCTGGGTCCTCAGGTAACACCATGTTCAATTTTCTGAGGTATCGCCAGACTGCTTTCCATAGTGGTTGTACCAGCTTGCAATCCCACCAACAATGGAGGAGTGTTCCTCTTTCTCCACATCCTCGCCAACATCTGCTGTCACCTGTGTTTTGGATCTTAGCCAATCTGACTGGTGTGAGGTGGAATCTCAGTGTTGTTTTCATTTGCATTTCCCTGATGACTAGGGATGCTGAGCACTTCTTTAGATGTTTCTCAATCATTCGAGTTTCCTCAGTTGAGAGTTCTTTGTTCAACTCTCTACCCCATTTTTTAATAGGGTTATTTGATGGTCTGGAATCTAGTTTCTTCAGTTCTTTGTATACCTTGGATATTAGCCCTCTATCAGATGTAAGGTTGGTGAAAATCTTTTCCCAGTCTGTTGGTTCCCGCTTTGTCCTGTTGACCGTATCCTTTGCTTTACAGAAGCTTTGCAGTTTTATGAGATCCATTTGTCAATTCTTGATCTTAGAGCATACGCCATTGGTGTTCTGTTCAGGAACTTTTCCCCTGTGCCCATATGATCAAGGCTTTTCCCTATTTTCTCTTCTATTAGTTTCAGTGTAGCTGGTTTTATGTGGAGGTCCTTGATCCACTTGGAATTGAGCTTTGTACAAGGAGATAAGTATGGATCAATTTGCATTCTTCTACAAGTTGACCTCCAGTTGGACCAGCACCATTTGTTGAAAATGCTGTCTTTTTTCCACTGGATAGTTTGAGCTCCTTTGTCGAAGATCAAGTGACCATAGGTATGGGGGTTCATTTCAGGGTCTTCTATTCTATTCCATTGATCCTCCTGACTGTCTCTGTTCCAATACCATACCGTTTTTATCACTATTGCTTTGTAGTACAGCTTGAAATCGGGTATGGAGATTCCCCCAGAAGTTCTTTTATTGTTGAGTGTAGTTTTCGCTATCCTGGGTTTTTTGTTATTCCAAATGAATTTTAAGATTGCTCTTTCTATCTCTGTAAAGAATTGAGTGGGAATTTTGATAGGGATTGCATTAAATCTGTAGATTGCTTTTGGCAAGATAGCCATTTTTACTATATTAATCCTTCCAATCCATGAGCATGGGAGATCTTTCCATCTTCTGAGATCTCCTTCGATTTCTTTCTTCAGGGTGTTGAAGTTCTTGTCATACAGGTCTTTTACTTGCTTGGTTAGATTCACCCCAAGATATTTTATACTATTTGTGACTATTGTGAAGGGTGTTGTTTCCATAATTTCTTTCTCAGCCAGTTTATCCTTTGTGTAGAGGAATGCTACTGATTTGTTTGAGTTAATTTTATACCCAGCCACTTTGCTAAAGTTGTTTATCAGGTTAGGAGCTCTCTGGTGGAAGTTTTGGGGTCACTTAAGTATACTAACATGTCATCTGCAAATAGTGAAACTTTGACTTCTTCCTTTCCAATTTGTATCCCTTTGATCTCCTTCTGTTGCCTAATTGCTCTGGCTAGGACTTCCAGAACTATATTGAACAGGTAGGGGGAGAGTGGGCAGCCTTGTCTAGTCCCTGATTTCAATGGGATTGCTTCAAGTTTCTCTCCATTTAGTTTGATGTTAGCTACTGGCTTGCTGTATATTGCTTTTACTATGTTTAGGTATGGGCCTTGAATTCCTGATCTTTCCAAGACTTTTTTCATGAAGGGGTGTTGAATTTTGTCAAATGCTTTCTCAGCGTCAAGAGATATGATCATGTGGTTTTTTTCTTTGAGTTTATTTATGTAGTGGATTACGTTGATGGATTTCCGTATATTGAACCAACCCTGCATTCCTGGGATAAAGCCTACTTGATCATGGTGGATAAGTGTTTTGATGTGTTCTTGGATTCGGTTCGAGAGAATTTTATTCAGTATTTTTGCATCGATATTCATAAGGGAGATTGGTCTGAAGTTCTCTTTTCTTGTTGGGTCTTTGTGTGGTTTAGGTATAAGCGTAATTGTGGCTTCATAGAATGAATTGGGTAGTCTTCCTTCCGTTTCTATTTTGTGGAATAGTTTTGAAGAGAATTGGTATTAGATCTTCCTTGAAGGTTTGATAGAATTCTGCACTAAAACCATCTGGACCTGGACTTTTTTTTGGTGGGGAGACCTTTAATGACTGCTTCTATTTCTTTCACGGTTATGGGACTGTTAAGATGGTTTATCTGATCCTGATTTAACATTGGTAACTGATACTTGTCTAGGAAATTGTCCATTTCATCCAGATTTTCCAATTTTGTTGAGTATAGGCTTTGTAGTAGGATCTGATGATTTGTTGAATTTCCTCGGTTTCTGTTGTTATGTCACCCTTTTCAGTTTGGATTTTATTGATTTGGATACTGTCTCTCTGCCCTCTGATTAGTCTGGCCAAGGGTTTATCTATTTTGTTGATTTTCTCAAAGAACCAGCTCCTGGTTTTATTGATTCTTTGTATAGTTCTCTTTGTTTCTATTTGGTTGATTTCAGCCCTGAGTTTAATTATTTCCTGCCGTCTACTCCTCTTGGGTGTTTTTGCTTCTTTTTGTTCTAGAGCTTTCAGGTGTGTTGTCAAGCTGCTAGTGTGTTCTCTCTCCAGTTTCTTTTTGTATGCACTTAGAGCTATAAGCTTTCCTCTTAGCACTGCCTTCAGTGTGTCCCATAGGTTTTGTATGATGTGTCTTCATTTTCATTAAATTCTAAAAAGTCTTTAATTTCTTTCTTTATTTCTTCCCTGACCCCATTATCAACGAGTAGAGTATTGTTCAGTTTCCATGTGAGTGTGGGCTTTCCATTGTCTTTGTTGTTATTGAAGACCAGCTTTAGACCATGGTGATCTGATAGGATGCATGGGATTATTTCGATTTTTTTATATCTGTTGAGGCCTGTCTTGTGACCAATAATATGGTCTATTTTGGAGAAGGTACCATGTGGTGCAGAGAAAAAGGTATATTCTTTTGTTTTTGGGTGAAATGTTCTATAGATATCTGTTAAGTCCATTTGGTTTAAAACTTCTGTTAGTTTCACTGTACTTCTGTCTAGTTTCCGTTTCCCTGATCTGTCCAGTGCTGAGAGTGGGGTATTGAAGTCTCCCACAATTATTGTGTGAGGTGCAATATGTGCTTTGAGCTTTAGTAAGGCTTCTTTTATGAAAGTGGGTGCTCTTGCATTTGGTGCATAGATGTTCAGAATTGAGAGTTCATGTTGGTTGACTTTTCCTTTGACAAATATGAAATGACCTTCCTTATCCTTTTTTATATCTTTAAGTTGAAAGTCAATTTTATTCGATATTAGTATGGCTACTCCAGCTTGTTTCCTAGGACCATTTGCTTGAAAAATTGTTTTCCAGCCTTTTACTCTAAGGTAGTGTCTGTCCTTGTCACTGAGGTGGGTTTCCTGTATGCAGCAAAAAGTCGGATCCTGTTTGCGTATCCAGTCTGTTAGTCTATGTCTTTTTATTGGGAATTGAGTCCATTGACATTAAGAGATATTAAGGAGAGGAGACTGTTGCTTCCTGTTATTTTTGCTAAAAGGGAGGCATTGTTTGTGTGGCTATCTTCTTTTGGGTTTGTTGGAGGTGGATTACTTTCTTGCTCTTTCTAGGGTATGATTGCTCTCCTTGTAATGGGTCTTTCCTGCTATTATTCTTTGTAGTGCTGGGTTTGTGGAAAGATATTGTGTAAATTTGGCTTTGTCATGGAATATCTTGGTTTCTCCATCTATGGTAATAGAGAGTTTGCTGGGTATAGTAGCCTGGGCTGGCATTTGTGTTCTCTTAGGGTCTGCATGACATCTGACCAGGATCTTCTGGCTTTCATAGTCTCTGGTGAGAAGTCTGGTGTAATTCTGATAGGTCTGCCTTTATATGTTACTTGGCCTTTTTCTCTTACTGCTTTTAAAATTCTTTCTTTGTTTTGTGCATTTTGTGTTTTGATTATTATGTGACGCGAGGTATTTCTTTTCTGGTCTAGTCTATTTGGTGTTCTGTAGGCTTCTTGAATGATTATGGGCATCTCGTTCCTTAGGTTAGGGAAGTTTTCTTCTATGATTTGTTGAAGAATTTACTGGCCCTTTAAGTTGTGAATCTTCACTCTCTTCTATACCTATTATCCTTAGGTTTGGTCTTTTCATTTTGTCCTGGATTTCCTGGATGTTTTGTGTTAAGAGTTTTTTGCATTTTTCGTTTTCCTTGACAGTTGTGTCAATATTTTCTATGGTATCTTCTGCACCTGAGATTCTCTCTTCTATCTCTTGTATTCTGTTGGTAATGCTTGCGTCTGTGACTCCTGATTTCTTTCTTAGGTTTTCTATCTCCAGAGTAGTCTCCCTTTGTGATTTCTTTATTGTTTCTATTTCCATTTTTATGTCCTGGATGGTTTTGTATAAATCCTTCACCTGTTTGGTTGTGTTCTCTTGTGATTCTTTAAGGGCTTTTACCTGTTTACCTGTGTTCTCCTCGGATTCTTTGAGAATGTTATTTATGTCCTTCTTAAAGTCCTCCATCATCATCATTAAAAGTGATTTTAGGTCTGACTCTTGCTTTCCTGGTGATATGGGAGTTCAGGACTTAATGTGGGAAAACTAGGTTCTGATGATGACATGTGTTCTGGGTTGCTGGCCCTTGTATTCTTGCTCTTGCCTTTTGTCATCTGGATCTCCTTGGTGCTACCTGTGCTGTCTCTGGCTGGAACCTGTCTTTCCTGTTCTCTTGGTTGTGTCAGAACTGTTTAAGTTGGGTGTCGCTGCTGAGGTTCGAGCTAGGGCCCAGGATCTGCTCAGTGCTTTGGTCTGGACCGGAAGGAATCAGTGCTCTGGCCAGGAGTGAGTTCCTGGATCCCAGTGGGCCCTGGTTACTCCCTGTTTGGGGCAGGTGTTGCTGCCTCCTTGCTTAAGAAGCTGCTGGAGTTAGAGCTCCTGGGAGCCACGCTTCCTCTGGGTTCTGTGAGATTGGGCGCAGAGTTGCCGCCCGATCTGCTGAGCGCCCAGGCCCAAACCGGAAGGAACCAGTGCTGGGGCCCGGAGTTTGTACTTGGGTCCCAGTGGGTCCCGGTTACTCCCTATTTGGGGCAAGTGTTGCTGCCTCCTTGCTTAAGGAGCTGCTTGAGTTGGAGTTCCTTGGAGCTACGCTTCCTCTGGGTTCTGTGAGATTGTTTGCAATATTGCTGCCCGAGATCTGCTGCGTGCTCAGGTCCAAACCGGAAGGAACCAGTGCTGGGGGCCAGGAGTGAGTACCTGGGTCCCGGTGGGTCCCAGTTACTCCCGGTTTGGGGCAAGTGTTGCTGCCTCCTTGTGTAGGAAGCTGCTTGGGTTAGAGCTCCTAGGAGCCCTGCTTCCCCTGGGTTCCAGGGGATTTGGTGTAGAGCTCCCGCCTGGGATCTGCTGGGAGCTCCGACCCAGACCGGAAGGAGCCGGCGCTCCGGGCCGGGAGTAAATCCCTGGGTCTCAGTGGGTCCCGGTGGGTCCCAGTTACTCCCTGTTTGGGTGGGTGTTGCTGTCCCCTTACCAGAGATACTGCCTGGGTCAGAGCTGCTGGGTGCCCCACTTCTGCCGGGTTTTGTGAGGTTCAGTGCAGAGCTGCCTCCAGGGATCTGCTGCCTGGGCCCAGACCGGAAGCGGAAGACATTTTACTTTCCTTTGTTACTCTGTTGTTGTTTTGTTCGTGTGTGTGTGTATTTGTGTGTTTGTGTGTGAGTATTACAGCGCACATGTATATATCATAGACCAACATTCCAGGATCTTTTAACTAATTTTAACTTCTTTAAGGCACAGTTTAATTTATTTCTGTTGTGATGTATACTGCAGGTTAGCTGGCATCAAGCTTCCAGAAGATTCTTTTGTCTCTTCTCTCACCTCAAAATAGAAGTACTGGAAATACAGATGCATAATATCCCAGGAAGCCTTTGATGTCGGTTTAGAGGAGTAAAATTAGGACATCAGGTTTGAGTGGCAAGCATTTTTACCTACTAAGCCATCTAATAATTAATATCCTCATTAATATCCTTTCTCCCCATTTTTTAACCCAGTATGAGGGGCTAGAGAGATGGCTCAGTTAATTGGTTTTGAAAAATAAATGACTCAGCCCTATGCTGTTTAAATGATACATCAGATATAATGGAATAGGTAAGAAGTACAAAAGGAAACAATCACTAATCACTATAAAAATTAATGAATTAGGAGTTACTGAATGAATACTTGACAGTATAGAGGAAGATTACTAATAGCATACACATAAGGGTGTTATGTCACTATAAAGCTTTTGAAGAGACAAAAGTAAGAGCTGAAGAAGACATTGTATATTGTCAGAAATGAAGGAGAGAATTGGAAAGAGAAAAGATAGTCCTGTACTTATAGAGGACATCATGAACAATTCTTTTCAGGGTGGACATGGTCTGTGTCTTGATTGTACCTCAATGTTATGTCACTCTACTGGTTGTGACATTGTTCTAAGGTATGTAGAAATGCAACAAAGTGTACACAGGGTCACTGTGGTGTTATTTCCTACTACTGGATGTAAATTTATCACTAGTATAAAATTTAAAACTAGCTTTCTGTCTGAGCCTGTGTTTAAGCAGACCTTAGGCAATGGCTTCTCACTCAGTCCCACAACACTCAGAGGAAGCTCGACTCCCAGGTATTCTAACACACCCAGGATCACAGGTGAGGAGGCCACAACATCTGCCCCAACACATGGAGTAACTGGGACCCCCCAGGACCCAGAGATGCAGGAACGCCCACCTGGCCAGTGGCACGAGTCCTTTCCAGTTTGAACCTGCAGTTGGTATAGACATGGGGTGCTGGCTCCGCACCCACTCCTACAACATCCAGAGGGAGCCTGACTGCCAGGTGCTTGGAAATACCCAGAACCACAGGAGATTCTACAACATATGCCCCAACACCCAGAGTAACTGGGTGCCCCAGGATTCAGGGACTCAGGGACCCCTGCCTAGCCAGTGGCAAGGGTTCCCTCCTGTCTGAGCCTGCACTTCAAGCAGACCTGGGGTATTATTGGCTCTACTCCTACTATTAAAACACACAGAGGGAGCCTGAATCCCAAGTGCTCTGAAACACCCAGGATCATAGGATCACAGACACAGGATCACAGGATCACATAGGAAGCTCAACACCCAGGAAATGGAAACACCTAGGATCACTGGAGCTCTGACATACTCAAGAACACAGCTGAGGCCAAAACATCTTTCCCAACACCCAGAGTAACTGACTCCCTCACAGGAACCAGGGAAGCACAAATCCCATCCCAGTCAGAGGCACGGTTCCTTCTATCTGGCACCTGTGCCGGGAGCAAACCCATGGCTCTGGCTCCCCATCCACCCCTGAAAAACCCAGAGAAAGCTTGACTGCCAGGCACTTTGTCATAATAGGATCTCAAGAGCTTGGTCACACCAGAATTTCAGGATCTCAGAAGAATCTTGACTCTGAGGGGCTCTGACACACGAATATAAATCTTAGACTAGAAAAAAGAAATAGGCTTCAGACATGAAAATGACTTTAGACTATGACAGGGAAGTAGGCTCAGATATTTTGGTCATCCTGGTAAGCCCTTAGAAATAATGATCATGGGAGTGACCACAGGACTCTGTTTACTGCCTTGCTTGTTCTTTGACTGTCAGTGTTTATTGTCTTGTTTGTTCCTTGATTATTTGAATCTATTGTATTGCTAGTTCTTCAACCTAGAACTGACTTTAATATTTGCATGAAATTAAATGGTATAAAAGCTAAAAGGAGGAGGAAGGATGGTATAGGAAATTTAAGACGGGGTGGGAAATGGGGAAAGGAGATGACATCTGAAGTGTAAATAAATAAAATATCCAGTAAAAATAAAATGTGATACACACACAAAACAAAACAAAACAAAACAAAACAAAACAAAACAAAAAAGCAGTAAGGGAATAAGATCAAATAACATATAAAGGCAGACCTATTAGAATTATATTGGACTTCTCACCAGAGACTCTAAAAGCCAGAAGATCCTAGACAGATTTCATACAGACCCTAAGAGAACACAAATGCCAGTCCAGGCTAATATACCCAGCAAAATTCTCAATTACCACAGATGGAGAAATTAAGATATTCCATAACAAAAACAAATTTACACAATATTTTTTCGCAAATTCAGCCCTACAAAGGATAGTAGAAGGAAAACTCCAACACAAGGAGAGAAACTATACCCTGGAAAAAGCAAGAAAGTAATCTTCTTTCAACAAACCCAAAAGAAGATAGCCACACAAATATAATTCCATATCTAACAACAAAAATATCAGGAAGTAACAATTTTCCTTAATGTCTCTTAACATCAATGGACTCAACTGCACAATAAAAAGATATAGACTAACAGACTGGATACGTAAACAGGACCCAGCATTTTACTGTATATAGGAAACCCACCTCAGTGACAGAGACAGATACTACCACAGAGTTAAAGGCTGGAAAAAAAATTTCCAAGCAAATGGTCCCAAGAAACAAGCTGGAGTAGCTCTTCTAATATAGAGTAAAATTGACTTTCCACCAAGATTGAAATAATCCTATGTACCCTATCAGATCACCATGGACTAAGGCTAGTCTTCAATAACAACAAAAATAACAGAAAGCCCACAAATACATGGATGCTGAACAACTCTCTACTCAATGATAACTTGGTCAGGGAAGAAATAAAGAAGGAAATTAAAATCTTTTAGGATTTAATAAAAATGAAGACACAACATATAAAAATTTATGGTACAGAATCAAAGCAGTGCTAAGAGAAAAACTTATAGCTGTAAGTGCCTCCAAGAACAAACAAACAAACAAAAGACAACAAAACAAACAAAAAATGGAGAGAGCATATACTAGCAGCTTGACATCACACCTTAAACCTCTAGAACAAAAAAAAGGAAATACACCCAAGAGGAGTAGATGGCAGGAAATAATGAAACTCAGGGCTGAAATCAATCACATAGAAACAAAACCAACTATATAAAGAATTAATAAAACCAGGAGCTGGTTCTTTGAGAAAATCAACAAGATATATAAGCTCTTAACCAGACTAACCAGAGGGCACAGAGACCAAATTAAAAAAATCAGAAATGAAAGGAAGACATAATAACGGAAAACAAAGACATTCAAAAAATTATGACATCCTACTACAAAAGCCTATACCCAACAAAACTAGAAAATCTGGATGAAATGGACAATTTTTTAGACAGACACCAGGTACCAAAATAAAATCAGGATCAGATAAACCACCTAAACAGTTCCATAATCCCTAAAGAAATAGCAGCAGTCATTAAAATCTCCCAACCAAAAAAACAAACAAACAAAAAAAAAAACAAAAACCAAAAACAAACCAAAACACAGAACCAGATGAGTTTAATGCAGGATTCTATCAGACCCTCAGAGAAGACCTAATACCAAATACTCTTCAAATTATTCCACAAAATTGAAGCAGATGAAATACTACCCATTTTTTCTATGAAGCCAGAATTATGGTAATATCTAAACCACACAAAGATCCAACAAAGAAAGAGAATTTCAGATAAATTTCTCTTATGAATATCCATGCAAAAATACTCAATAAAATTTTTGCAAAACAAATCCAAGAACACATCAAAACAATCATTTATCATGATCAAGTAGGCTTCATGCCAGGGATGCAGGATTGTTCAATATACAGAAATCCATCAAAGTCATATTGTAAAATTTTGTTTGTGTTCTCTATTTTATGAAAAGTGCTATAAGATCCTGTCCCTGCCCTTGCTTCTATGAGGGTGCTCTCCCACCGACCAAACCACTCCCACCTCCCTGACCTTGCATTCACCTACACTGGGGAATCGAGTCGTCATAGGACCAAAGGCCTCTCCTCCCATTGATGTCCAACAAGGCCATCTTCTGCTACATATGGGACTGGAGCCAGGGTGGTCAGGTGGGAGTGGTTGAGTGGTATAGGGGTAAGGAGAATGGGATAGTCAGTTTTCTAGAGGACTTGGGGACTGGGAAATAGGATAACATTTGAAATGTAAATAAACAAAACATCCAATTAAAAAAAGCTGTGAAGGACAGCAAGGACTCTTCTCCAGTAAAGAAACCTCCTGCCAAGCCTCAAAAAAACAAAACAAAACAAACAAAAAAAAAAAAAAAACAAAAAAACAAAAAAAAAAAAGGAAAGGGAGAAAGAAAGGAGACAAAAAAGAGAGAATGAAGGAAAGAAAATTCTGAAGAACTGCTATAGTTTTAGGCTAGCTAAACTTAACTGGACCAAAAAACTCAGTTTTTTAATTTACATATTAATTCAATAATTTATTCCAGGCTTTCTTTTGATTATCCTATGAGTCAGCAGCACAGAACCCATTCCTTTGATTCTTAGGAGACCACAAGCACACATTTCCTTTTAACAATGCAAAAGAATTCAGAGTTTTGCCTGCCAAGACAGTTTGGCAGTCACAAACTCTGCAAGGCAGACCTCTCTCTCTCTCTTTCTTTCTTTTTTCTTTCTTTTTTTCTTTCTTTTTATCTTTCTTTCTCCCTCTCTCTCTCTGTCTCTTTCTTTGTTTGTTTCTTTCTTTTTTCTTTCTTTTCTTTCTTTCTTTCTTCTTTCTTTCTTTCTTTCTTTCTTTCTTCCTGTGTTTGTTTGTTTGTCTGTTTTCCTTCTTGGTTGAAGTCCCACAGCTGATGCTCTGTGGGGAGAAAAGTGACCTTGAATCTACAGTCTGCTTCTTTAGTGTCTACCAGCACCCATGTGTACAAAGCATGTACTGACTCGCTCACTAATTATAATAACATTACACTAGTGCCATCACCTCTAATGGTGTAACTACAATGGAGGTGATTCAATCACCCAGTTAACTCCTTCCTGCTGATATAATCTTAGTGGAGCAATAAGATTAACTAACTGTAGGTGGACCATACCAGGCAAATACTATTTTCCTGTATGTTTCTGGACAATATCGATCCTGGTCCGTACTGACCTTGATCTTGGTATCACCCTATGATGGCTTCAACTCATGACCATTTTGTTGCTTTTCATTTCCTCAAACAAAAGAAACCCTCATAACACACACACACACACACACACACCACACACACTACACACATGCACACATGCACACATGCACACATACACATACATGTGCACACATACACAAAACTCTACACACATGCACACATACACACACACACTCAAACTACTCACATGCACACATACACACACACATACACACACACAACACACAGTAACACAACACACAGACACATAAACACACACATACACAAACCGACACAGAACACACAACACACAGACACACACACACACACACACACACAGATATACACACACAAGCTCAACGTAACCTCACTCTGGAACAAAATCTTTCTTAGATTTATCTCCTCATGAAGCAGTGGCACCAGATTCCATTTTTGCCATTTCTAGACAGAGTGAACAACATTCAGACCACAGTCTTACTTATTATTTTATGTAATATCCTTACTATTTCTGGATCAAGTCACTGCTATGGTTTTATTCAGATAAGTTCAAATCGATCTTCTGACTTTTGATGGAACCCATGTCAATAATAGAGACCTAGGCCTTGCACGTTCCCTCTAACTCCTTTACCTCTGCCATGCACCCACAGACCCTTTCCATTCTACTTGCAGGCAGGAATGGTCTAATTTGTCAGAGTGTTCTGGAAGGCAAGAACAATTCAGAATGCAAATTGCTTTCTGCCTCCTTCAACAATCTCCTAATGGTATGGGTTTTGGATTTTAGAGGAATGTTCAAGTTACTGAAGTTGTTCCCTGTGCTAAGTCATGGTCTTCAGTCCATTAGGTTGAAATTACATTTTATTAATATTGTCAGTCTAAGCTCTAGATCATTGCTCACACAGCATCTCAGAAGACACGGAAAGCTGGGATACAGTATGAATCAAGTGTGAGATGAGTGTGAGAGTGTCTGTGGCTAGTTCTGCAGACTGCCTCCTTCTAGCAATACACACAGTGTGAGAAGAAAGCCAAGCCTGTGGCCTTCCTGCTGTCGCCTCCCGTGATGGGTCGGTTTAAACACAGTCACCCAAGGGCAATTATAGTGGGTGGGATTCTACCTACTTGCCCTCTTCCCCATAGCATAGCTTATCAGTTTCCCTTGGATGTGATTGAATCCCTGGCTATGTGATTGTTTCTGGGTTTGAGATGGATTTCTCCACTTAAAAAAAACCTCTCCTATAGGGTCCTAGAGCAGTGGTTCTCAACCTTCCTCTGATGGTGTCTGGAGATTTAATACACCTCTTCATGGTTTGGTGACCCCCAAGTGTAAAATTGTTTTCCATGCTGCTCTGCTACTGTCACTTTGCTACTGTTGTCGAACTGTAAGGTGATTCTCTGATAGGCAGGATATCTGATAGGCAAACCTTGAGAAAGAGTCCCTCATGGCCAGAGAGGTTGAGACCTACAGGTTGAGAACACCACACCAGAGCTCCTGTAACCAGTATATCAAGCTGTGTTAAGTAAGCATTTTTCATTGCATTGATGGATTATCAACTCTGTATATGGTTCAGAGTGGTGCTTCCTCTATGAAGAGGCACCATTTTCACTGCAATAGCTGAATTTGCCATCTTCCAGCTTCATAAGAGGCTTAAGAAGTACTCAGGGGACCATGGGATCAAAGGGCACACTGAGGCTGAAGGAGACTTTGGCAGACAGGAGCCCAGAGGGCCTGGCGGTCACAGCCTCTGCAATCCCGCCTCAGCCTTTTCCAATAGCCTTTGATGAACAGCTGAAACCACAGGTGCTGATCATCAACCTCTCTCCTCCAGTCTCCCACCCAAGGCCTTGACACTCCTCTAGAAGCCGGGGTTTCTGTAGAGCCAATGACCTCACAGGGAAGACAGGGTCAGTGGCAACTCCCTGGGAGAAAGACTTCTGATTTAAAATCTTGTGGGTGATGATTACTGTCTCCATCTCTGAGACCAATGTTACTACATCGTTACCACAATGTACCCCGGATAGACCACACTGTTCTACTCTCATGCTAAAATAATAAAGAAGAAGACAAAGACTGTGAAGGAACAGAATTTATTTGGTCAAAGACCTGCGGATCACATACAAAGAACAAGAACATCTCCAAAGTGTGAAGTTCATTTCCATTTTCCAGAAAAGAGGTTAAGAAAAGGCAGTCTGCCCAGTCACTCGTTGGCTGAGGGAAAATTCCAAACCTCAAGGTCTCCTTCAGGGTGGTGGTTGAGTCTCTACCCTACTCAGATTCCTTGATTCACGGGAGACGGTGTGCAGTCCTTCCCGGGGCTTCCAGCTTTCCTGTAGTTTGCCTGTACCAACACCCTGGGCAATTTCTTCACATCCAAACTATCATTCTTGGAGAGTGAGCAAAGACAGGCAAGGGCACAGAGGAAAGGTGGACCCCACCTGAAAGCTGAGGCACTGTCCCTGCCTGGGACCCAGGTCCCACTCTCTTGTTCCAGGGGCCTCGGGTTGACAGTGTGTCCAGAGGAGCCAGGGTGAGTGAGCGAGCGGGTGAGCACTAGTGGAACAAGCAGAAGCCTCTGCCCATGCTTGTTCTTGTTCTTCTTCTTCTTCTTGGATCTTTGTCTCCCTCCCTGACTGCAGAGCTGCCCAGTCGTGTTCATTCGGCCCTGAGAGGTGAGGAGCCTGTCAGCATTGTGCCACGGTTGATTCTCCCTGTCTGGAGCCTTGCTGCCCCGGTTTGCTGTGTATCTGGGCTGGCGAGTCACAATTGCACTGGCTGGCAGATGGAGCTCTTTCTTCCCGAGTTTCTGCCCAGCTTCCTGGCGGTTCTGTTCCCGAAGCACTTTCCCCTCCGCTAAGGAGGTTTCTTTGGTTGCTGTATTCTCCCTGTTTCCACGGGGCTCTCCTGCAGCTTCTGTGAAAGAGCTTGTCTTCTTGTGCTTTTTCTTCCGGGACTTCTTCAGCTGGAATTCGGGGTCAACGGGGTCAGGAACCTCACGTACTCTGCCCACGGACACATCGACATTGACCTTTTTGAGGTCGGTCTGCTGCACATAGCAGAGCACATAGGCAGGCTCACTCAGGACAGAAGTCTCATCACACCTGGTGACCTGAGCATCATCCATCTTATACCACTTCCCATGGCCGGCTTTGACACAGCAGTAGTAATGTCCACTGTGACGAGTCTCACCATCATGGACCAGGACGGCATGGAGGGCATAAGGCAAAGGTCCTCCCGTAGGTTGAGACAGGTATGGCTGCAGGTCAAGGAACTCCGGGTAGCTTACTTCTCTCTTCAGCTTGCTACCCCAGAAATCTGAGAAGCGGTTTAACACTAGCAGGAGAACCTTTGAGGCACTCTGAACAGTCAGGGTCTTGGAAGCCGGCCTCTTCTCTCTACACCTTCCACAGTAGTAGGCGTTGTCCCCATGCAGCTCTTCTGCCTTCACTGTATCCCGAAAGGCTTGCTTCACACTCTGAGCCGAGCTGATATCCAGGGCGATGTCCAGGAAGGGATCATAGGAATCTGAGGTGCCCTGGCAGTGGAGACACTTGATCCGAGACCTCCACAGGCCTCCAAATATGTCAGGAATCGGGGAGCTGCCCTTAGAGGGGGAGTCCGACTGTTTGTACCCTCGAAGGCAGGATTCATGCATGGTTTGCAAGGTGAACATGAGAAACTCATGGGCGTCTTCCTGCTTGTGCTTGTGGAAGGCAGAGGTCAGTATGTGGGAGGGCCTCATGACATCCCCCAAGTCGGAGTGGAGGAGGCTCTGGGCCACATGAGCTTCCATAGCGCACATCTTACAGCCTTCCGGGGAACGACAGGTCTGAGAGTGCTCCCGGGACAGCATGTAGTCAGCAAGTGGTGGTGTGTGTGTCAAGCACTGCAGGGCTGCGTTCAGGTAGCAGCTGTTGCCTGTGTTCTGGAGCCCGCATCCAGGTCCTTGGGGCCTCTCTCCACTCGGAAGGTGCTTGCCACTGGCAGCCGCCTCCTCCACCACCTGGGCTCCATCCTCATGCAGCAATGGGGCACCAGGAGATGGCAGGGCTGGATCTGTAACAGGACAAGAACACAAAAAGACTTTAGGGCCGACAGCTTTGGCAGAGGGCACGTCAGTGGCCAAATCTTTTAAGCACACATGCCTCCATTTAGAAAACCTGACCTTACCTTCCATTCGGGAAAACTAACAGGACAGTACCTAGCATTGCTTTCCAAGTTACCCACTCCCCAACAAAACCTGAACCGAAATCCAGTCTCCAGGTTACAACCAGCCCAAGACCAGTGTCTCCAGGTTATTACCCAAATGGATCTGCACCCCCCGGGTTCAAAGCCCACCCAGTCCCTAACAACTAGCTGTGCACAAAGTGTAGACTCCCAGCACCCACCAACAAGTTATAGGCCACATAAACTTTCCAAGGAGATGCTTGCACTCTTACCCATATCCCCTCTGCCTGGTGCTGACCGTAAACCCTTGCCCTGATAGATACACGGGGGCTCTTCCTCCCCAAACGCTTCCTGCTGGACAGTGGCTCACACTGGCGCCCTAGCTAGCTCGAATTAAAAGGCCACACAGTGATTGCATCTGATCAGTTCCTGTCTGGTTTTGGGGATGACTACACTTTTCTGGCACTACCCATGCAAGCTATGAAGGCCTTATGAGGAGACTCAACTTCTTAGAACGTCAGAGCAGCCCCCATATCTCCAGAAGTCTGTCCCAGCACCATAGATTCAGCCTCATGCAGGTCTAGAGAGGCAGGAGATGACAAGGCTGGATTTGCTACCAAACAAGACCATAAAGAGACTTTAGGGCCAGCAGCATTGGTGGGGGGACACACCAGATGTAAGACTCACCTTCTGTGAAGGAGGGAGCAACCACCATGTCTCCAAAAGCCTCTTCAAATAACTTGCTTTTGTCTTCCAAGGGAGCAGAAGGAAGTCCCTCTTTCTCTCCAGACGATCAGTGTAAGGGAGAACCATTCCCATATGGTCAGCCTTTTATACTTCAGTCCTTCAGTTTGTTTGTTGGCCACACCCACAAACCTTCCCAAAACAGCCAATCCCAGACATACCTCCCAGACATATTGGGTGTGTGGTTTCTGCAAAGCAGCTCTGAAATCTGATCTCTTTGGAGTCCATTTTCCTGCATTCACCTCCATTTTCCTAGGTGTCTTTCAGCCTGGGGTTTACTTGGAATAAAGTTATAATATGATATCAAATAGAGGAAATGATCACTAGATCTGCCATACAAGAGTTTCCTCTGCCTTGCTAACCACACAGAACCAGTGTAAACAACCTAGGCCTTTCTCTCCCCTCTCTCTCTCTCTCTCTCTCTCTCTTCTCTCTCCTTCTCTCTCTTTCTGTCTGTCTTTCTTTCTTTCTTCCTGTGTTTGTTTGTTTGTTTGTTTGTTATCCTCCTTGGTTGAAGTCACACCGCTGATTCTCTGTGGGGAGAAAAGTGACCTTGAATCTACAGTCTGCTTCTTTAGTGTCTACCAGCACCCATGTGTACAAAGCATGTACTGACTGGCTCATTAATTATAATTGTGGGACTGCATAAGGGTATCCTGGTTCTTGGCTGGGCATGGTCCTAGAACCCCGAGACTTCAAGGGAGTAAAGGGAGGAGTTCAGCCACATCCCCAGAACTCAGGGTCCTGAAAAGCAGTCTAATCTCCATGGACCTACATTGTTTAGTCCCGTAGGCCATTACAGCCCCTCCCAAAGTACACACCTAGAGGGTGTGACTACAGGCCTCAGGCCCTAGAGATGTACATACTAATGAAGGTCATAGGGCAGAGCCAATTAAGCATTCCTCCCCAGAACCTCCTCCTTTCTCTCTCCCTACTTAACTCAGGTCTGCCCTGATTTTGGGGGGGGGGGGAACATCCAGATCCATCCACCATCCGCCATTCAATAAACCCTTTTGGAACCAAGGACTTCCTCATGTCATTGGGGCCCATCGACAAAGCTTCCAGCTACTGGCACCCCAGACCTTTCTCTGGTATGTGAGACCCGCTTCCTGGAAGCCTCCAGGCAGCCTCCACTGTGCAGGTCCCGGGCTGCTGCCATGTAGGCCTGAGGCTTCCTGCTGCTGCCTCCCCATTTTCCCACATATAATAACATTACTCTAGTGCCATCACCTCTAATGGTGAAACTACAATGGAGTTGATTCAATCACCCAGTTAACTCCTTCCTGCTGATATAATCTTAGTGGAGCAATAAGATTAACTAACTGTAGGTGAACCATACCAGGCAAATACTCTTTTCCTGTATGTTTCTGGGACAATATCGATCCTGGTCTGTACTGACCTTGAGCTTGGTATCACCCTATGATGGCTTCAACTCATGACCATTTTGTTGCTTTTCATTTCCTCAAACAAAAGCAAAGAAACCCCTCATACACACACACACACACCACACACAACACACACACAACACAAACTAAACAAATGCAAACACACTCTACACACATGCACACATACACATACACTCACACACACAACACACAGTAACACAACACACAGACACATAAACACACACATACACAAACCGACACAGACACACACAACAACACACACAACACACACAACACACACAGATATACACACACAAGCTCAAAGTAACCTCACCTGGAACAAAATCTTTCTTAGATTTATCTCCTCATGAAGCAGTGGCACCAGATTCCATTTTTGCCATTTCTAGACAGAGTGAACAACATTCAGACCACAGTCTTACTTATTATTTTATGTAATATCCTTACTATTTCTGGATCAAGTCACTGCTATGGTTTTATTCAGATAAGTTCAAATTGATCTTCTGACTTTTGATGGAACCCATGTCAATAATAGAGACCTAGGCCTTGCACGTTCCCTCTAACTCCTTTACCTCTGCCATGCACCCACAGACCCTTTCCATTCTTACTTGCAGGCAGGAATGGTCTAATTTGTCAGAGTGTTCTGGAAGGCAAGAACAATTCAGAATGCAAATTGCTTTCTGCCTCCTTCAACAATCTCCTAATGGTATGGGTTTTGGATTTTAGAGGAATGTTCAAGTTACTGAAGTTGTTCCCTGTGCTAAGTCATGGTCTTCAGTCCATTAGGTTGAAATTACATTTTATTAATATTGTCAGTCTAAGCTCTAGATCATTGCTCACACAGCATCTCAGAAGACACGGAAAGCTGGGATACAGTATGAATCAAGTGTGAGATGAGTGTGAGAGTGTCTGTGGCTAGTTCTGCAGACTGCCTCCTTCTAGCAATACACACAGTGTGAGAAGAAAGCCAAGCCTGTGGCCTTCCTGCTGTCGCCTCCCGTGATGGGTCCGGTTTAAACACAGTCACCCAAGGGCAATTATAGTGGGTGGGATTCTACCTACTTGCCCTCTTCCCCATAGCATAGCTTATCAGTTTCCCTTGGATGTGATTGAATCCCTGGCTATGTGATTGTTTCTGGGTTTGAGATGGATTTCTCCACTTAAAAAAAACCTCTCCTATAGGGTCCTAGAGCAGTGGTTCTCAACCTTCCTCTGATGGTGTCTGGAGATTTAATACACCTCTTCATGGTTTGGTGACCCCCAAGTGTAAAATTGTTTTCCATGCTGCTCTGCTACTGTCACTTTGCTACTGTTGTCGAACTGTAAGGTGATTCTCTGATAGGCAGGATATCTGATAGGCAAACCTTGAGAAAGAGTCCCTCATGGCCAGAGAGGTTGAGACCTACAGGTTGAGAACACCACACCAGAGCTCCTGTAACCAGTATATCAAGCTGTGTTAAGTAAGCATTTTTCATTGCATTGATTGGATTATCAACTCTGTATATGGTTCAGAGTGGTGCTTCCTCTATGAAGAGGCACCATTTTCACTGCAATAGCTGAATTTGCCATCTTCCAGCTTCATAAGAGGCTTAAGAAGTACTCAGGGGACCATGGGATCAAAGGGCACACTGAGGCTGAAGGAGACTTTGGCAGACAGGAGCCCAGAGGCCTGGCGGTCACAGCCTCTGCAAATCCCGCCTCAGCCTTTTCCAATAGCCTTTGATGAACAGCTGAAACCACAGGTGCTGATCATCAACCTCTCTCCTCCAGTCTCCCACCCAAGGCCTTGACACTCCTCTAGAAGCCGGGGTTTCTGTAGAGCCAATGACCTCACAGGGAAGACAGGTTGCCTCCTGTGATGGGTCTGGTTTCCGGTGTGATTTTAAGCATCAATGGTCATTACTGCTGTCCCAGTGAATACTGAGCAGTTCATTTAACACAAGCACAATTTAATATCCAAGAAGTCATAAATCTCAAGAATCTCTTCAGTTTGTGAGAGTATTGGTGCACTTTCACTCACTAATCTTGCTACATACATGATAAGAAATTATCTTAGGTAAATATTCGTGCATCTTGATATTTGTTTCAGGTTAGGTCAAACTAGAAATTATTGTACTGATCAAAAAAAATGGACTATATTCATGTTTTTTTATTCATTGTGCATAAGTTTTTGTTTTACTCCTTTCATTGTGGTTGATGTAGGTTGTTGGAACCTAATCTTTAGGTACTTAATGGTATAGGCAGAATGAAGTGATTAGTTGAATAACAGTTATAGGTATTCACATTTTTTAAGTAAGAATATAAATATTATTGTAAAATAGAAAATAATGCAAGAAAGATGTATGGGTGATTTACAGGGAAGAAAAAACATTTTGTAGTTCACACCTCAAACAAAAGACAATTGGTTTCAGCTTATATAATCTAATGTAGAACAGAAAGCATTGTTGACCTTAAGAGACAGCTCAAATCTCTTGCTAATCTTAATTCCATTAAGTTCTACTTTGTATTAATTCCTTTAATCTTTGTTGGTGACATCATTTCTATTTTCATGCTATATTTGTGTATTTATTTATTTTTTAACTTTTCATTTTGTAAAGATGTTCTTAAACAATATCATATATGAATTGACTCTGTACCATAAAGAGACATGATACATAACATGTATTCTAGTCTGATACCCAATATGTTCCTCACCTTTTACAAGGCAGTATAATGACCTTTATTGATGAACTTATCTAGAAGGAATCAAGGGGAGAAATACAATTAGATTTTTGTAAAATCTTGTATAAGTGTTTCATCATTTATTGTTTTACTGCACATAAAATGTAACTAAAGATATAGGTAGATAACACATATTTATATCATCGTAGGTTTCTATAATATTTACAGTCCTAATGAACTTCAGTAGAATTTTAACTATCTTTGGAGCACAACTTCTTCGAGTTCTCAGAAAACATTTCCCAGAAGATTTTACTTCAGTAATCCTGGTCTCTTCTTCATTAACACAAAAACAGTTGCTATGCTATATACTGAAATTATCTTTTAAACCTTTTGGGTCAAGTCTTCACAGTTCAAATTACTCTTAGGAACAAAGTCTTCAATACTCTTACTAGGATAGCCCATTAAGCTCCATTTAAATTCTAAGTACTGGGATTAAATATGTAGGCCACTAGACCTGGATTTAAGTTTTTATTTATCTAGAGCTTGTTTCTTTTTAGGCTGGTGTTGAGAGCAGAGATCTGCTTGTCCTTGCCTCCTGGAATTAAAGGTTTATACTATCATGGATCTAAATTTAGCTGTGTAGAATCTTTCTACAAGATCATTACTCCCTTAATCTTGCCACAAGGCCACTATTCCCTTAATTCAATTTAATATCCTTGAACACAGGATTCAGCTCCATTTCACTTCCTGGTGCCCCTTTAATACAAGAACCATATATTTTTATGTTTTCTTTTTCAGCTTGCTAAGTTTGTTTAAAATGCTCTTCATGAGACTTAACCAGAGAACAAAGCCCATGATGGGATTTTCTGAGACTTGCTTTGTCAAGGCAATTATTCTGAGTTTCTTCACCTTAGCCTCAGGCAGACTCTACAGACAAAGGCAAGAAGTAGTCACATTCTTCAACAAAAATATCAAAAACAAGTCTCTAGGCCACATACTGAAATTCTCCCCTGAAGCCTCTTGGACCAAGTCTGCACAATTCAAATCACTCTCAGTAATAAAGTCTTTCATATTCCTACTAGTATAGCCCATTAAGATTCATTTAAATCATCCCCCTGCTTTCTAAATCCAAAGTCCCCAAATCCACATTCTTCTAAACAAAAGCATCGTCAGGCCTATCACAGCAATTCTCCAGTCCCTGGTACCAACTTCTGTCTTAGTTGAACAGACACTATGACCAAGGCAAGTCTTATAAATGATAACATTTGGTTGGAGCTGGCTCACAGGTTCAGAGGTTCAGTTCATTATCCTCAAGGAACATGGCAGCATGCAGGGAGGCATGGTGCAGGAAGAGCTGAGAGTTCTACATCTTCAACTGAAGGCGTTAACAAAATACTGGCTTCCAGGCAGCTAGGATGAAGGTCTTAAGGCTCACACTCAGGATGACACACGTACTCCAACTGAGCCACACCTTCTAATAGAGCCACTCCCTGGGCTGAGCATATACAATCCATCACAGAAGGTTAATCTCTGACTTGTGGTTGTACCATGCTCTCAGTGACCCAAGAGCACATCAGTTTTCAGTAATAGGTTGCATATCAAGGTAATGCTGACCACTGTTTTTTCTTCATCATAAAAATAGCAAATGATATCTATCTCCACTGGTAATTTATTTGCCAGAGAAAATGGTCTTTGAAATCTAGCAACTGGATTTGAGATCTGTGAGGGCCATGGTCTTGTCTTGCTAATTAAACAATCAGATCTTTTCACCAAATTACTTATCTTATCTGTTAAAGGGTAGCTTAATTTATCTGTTAAAGGAATTCCTGTTCCTTCCATTCTATTTTTGCCATCTAGCTGCTAGAGCTATGATTGGCTCATTTCTTTTAGTCATATCACCTGTATTTTTAAAATTGTTTCTTTTACTTTGATATTATGATACAATTGCCTAATTTCTCCTTCCTTTCTGTTCTTTCAGTTTTTCCATGCTATATTACTTGCTGGCCCTTCCTTTTTTCATGATTATTTCCAATTCATCATTATTGTCATTATTTGTTGATATATACATTATCTATAATAAAATATAATTATTTTCTATATGCTCAGTTATAAAAATGTGGCCTGACCTAGATCCTGCTAACTTGCCTTCCCAGAAAAGATTAGTTCCTTTCATTCTAGCTGGTTTAAAATATTGCTGGAATACCACAAAGGCAGGAACAAAAAAAATGCTCACAAGCCACTTCTCAAAGATAATACAGGTACTAATATTTTCATGATAGAGGAGACTGGCTGGCCAAAATATGTGTAAGCTATGCAGGGAACAACAGGGACTGAGCTCTCATGAGTCATTGTACATGTTGGTGAAGGCTATACAGTGATGTAGCTTTGGTTGACCCAGGCTTCTGTAATCAACTCGTCATCTATATTCATGTAAATAAGCCTTCAATATTTACTAAATGATACAAGGATGGAGTCCTTTTTGATCTGTTGTCTGTACTCTATTTGATATGATTAGATTTATTGACATGATTTTTTTCAGAAATTCATCAAACAATGTGTCTACTGATTGTAATGATATTGGTATATTTCCCACTAATAAATAGAGTACTTCAACACCCCCCCAATCTATGAAGATTCTTGGGTAAAATACTGAGAATATTACAAAAATTCCCTGTAGTTAAAAAATGTAGGATGTAACTGACCACAGGTTGTTACCACAAATATATATATCTACTATTCAACATCTAATCTAATACAAAAGAGACATCAAAGTAGGGAGGACATCAAAATATAGACCCAAAGACCAGGATGCCTCATGGTTAATGTTGTCTTCTAAATATGACAGGGAAGTGACACCCATGAATTCTCAATAATATGTGAACATCAATATAAACAATAACTGAACAATGAAGACAACAGTTGATATGACAGCATATAAGACAGAATTTTACAAGGCTCTAGCCCTAATTGAAGAATCACATGGAATAAATGGGATGATGAGAGAGAAGAATAAATCTTCTCTAGGGTCAAGCCTTTGATATGTTATCCAGTTTCAAGTGGCCATCTATGAGCACATGTACCTAGCATGAACAATAAATGGATTCAGTAAGGTAGGTGTATAAAAATAATATTTAAAACAAATTATGAATTTGAGACAAAGATAGGAAGATAAAGGAGGAACTGAAGGTGATTGTGTTGTAGAAATAATGCAGACAGTATGCTCATGTAGAAAACCATCAAAATCTTAAATTAAAAAATTATATTATTAGGGGTTGGACTTTGTGAGATTTCTCATTCCACTTTTATATGACAATTGGTGTTGTCATTGTTCTGTCATACATAGGCAGCCATATTTCTGAGTTGGTATTATAAATAGATTTCTCTGTATTTTCTAGGAAACATAGTCTCACAGCTGACTTTTTAGTCCTCTTACTGTTATAATCTTCTAGACCTTCGTTCAAGATGGTCACTAAACCTTAGGCACAGGACATTTTTTAAACACATCTATTGGCCCGGACTCTCCACAATCATTTGATATCTTGATTATAACAAGTTCTGTTTATTTCTAATAGTCTCTATCTGCAAAGAGCAGCTTCTTTGGTGTTTGGTGAGAGGATCACTTTTCTGTTGGTGCATGGATAAGATTTATAATAAATTTTGGAATTATACTTACCTAGTAAAGTGGCAGTAGCAAGTTCTCCTCTAAGATGCATAACCTGGGTATGGTTGGGTTTCTAACATCAGGCACAATTTGACTCCAGATGATCAGGCTGACAGGAGAGGGAAAGATAATCTCTCTCATGAATGAGCCTTCTAATTTGTTATCCAAATCAAAGTGGTCAGCATTGAAATCATACACCCATAAGCAATGCTAAGACAACTCAGCAGGTTCTATTTACATACTTATACCCTTAAATATAACTAGCAACAAAAATCAAAGTGAAACAGATAGTTGGGCAGTTTGAAAGGTGGTGGAAGAATTAAGGAGTTGAAGAGTTGAGGAGGTTGAAAGGGGAAAGAGAGGGAAGTGATGTAATTATATTTTAATTAAAAATATTTTGGGAAAATGTGACAAAACCACAGAATTAATGATAAATGAGAGCAGTGAGTTCAGCTTCCTCATCTATCTGAACAGTAGCTGCCAGAAGAGTGCTAAGCAGAAGACTTTCTTTGCTAGTAGTTCACATGCCTTCAAATTGAAGGGACTGTGCTGAATGAGAATCAGCATGCCTGAACTTGATTTAAATAGCATGATGGTGCTCTTGATTCTGGGATGACATGGTATCTGTGGCTCCTGATTAATATGTCATTGTAATCTGTCTTCTACACTGCTTGCCATGTTTGGTATTCATTCTTTAGTGACTTCTCCACTGAAGTTTAAATTTCCTAAGATATTCATATTCTTTAACCTATGTAAAATGATCACCCAGTTTTTAGAATACAACAAATATTCAACACATATTTTTGAAAAGAATGAATGAATGAGTGAATGAATGAATGATTTTTTTCTTATCTGTGTGTGAAACCTCTCTGGTGACAGTCATCCAAACACTATATTCTAGCATCCAATGTGACTTGAGTCATAATACTAAATTAAATCTGAACTGACACAAGAATACAAAGGAATACAACCTCTATTAACTCTCATCTGTTAAAAAATAAGATTGTATGCATAGTGTGTATATGTAAACAAATTATTAACTTAAGATAATAATTTGTGAATATGATCCAGTTAGTAGAATCCTTGCTGGGCATATTGGCAGCCCTGTGCTATATCCCCAATACTACAAAAACTTAGTGCTAGACACTTGTTAGTTAAATGTTTGAGAAAAGGAGACAGGATGATCAGAAGTTCAAGGTTATCCTCAGCTACCTAGCAAATTCAAGTTCTCCTAGACTACATAAGACCATCTGAAAGAGAAAGATAAGGCACATACGGCATTAAATACACAACTTTGTGAAGGAAGCTTTGACAGTGACATATATAAGTATATATATTCTGTATGTATTATGATTATATACATATTTGTGCAAATGTTCATGTGAGTCCAGGTGCCATTATGCCAAAGTAAATATACACAATGATCAGAACTATCTTTCCTGATTTGCCACCCTTCTGATATAGGGTCTTTTCTGTCATTCACTGCTCCATACTCCAAGCTAGTGTAACAGGGAGATTTCAGTGATGATCCTGTCTTTACCTCTCCTCTGTCAACAGGAGACATTTTGAATGAAAGTTGACTGTTGATCAATGGTCAACCAGTTTAACCAAGGTAATATCAAAGACATAATGTAGAACTTAACGAAAGTAATATTAGCAATAGTGTTGAGATGGCTCTTCAGGTTGAGAATCACTGAACCTTTCTTTTCTCCCTTACAGCATATAAGCTTTACCACCTGTCACATCTTTGACATGGGAAATATGAAGAGTTAATTCTTACTTGTAAAACATCCATAACTCTTTCTTTGCACAATTATATTTTATACTCTTACCTATAAAAATTGAATTCACTTCAAATAATTACTGAACTTTGCATCTCATTCACCAAAGCACTTACCTAATAGAGTATGTTACATTGACCACTAAAATACTAAAAGAAAAACAGGTTTACATGAATGAAGAAAACAAAAAATAGTTCACTTTTATACTTTGTTTAATATTATCAAACACAAATCGGAATGAATCAAATATCAACTTGAACGATTTACATAAGATTATTTGTGATCCTTTACCTCCCATGATTACCAAGTGAAAGTACACCAATACTCACATAAAGAGGAAAACAAGGTGTTACTTGAGATTGACAGAGTCTTTGAAAATTAATTGTATGTGTGTGTGAAATGAACTGCTCAGTACTCACTGGAATGAGATAATGATCCTTGATGATTTGAATTCATACCGGAATTCAGAGCCTCAGTAGGGACTTATATTCAGTGACAAACAATTGTAGTAGAGATAGCTGTACAGCTATAAAAATCATAGTAACTTTGAACTTCTTATTTTGAAATGAATTCTTATTTGGAAGGGTAAGAGTTTTTACTTTGTTGATAAATGGAGATACTTTCTTCTTTGAAAATAAACTATATTTCCACACATGGTGTAAAAAGAAATGAAAAGGAATGAGACAAATATATAATAGAAAAAAATCAACAAACTTTATGGAATCTGTTATATTTACAAAGGGAGATAATTCAGAATTATTGGGTATAAAACTATGATTCTTTTGTATTTTATTGGAAATAGATTTTTCCCTTATACAATACATCCTGATCACAGTTTTTCCTCCTTCTGCTCTTCCCAGCTACCCTCCAGTTTTCAAAGACTCGTTATTTTTCTATCCATTGGTAAGACCCAAAACTATCATGACCTTCAAGTGCGTAGACATGCAGCCTTCAGCAACAGTCTAACCAGTCCATTAGCTTTGAAAGGCTTTGGTTGCTTATGTCAGTGAATATCACATGTAAAGTCCTTCTTTGTGGAATAAGATTTCCAACATCAAAGGCATCACAGTGGACAAATGAAAATATAAATATAGAGTGTGAGAGACAAAGTTCAATCTACTTCTTGTTGGTGAACCTTGATAAATCTCTCAATTTCATATTTTGGATATTTACTGATCAGTATCCTCCGTTGAAAATCATGTGAATTGATTCAATCACACTCTAGTTTTTAAAAGGTATGACATTGGGAAAGAATTTGGTGTGTTTCAATAAAAAATTATAGTAATATGATAGTATTATTCATATTTTACATTTCATATTTCAAATTACTTTAAAAACAGTTATCCATTGAAAATAATTTACAGTATTTAATGAACTTAAGTAGAATGTTCCATTTGTAAATTTAGTGTGATCTCTCTTCTATTTCTTCTCATTTTCAAAAAGAAAATTTATCATATTTTTAAAAGTTGATGAAAATATGACCTTACTTACAAAAATGATAAAATTTATGACCAGTGTCACCAGCAAACTATCCATGTATTAGCCATTGGAAAACTGCAATGCTGCTAAGTTGTTTGTCCTTAATTTGTATGTGCTGTTAAGTTCATAGCCGCCCTTCATTTATAGCATGGTCAGTAATAGGAATAGACAGTCCAACAATCCTTATGTTCATTTATAATTCTCTCCTTTTTAAGTTTTAAAAATTTTTGTATATATGAATCTTGCAATATATATATACCTCATTTCGTATCGAGTGCCTGTGAACCACAGAAGAGATCACTGGATGGCCAGAACTGAAACTACACATTCTACACATTGCTTGGAGAAACTCTGAGTGCTAGGGATCAAGCATGTTTTCAATGCAAATACATCAAGTGCTCTTAAACATTTTTTATGTGTGTGTGTGTGTGTGTTTGTGTGTCCTATTTAACTGAAGCCAAGTGACTGTGAAAAAAAGAACATGGGGTAATGGAGTTGGGAAGAGATTCTGATGAGAAAGATGGTGTGTGTGTGTGTTTAATAAATTATGTATGTGTATGTGAGCTTGGTAGAGAGAACCATTAACTGAAAAGCCATCTCACCAGGCAAAGTATTATAATTTTAAATATTTAGCTTTATGATGACTAAGTATGTTTTATTATAAATAAATATAATTAAAAGTTACATGTGTGTGTTACTTACCTTAAACCTATTTTATTCTGTAAAATGCAAATGATAAAAGAAATTAATGAGTCATAGACATAAAAGTAAAAACATAAAATTTTAAATTCTGTACTAATGATTTAGTAATCATTCAATAAAGTTAGCAAAGATTTACCTTTATTAAATAATGTTTTATATATTAATTTCTGTTTATACTTACAATAAATATATTTTCATCAAAACTTGTATTATTGTATATTGATCTTTTTTTGTGTGACTAGAACTGTGTAGGAAACAGACTCTATGTGTGGATGCCTAAGGACAGCATTTTTGCCATATCTGAATTCCAGCAAAAAACTCTTGATATCAGATGTCAGTTTGATGGCAAGAACCTTTACCTAAAATAACACTGTCCAGGCAAAGTTCAATATTTTTAATATTTAGCCTTAGTATCTACTAAATATATTTCATCTTAAATAAATGGAAATAAACTTATTTATTATTATAATCTATTTCTAGGATTTCTTCTTAAATAATTTTTAAGGTCTTATTTCATGCAGATACAAAAACAATAACCCAGATTAAAACATCTATTGTTGGTTCAATTTCTTAAATAATGTCAGTGTGTCATGCTTTCTATGTCTATATAAATTAAAATGAGCTGTGTTTGCTCTCCAGAGACCTCCTGACTCAGTTCTCACTGGAAAGAAATTCTAAAAAGAACTGGAATTGTTCTCTGCTAGCTCATCTCATGCAGTCCAAAAGCTCAGTTTTTTTTTATTTACATATCAATTCAGTTATTTATTCCAGCTTCGGTCTTGACTATCCCATGAATCATCATTCCATGCAGTTAGCCCCTTGCCTCTTAGGAAGAGACAGCAAGTACTTTTTTTTTTTTTTTTTTTTACAATTCAGAAGAATTCATAGATCTGCATGCTTCTGTTAAACATGGATGATAAGTTAGCTGAGTGGGACCCTGCCCTGAAATTTTCATTCATACCACACCTGGGCCTAACTTTGCTCTGTCCCAGGATGACTCTGAGCTCAGGAATCTCTCTGCCTTCACAAGCATGGTTTTAGAAATTTTCTAATTATATTTAGAATAATGATTTGATTTTAAGTCATTTGTTTTCACTGCTCCCAGATTCTGCTTCTCTCAGAATTCCTCTCCAAGCCAAGGTTAGTCCTTGGCAGGGGTGAGTATGATCAAAGCAGATGAAATACTTGATTAAAATTGTTATAAAACCTATGGCAGTTTTCACTTGCAGTAAATAATAAATTGATAATTTGTTTTCTTTTTTGTTCATAATAACTGTACTCATCATTTGGGAAATTCACATCATGAAACTGTGCATACTCACTTCCAAGTCTCCCAGGTTTGCCCCCATTACCTTTGTGAGTTCTAGCAGGAGGAGGAGGAGGAGGAGGAGGAGGAGGAGGAGGAGGAGGAGGAGGAAGAGAAGACAAGTCCAAATTTATATTGCCCATATACTCACTGGATCCAGCCCCTTAAAGAAAACTGAGTCCATGGACCTCAGTATGGTCTGCTGTGGCAGTACAGACTGTGGACATCAATACAACCCTCTGATGCTTCATGGGCAGATGGCACCATCATAACTCTGTATCCCATCCCTTCTCCTCCTTTTTGCTTTTATACCATTTTACTTACATGCAAGCGTTAAGGTCAGTTCTAGGTTGAGGAACTAACAACATGATAGATGCATATAGTCAAGGAACAAACAAGACAATAAACACAAATAGTCAAAG
The DNA here is from genome assembly GCA_021653895.1 of Mastomys natalensis. NCBI lineage: Eukaryota > Metazoa > Chordata > Mammalia > Rodentia > Muridae > Mastomys > Mastomys natalensis. Next base: position 109,247 of record JAJTUV010002481.1, read on the forward strand.
AACAAGCAAGGCAATAAACAAAGTCCTGTGATCACTCTGTGATCATTATTTCTAAGGGCTTATCAGGATAACCAAAATAACCTGAGCCTACTTCTCTATCCTAGACTCAAAGTCATTTTCATGTCTGAAGCTACTTCTTTGTTCTAGCCTAAGATTTTGATTCTTGCCTGAAATTACTTCTTTGTTCTATCCTAATGTCAAATTCCTGCCTGAAGCCCATTTCCTTGTCCTTGGCCAATGTCAGATTCCTGCCAAGCATCCCCAAAAGCTCTCCACACCTCCCCTTTTTTATTGCATAAACCAGACTGAGCCTGTCTTAGGTCATTCTGACAAGAATGCCTTCTTTTTGTGTCATGGAATATGCTTTATCAAAAGCAATGGTCTTCTGTCTTAGGTTGGTAAGGCTTTGTGCAGAATCTTACCCATCCCTGGCTTACCAGTCTGTTAAATTAATAACTCTGTCTGGGAGTCCATTTTCAGTTTCAAGTTTGACTGTCAACATGTTGATGTTGTTAAAGACAAGCTTTAACGTGTTGAGCAGTAATAAAAATATTCCAAGACACAAAAGGGCTAGTGTGATCAAGCCCTTTATATATATATATATATATATATATATATATATATATATATATATAATATTATATGTATGTATGTATGTATGTGTCTGTGTGTGTCTGTGTGTGTGTAAGCCATTCTTGAAACTTGATCAAGATGGAAACACTGACCTAGAGCCATGGATAATTTTATCAGCAGTATCTGCATCATCAAAGCTCAGCAGAGCAGCATTCTTTTTTTTTTTTTTTTAATTGGATAGTTTATTTACATTTCAGATGTTATCCCCTTACCCCCTTCCTCCTACCCCATCCAGGAACCCCCTATCCCATACCCCCTCCTCCTGCTTCTCTGCAGATGTGCCCCTACCTACCCCCTCCCACCTCCCCATCCTCGAATTCCCCCACACAAAGTGTCCAGCCTTCATGGGACCAAGGATCTCCTCTCCCACCTATGCCCAAAAGGGCCATCCTCCCATATATATACAGCTGGAACCATGGATTCCTCCTAAGTGCTCCCAGGCTGGTGGTTTAGACCCTGGGAGCTCTGGTTGGTTGATATTGTTGCTCTCCTCATGGGGCTGCAAACCCTTTCAGCTCCTTCAGTCTTCACTCTAAATCCTCCATTGGGAACCCTTTGATTAGTTCAATGGTTAGCTGTGAGCATCTGCCTCTGGATATGTCAAACTCCAGAGCAGCATTCTTTAGATTCATAATCTCATTATGCAAAGTTAAGACATCTAGAGAGGTGTTAGACTTATGCCAGATACCTACAAGTGTCTTTAAACTTTTCCCTAATTATAATGATTATCATTGTAAATTATAGAAGTAACACAATTCCATTGGTACTTAGCATGACACTTGAGATGGCTTCTAACTTTTAAAATCTAAACCTCTTTCCAGTAATTTGAATAGGATAAGAGCATCAATCCATTCTTCCAAATGCCTATCTAAATCCTCTTGTGTATTCAACACATTAGTAACCTTTTTTCTAAATGATTGAAAAAAGTAACTGCCTTAACTTCTTATGTCAAATCAATTGCAGAAGCATTAGTGATAGCAATGAATGTAATTAAAGCTGTTATACTGACAGTTATCAAGCCCACTACTCTTTTGTTTCTGCTTAAAGCCTGGCTCACTTCTTTCAGTACTTGAAAGCTATTTTCAGAATACAAGGTCTTGTAATACTTGGGGCAATAAAACATAAGCTGGTGGGTAGACTCCTGTAGTGTTAAGTTTTAACACACTAACACATTAGAAAGTGTACAATCAATGCAACTTACAATAAATACTGTAGAATAAACAGAAGTAATTTTAACTTGACAATTAAAAGAGCCTTAACACATGTACTAACACTTGTTTGAAATCCAGATCCTGTCCCAACTTTATCTCTTGCTAACATGACATCATAGAGAACTGCAACTAACTTCCAAATATGTCTCTGAAAATGTCCAGATCTAGTCTTCCAAATGAAGACTGTTATTCCCAATATTGGATTGATTTCTAGACCAGTCCATGATTGAGTCTGCATAACTGATCACATTTAAGGAAAATACAAGAGACATTATATTTTGATTCTCTGTCCCACAAGGTCTAAAATCTTGAGACAAGGCAGCTTGTCCCATATGGGATATAGGAAATCAAAGGTGGGTCAGAAACATATGTCCAATATAGCTTCCCAGTCACCATAGTCAGGGCACCCAGCAAGCTCATAGGCCAGCATTTTTCTTTGTCCCAGCATCAGCATGTCTCCCCCATCACTCTGACAGCCACCATGCTCCTTAAACATCCTGCAGAAAAAACATAAACTCTTGAGAGACTTTTAATGAATACTTTATTTCCTTAGGGAGTATGGGACTATTTAGATGGTTTATCTGCTCCTGATTTAACTTTGGCACCTGACATCTGTCCAGAAAATTGTCCATTTCATCTAGATTTTCCAATTTGATTGAGTATAGTCTATCCTAGTAAGATCTGATGATTTTTTGAATTTTCTTGGTTTCTGTTGTTATGTCTCACTTTTCAGTCCTGATTTTTATTAATTTGGATACTGTGTCTGTGCCCTCTAGTTAGTCTGGCTAAGGGTTTATCTATCTTGTTGATTTTCTCAAAGAAACAGCTCCTAATTTTGTTGATTCTTTGTATAGCTCTTTCTGCTTCTATTTGGTTGATTTCAGTCCTGAGTTTGATTATTTCCTGTTGTCTACACCTCTTGGGTATATTTGCTTGTTTTTGTTCTACAGTTTTCAGCTGTGATGTCAAGCTACTAGTGCATGCTCTCTCAGTTTCTTTTTGGAGGCACTCAGAGCTTTGAGTTTTCCTCTTAGCACTGCTTTCATTGTGTGCCATAAGTTTTGGTATAATGTGCCTTCATTTCCATTAAATTCTAAAAAGTATTCAATTTCTTTCTTTATTTCTTCCTTGACATAGTTATCATTGAGTAGAGAATTAGTCAGCTTCCATGTGTATGTGGGATTTCTCTTGTTTTTGAGGACCAGCCTTAGTCCCTGGTGATATGATAGGATTAATGGTATTATTTCAAACTTCTTTTATCTGTTGAGGCCTGTTTTTTGACCAATTATATGGTCAACTTTGGAGAATGTACTGTAAGGTGCTGAGAAGAAGGTATATTTTGGATGCCAAAAAGTACATGCTGACAGGAGCCTGATATAGGTGTCTCCTGAGAGGCTGTGCCAGAGCCTGACAAATACAGAGGTGGATGCTTGTAGCCAACCACTGGACTGAGCACAGGTTCCCCAATGGAGGAGAAAGGACTGAATGAGCTGAAGGGGTTTGCAACCCATAGGAAGAATAGCAATATCAACCAACCAGCCCCCTCCTCCAGAGCTCCCAGGGACTAAATCACCAACCAAGGAGTACACATGGAAGGACCCATTGCTCTAGCCACATACGTAACAGAGGATGGCTTTGTCGGGCACCAATGGGAGAAAGGGCCCTTGTTCCTGTGAAGGCTCGATGCCTCAGTGAATTTGTAGGGTATTTGAGGGTAGGGATGAGGGAGTGAGTGGGTGGGTGGAGGAACACCCTCATAGAAACAGTGGGAATGAGGGTGGGATAGGGGATTTCTGAGTGTAGGAAGCCAGGAAAAGGGATAACATTTGAAATGTAAATAAAGAAAATATTTAATAAAATGTGCATGGTATTGGTACAGAAACATATATTGATCAATGGAATTGAATCAAGGACCCAGAAATAAATTCACAGTCCTATGGACACTTGATTTTTGATAAAGAAGCTAAAACCATACGATTGAAAAAGAAAGCATCTTCAACAAATGTTGCTGGCCTAACTGGATGTGTACATGTAGAAGAGTGACTATAGATCTATATTTATTAATCTGTACTAAAACTCAGTTCAAGTAGATCAAGAGCTTTAATATAAACCTAGGTACACTAAATCTCAGAGAAGAGAAAATGGGAACTACCATTGAATGCATTCATACAGGAGACAAATTCTTGAACAGACCACCAATAGCCCAAGCTATCAGATCAACAACTATTAAATGGGACCTCATGAAACTGCAAAACTTCTTCAAGGCAAAAGATACTGGCAATAAGACAAAACAGCAGCCTATAGATTTTCACCAACCCTACATGTGACAGAAAGCTAATATCTAGAGGTCATAAAGAACTCAAGAAGTTAAACAGCAACAACCCAAATAACCCAGTAAAAAACAAGGCACAGAGTTAAATAGAGAATTCTCAACAAAGGAATCTCCAATGGCTAAGGAGCACAACCAAATAGCATACATAGGCTGGTCTGAGGCTCCCAGTACACATATATTAGAGAACTGCCTCCTTTGTGTGGCCCAGTGGGAGAAGATGCTCCTAATCCTGTAGAGACATGATGTTCCATAGAATGGGTATGATAACTGGAGTGACACCTTTTCAGAGGTGAAGGAGTTGGGGATAGGTTTAAGAACTCTGAGAAGGGGGATCTGGAGGAGGACAACATTTGGCATGTAAATAAATAAAATGATTAGTTAAAAAAGAGATGTTCAATGAAGTGGACACTTCTGGTTTGTTTGAAAAGTCAGTTATGTTAAATGATGTTTTGCTGGTTCAAACAGGTGAAAGGATGTCTTCCTTGCTAAAGCAGACATGTGGAAGAATGTTTTCCTCAAGCAAATACAGGTGAAAGGATATTTTGCTATAGAGGACACATGAAAGAATGAATAATGCAGGTGTATAAGTATGACTCCACAGTCAGTGGGAAATAGAGCAGAGCATTGGTTTGGTTTGCTCTGCCTTGCTATTTTTTGCTAACTACATACATGTATTGGTTTGCCTTGCATAGTATTGTTGAGCTCCACTTTTGGTAACACTGTCATTGAGACTAAGTCACCAAAGAACTGCTCGTAAGGTTTCAGTGGCAGCTTCCAGCTTCCACGGCCTCAACTCGGGCCAGTTGGAGAGCCTTGTAGTTTCTTCAGGACTGAACTACAGCTGCTTGTTCCTGTGTGGTGACTGCCTGCCTAGAGGGTATGTCTGCAGCTGCTGATTCATATCTGTTGTTTGCTACAGGACTGAACTGTTGACAGAGAAGATCCAGCTCATCCCCAAAGAACTGTTGCTAAATAGGTCCACTTCTCCCATATTCTAATAACTTTTCTCTTCCACTACTTTGGTCAGTGGTGGGTGAGCTAGATAGAGGTTGAACCTTTATTAAAAGTAGGTTTCAAAAAAATTTATATCTACAGTTCAAAGTCCTTAGTCATTAAGGATATGTAAATCAAGAGAACACTGAGATTCCATCTTACACCAGTCAGAATGATAAGATCAAAAACTCAGGTGATACCACCTGCTGTCAAGGATATGGAGTAAGGAGAACACACCTCCATTGCTGGTGGGAGTGTCAACTTGTACAACCACTTTGGAATTCAGTTTGGCATTTTTTTTTTCAAAAAAAAAAAAAGAAAAGAAAAGAAAAAGAAAGTGGAATAGTTCTAACTCAAGACTCAGCTATACCACTCCTGAGCATATGTCCAAAAGATGTTATACCATCCCACAAAGACACATGCTCAACTATGTTTATAGAAGCTTTATTCATAATAGCCAGAAACTGGAAACAGCATAAATGTCCCTCAATTGAAGAATGGATAAAAAAAATCCATGTTATTCAGGTACACAATTGAATCCTATTCAGCAATTAAAATAAGGATAACATGAATTTTGCAGGCAAATGAATGACACTTGAGAATAGCATCCTCAGTTAGATAACCCAATCCTCAAGGGATATGCAGGGTATATATTATTTGTGGATATTAGCCACAAAATATTGGATATCCACTACACTCTACAGACTCAAGGAGGCTGGACAGGAAGGTGAGCACTAGCAAGGATGTTTGAGTCTCTCTTGGAAGGGGGAATGGAATGGTAGTAAAGAGTAGGTGGAGGGAGGGAACTAAGTGGGAGAGGGATTGTGAGGGAATTGGGGATGGGTTCAAGAAGGGACAGGAGAGATGGCATGAGGTCTTGAGAATGAATAGAAATCTGAAACTAATAGAGGAGGAAGGTAGGGAGCATCTCCAGGAAGAGATGGGGACCTGGAATAGGGAATATGCCCAAGATTCTATGGGGGTGTCCTTATCTGTAACTCACGGCATTGGGGATATAAAGCCTGGGGAGTCTGCCTCCTATACCCAGGCTAGAATCCAATGGACTGATAGGAACACCAACCCACCTACAAATCTTTTGTCCCAAAACTTATCTTGTCTACAAGAAATGCAGAGATTGAATATTGAGCCCAAGACTGAGGGAAGGGCCAACCAATAACCAGCACAACTTGGGACCCATCCCATAGACAAGCACTCATCCCTGACAATATTAATAATACTCTGTTATGCATGCAGATAGGAGTCTAGCATGGTTGTTCTCTGAGAGGTTCCACCCACCAGCTGACACATATAGATGCAGACACCCACAGCCAAACAGAAGATGAAGCTTGAGGACTCATGTAGAAGAACAGGAGTAAGGATTGCAGGTTTCAGATGATAGGAACTGTATAGAAATGCCAAAAGAGTCAACTAACCTGGACCCTTGGGGCTCTCAGAGACATAAACCACCAACCAAGGAATGTAAACGGTATGGAGCTAAGCATTTCCAGATATGTGTAGCAGATGTGCAGCTCAGTCTTTCTGTGGGTCCTGAACAACTGGAACAGGGGCTGTCTCTAAAGCTCTTGCTTTATGTAGGATATGTTCTTATAGTGGACTGATTTGTCTTGCCTCAGTGAGAGAGGAAGCATCTAGCCTCCTAGAGACTTTAAGAACCAGAGTTGGGGGATACCCAGAGGAATCCCCACCTACTCAGAGAAAAAGAGGAGGAGAAAGGGTAAGGAATATGAGAAAGGAGAATGGGAGGGAGGCAGTGAGACTGATGTGAATAAGTAAGCAGTAAATATAAAAAGAAATATAAAAATATATAAAGATGGAATAATAGAGACAGAGACATGCTGAGAGAGTACCATTAGAATGTGACTCAAAATGTGTCCTGCCTATAATATATACAGCAACAAAGATGTAACAGGACTGAGGGAATGGCCAACCAATGACTGTCCCAAGTTGAGATACACTCCATGGGCAAGAACCAGTCCCTGACAATGTTAATGATACTTTGTTATGCTTGTAGAAAGGAGCCTATCAAAACTGTCCTCTCAGAGGCTCCACCCAGCAGCCAATTGAAACAAATGAAGAGACCCACAGTCAAACATTAGATATCTAAGGGATTCTTGTGGAAGAGTTAGAAGGATTGAGGGACCCAAAGAATATAAGGTCTCCACAGAAAGATCAACAGTCAAAGACCCTGGACCCTGGGAATCTCACAGTGACTGAACCACCAAAGAACAAGTATGGGCTAGACCGAGGCCTCTGTGCAGTTTGGTAGTCATGGTATTCCCAGAACAACTGGATTGGGTGCTGTCCCTGAATCTGTTGCCTCCCTGTTATTCCTGTACTGGGCTACTTTGTATGGCCTGGGTAGGAGAGGATGTACCTAGTCTTGTAGTGACTTGATGTGCCAGTGGGAGATCTGTGGAGGGGAGGATTGCAGGGAGAAGAGAGCTGATGTTTGTATCTAAATAGAATAAATAATAAATTAATGAAACATGGGATTTAACAGAAAATATATTTTGCCATTCATGATCTTAACCTGAAAGATAGGACCTTCTATTTATAGAAATCTACAGCTTTAAGGAAGAGGTATGGGTGGTTGGATAGCTGTGTTATGAATAGAATTCCTATTGTGGTATCATATCCAGCCAACTTAAGAGATCACTCAAATTCCCTGTTTTCTATCAAAGCAGAGATTTTCTTTTTAACATTCTGTTGAGCTCAATGCTTTAATGAGCCCCTTAAGGACATACTCCTGGGGATAACTGAGTTGATCTCACTCCTGTGAAGATGAGGATGTACAGTTCAGTTTTTTTGGGCTGTTTTAGTCATGGGATTTACCATGTACTTCTGTTGTATCTTTTGAACAGTTTATTTCTTTGGTGGCCTCAATATAATATTTTCTCATACATTGTATTATGTATCTCAGTCCTGGTACTGAAAACTTTGTTTGGTGACAAGAAAGGGTGATCTGAGTCTCACCTTCCTTGAAGGCTTCATTAGGATAGCCTTCATTTTATATTTTATATTTCTCATGCAGTAGATTCTCATACATTATATTATATACATTATATTCTGGTTATAGTTTTCTTCCCTCTATACTCACCAGTTCCTCCCCCCCTCCTGTCCTATCATGATCCAGTCTTTTTTTGTCTCTCATTAGGAGTGAGTAGACTTCTAAGAGATAACAACAAAACATAACAAAATAAAATACAATAAAATAAAATTTGACACAAACCAGTGGGTGAAAAAGCCTAAAGAGAAGACACAAGAATCAGAAGCCCACCTCCTAACAGACTCAGGAATCCCATCAAAAATACTAAACTGCATTCTATAACATTTATGTATAAGACCTGTTTCACACTCAGTTTATATCACCCTGTGTTTAATGCTACAGTTCCTGTGAGTTCATATCAGCTTTGTTTAATTGTTTTAGTGGACTTTATTCTTCTGATGTCCTCCATCCTCTCTGGATCCTATAACCATTCAGCTTCTTTTTTTGTGGGGTATCCTGGGCTTTGAGTGGAAGTTGGATGAGGACATCCCATTTAGAATTGTGTTTTCAAAATTCTTTCTGTGTATAATGTCTGGTTGTGGGTGACTGCATTTGTTAGCATCTGCTGCAGGGGGAAGCCTCTCTACTGATGGTGTTATAAGGCACTGATCTATAAGTATCATTGTCATTTTATCACTATTCTTTTTTTTAGACAGTTGTACTTAGTTTTATCCTAGGCCCCTGGGCTATGTAATCTCTGGTTCTTTGTTATCCAAGAACTCTCAGGTATGGGTTCAGTGTTATGGAGTGGGCCTTAAATAAAATCAGACATTTGTTAGCTATTCCCACAGGTTTTGTATCACATGTTTCTATCATATTTTGCACTTATGCATTGTTTATCAAAAGTTTTTGGCTGTGTCGGTGTATGTGTTTCTCGTTTGGCAGCCTATAGAGGTACTTGTCATACCAAAGAAACTAGAACACAGCAGAGATGGCTCTGTATAAGAACCAGCCAAAGCTGTCTGTGTTCAATGTTTTGTGTGGCCTTGCTGTCAGTTTGTGAAGAGCAAATTGTCTTCACAACAACCTCTGCTAATTGTGAGTTTCTTTGCTACCCTATGGGAAAAAAACTCAACTGGATGTAACTTAGTCCTGACACTGGAAAGTTTGTTTGGTTACAAAAAATGGCTAGCTGTGTCTCAGGCTCCTTTACTATTTATTATGATAGGTTGGTTATCATTTATTTAATGACTAATATGCACAGAGAGAGAATACATACCTTTTTATCTTTCTAGGCCTGGGCTACCTCACTTGGGATGGTTTCTTTACTTCTATTTGCTGGTAAATTTAATGACGTCATTGTTTTTGAACAACTAATACTCCACCGTGTCCTAAATCTTCATTATTCATTTTTCTGTAGAGGGGCATCTAGGTTGTTTCTAATTTCTGTCTACTATGAATAAAACAGCATTGAACATATTTGAGCAAGTGTCCTTATGATAGGGTAAAGGATCATTTGGCTATATGCTCAAGAATATTATAGCTGGATCTGGTGGTTGAGTAATTCCCATCTTTCTGAGGAACTGCTATTGAGGTTTGATCTTTTAATATGCATTGTAATGACAAATACTGACTCCCCTGGTTGCTTCCAGGGTTGAGAATCTGCACATACAGGTGAAGATATGTAACCTTTTTTCTTTCCTAATCTTCCCTGATAGAGAATAAATGTCCATATAACCAATAGCTGGGCAGAAGAGATAGCCTGGGTTTTGGGTTCCTGGATTAGGGGTCAGAAGATGACTAGGAAGAAAGAAGAGAGAGAGAGAGAGAGAGAGAGAGAGAGAGAGAGAGAGAGAGAGAGAGAGAGAGAAAAGGTACCATGGCTGAACAGAGTTGGCCGTGTGGAATTAATAGCAGCCCAGATTAAACATAGTAAGTAATGACAGGGCTATTATAGAAAATAGATTTTAGTAGAATAGAGAGTAGATATCTGCCAAGTACTAGTGTTGATTAACGCTTGTTAAGGTTGTGTGTATCTTTTATCTGGATACTGAATGATCAAAGGTAATGTAGAAACCCCTGATTGAGATTAAATATTTTCCATAACAAAACTGCCATACTGATTTTCATAGTAGTTGTTCAAGTTTATAATAAATTGTAAGCATTAGATTAATACTCATATATATATATTATATGCCAAGATATGTTCTATTTGATCTGCTAAGAACAGATATTATACTTGACCTTAGCCAAAAGGCTATGCCATGATGATGTTTTTTACATAATTCTTTGAAGTGTTTCTTCAATCTTCAAGATCAAGTGTTCACTAGAGCTGTGAATTCAGGTTTCCAGAGATTTTTCCAATTAGTTTGTTACATTTTCCTTTTCCTATACAAGAGCTCTGTAATATCCAATTTCCTTTAGTCTTTTAGGTTTTGGAGATGCAAATTATTACTGTTTATGGCTTTTCTTTGTCACCCAGACATATTTCCTATTTTATATTAATTAAGCAGACAGAGGCATTGAGGTATAGATATTAAGGAAGTAAATGACTCAGCCCTGTTCTTCAAATTGAGAACCAAAGAGTTAGGAAAGACAGATTTAAAGAATTAAAACTTAGAATAACAAATGCAAATGTTTAGAATATGTTATAGAATCACAAAATGAGATATGAACTTCTCTGGGAATTTTGCATTTTATAGAGGTTGCAGATAGAGTATTTTCTTGAAGTTTCCAGACTAAATTATCTCTAGATGTCTCTTTATACACATACACACACACACACACACACACACACACACACACACACACACACACATCACAAATCAATCTGAATACCATAATAAGATTTCAGTTACACCTCAGCCTAGTACAAATGACCCACATAATCATCAATTGGCAAGTTAACAGAGCCTGAGGAACATTACATCTTAATACCAACTAAAAGATTTCATTCATATTTTGGGTTTTTGTCTCAATGAATTATAAATATGCTTTAAGCAGAATCCAAGCCAGAATGCAAAGACTCAATTTCGGAGGGTTCAAGGATAGAGTGGATCCCTTTACTTAGTAACTCACTCTATTTGTACTCTTCTCATGCTATGAGAAGTTTCTGACAGCCAGTGGCTTTGAACAATTTTAGTATTCTAATTTTGAAAGTAATAAATACAATATGATTTCACTGAGTTGTAGTCAAGGAATTAGCAGGGCTATGTTTCTTCTTGGAGTTTTAGGAAGATTCCATTTGCTTGCTTTTTGAGATTCTAGAAACTATCATGTTTTTCATTTCTAGCCTTCTACCTTGGTTAACATTCAGTGAAGATTTGTAGTTTTAGTTCATGACTTAAATCCTGTTCATGCCCTTCCACCCAGTCTTCAGCTGTCAAGACATTTGCAATTTTACTGGATCTATTTGGATGAGATATTTTGTAGTTGGAGAGCCATATTCATATAGTTTGCAACACAAATTTCTACTTTTCAAGTAACTTAGCATATTGATGGTTAATGAAATTTATTCTTTGTACTTGTGTTGGCTAATTTAGAAAATGCTTCACAAGATTGGCCTCTATGCAAGCCTGTGTGCATTTTCTTAATCAGTGATTGTTGTAAGAAGGCCCAGTCTATTTGATATAATTCCACAACTACTCTGGTAGTCCTGGAGTGTATGAAAAAAACAGACTGAGGCAGGTCTTTGGAAACAAGTTAGCAAGAAACTCTTCTCAGTGAGGGCATCAATTCTTGTCTGAAAGTTCTGGACCTAACTTCCTGAATAATACACTACAAGCTGTAATATAAGGTAAACCCATTCTTTTCCAACTTGGTTTTAGTCATGATATTTGTCACAACAGTAGAAGCCATAATTAAGACAGTCATTCTTGTAAATATGTAGAATGCCTTCTATGTTTGAGGACATTTTATTATAGAGAACTTGCAGCCATTATGAACTTTGTCTCTAAGTATTTTTGCCAACTGATTAATATCTAGAATACAAAAATTTTAATACTATATACAAAAACTAAAATGAAAATTCTTTAGGTGAATAATTATTAGTTAGTAAAAATTGCCTAAGTGGTATAAACCAAGCAACCATCCTAATAAACTACATTATCATAAGGTGAATGTTTTTCTAGTGTATTCTCTAGTCAGATTTCAATTCTAACATACATGAAGTCCATCATGTCTCTTTATTTTTTCTGCTTTGCTTAATTGCAAATTCGCATACAGACGGAGCCAAACATTGTGCTGTTATTATAAAAATTGTTATGTTATTATAAAAATGTTTTTCAGTTAGTATATTTGTTACATTTATCCATAAATTATTCTATGTGAAAAATGTACTACTCTTCATTTGCTAAACTATTTCTGCATGAATATACCATAAAAATATGATACCTCCTTTGTGAATCAAACCTGAGTTGTTTCTATTTTGTTGTTAAAATAAAGCTGGCAGAGTAGAAATTAGTTTTTGAAAATAATTAAAATTCATTAGACAAAATCAATGAATCCTCAAGTAATAAGGAAGATTGACTAATACAGACTATCAGACATGAAAATGATGTGAATGAGGTTGGTCAGCAAAAGAGTTAGATACGGGATAATCAAGGAAACTTTTACTCAATCTCACAGTTAAAATGCAACATTCTGGCTAAACACCCCTTAAGTCATGATTAGTTTCTTCCTTTTACATCAGAAACAAAGATCTGTCATTTGGTAGAGTATGTAGCTAGCCACAAACATGCAGAATTTTGAAAAAAAACTGTTTCCTTAAAAGACTCAACTTAATTGAAATATCATTAACATTGTACATCTGAATTTTTAAAGATGTTTGTGGGAAGAAATACACCACAAGAGAAAGCTGATATGCCATGATTTGGAAGACAAAAGGGGTTACATTACTCTCTTGAATATGTCATTCATTTTATCAATGTTCCTAAAACCTTCTTACAAAGGTGTCAGACTCAGTGATGTTCACTTGTCTGGTTGGTTTGTTGATCCATCTTAGAAGTATACTTTATTTTCATATTTCATTGAACACCCATTTCAGTCTCCATTCTTTACGAGAAAATGAGATGTGGTGTCTGTAACCTTCAACCACTTCACCAAAGGACTGAGGTACTTTCTAGTTCCTGGGGACAGTCTTGGTGCTCACCCATTGATCTGCTGACTCGAATGTCTCTGGGATTTCTTTTCACATTTCCATACTGCAACAGTCTCTGGAGTAGACTTTTACTTTTTTGTTGCTGTAATTCTTGCCTTTCATGGTCTCTGAGTTGAGTGTAGAATTATATCTTTGGCAGGCCAATAACCCCCTGAAACCCTAGATCTAAACACATGGTCAATGACTTTGTTTAAATGAAAAAAACAAAAACAAAGCTTGTGAGAATAACCAATCCATGTCTTATTTGACTTAAATCCCAGTCTATGAGATAGAACACATACTTGACACTCCTTGTGTGACCAAAAACCTAAAAGTAGATAGCCTAGAGATTTAGGATAAAACCAAATACTACTGGTATAACAAAAAGTAGTGATAAAATAACTATTTTTTCTACTGTATTCTGCTACACTCATAGATCAATGCCTTATTAACCATCATCAGAGAAGCTTCCTCCTGTAGCAAATTTTAACAAATATATAGAGGCACAGCTAAACGTTATGTGTGTGTGTACATACACACACATACACACACACACACACACACACACGAACAGAGAGACAGAGACAGAGAGACAGAGAGACAGGAGAGAGAGAAAGAGAGAGACAGAGACAGAGAGACAGAGAGAGACAGAGACAGAGAGAGAATGAGAAACAGACAGAACAGAGACAGAAACAGAGAGAGAGATGTGAGGTGGTGGGAAGGATGGGGAGAAAGAGGGAGAAGAGAGAGAGAGAGAGAGAGAGAGAGAGAGAGAGAGAGAGAGAACACAGTTCTAAATGGTATATTCCCAATCAAACCACTTTTCTCAGAGTTCATGGAAGCCCATGAATAGGAGATGCAGTTTAAGAGCCAGAGGGAATGGAGGATACCAGGAAAATAAGAACCACTTAAACAAGTGAGTAAAGCTCATATGAACTCACAGAGACCTAAGCAGCAAGTACAGAACCTGCATTGATCTGTGCCAGGTCCTCTCTTGTGTATATTACAGCATTCAGTTTAATATTTTTATGGGAGTCTTGAGTGTGTGAATGAGTGTGTCTCTGATGCTTGTGCCTTATCCTGGAACTCTTTTTTTCTGTTGATTTGCCTTGTCCAACTTTGATGTGATATGTTTTGTTTTATCTTATATTTTATTTTGTTATGTTTTATAGTTATCTTTAGAAGCCCATTGCTTCCTAAATAGAGATAGAAAAGAGTGTATCTGAAGGTAATGGGAGGTGTAGAGAAACTCAGGGATGTAGAGAGGTAAGAAACTGTAATCAGGATAAGTTTTATAAGACAAGAATCAAATTTCAATAACATGTAAGTATGAAATTTAAAATAGATCATCAAAGTTTGTTCTAGAGAGATAGCTCAGCATTTGAACACTTGATTTTGTAGAAGATCTGAGTTTACTTTGAACTGTTAATAATTCCAGTTTCAAGGGATCTGATGCCCTACCCAGATCTCTGCAGACATCAGCATGAGTGCCATGCATTAGAGCAACATACATACATAAACACACACACACACACACACACACACACACACACACACACACACACACACACACAATACAAACTGAGTAAATTCAGTGTTGTTCTTACATACATATTTGGATTGGATAAACTATCAGGGGCATATCCCAGAATGAAAATCCTCAGCAGCTTTTGATTGCCTATATTTCATTATCTAAGAATAGGGTTTTGTAAAATCACTTTTTTTTTGTAAAATCATTTTTGTCTCATTAACTGGTGTTATCATGTTTTAGATCTTGTTTAGGCAGTCATATTGTTGAGGTTTCATGGGTCTGAATTCTCTGTAATATCTAAAAACCACATCACAGAAGGCATCCTGCTCTTTCAGCTCTTACAGTCTTTCTGCACTCTCTTCCATTATGTTCCTACAGATACTCTTTAAGGAGCAGCTGACCTCCACTGGCCTGAGACTCTTACAGATTTTTAATGTTGTGTTCTAACAACTCAGCACAGTGTTGTTTTAGTGTAATAGGTGCCTGGGGTGCTGGTGAGTAAGTTAGTGGAATGACAGAAAAATAAAATAAAATTAATAATAAATAAATTAATTACTAATTAGACAAATAAGTAGAAGCTGTACTGAAGTTCACACAGGCATTTCAAAACACTAGGTAAGACCTATCCACACACATCCAATGCTTCCTCAGAGCCCTCCCAGCTTCCCTCAACAACATGCATGCCCTGATCTCCTTGTCTTGGTCTGCATTACTGGCAGAAGAACCATGGTCTACCAGAGGCCACACCAGTAACCAGAACCTCAGAAACTCTTGCTCTACAAGACATCCATACTCATATCTGCAATCCAGATGCCATACCAGTACTGAACTCGAGAATTCACAAGACTTCCCAGAACCCCAGAATTTGAGAACCCCAGAGTTAATGCCAATACCTAAACCCTAGAGGCAGCAGGCTATGCAGCCTTTTGGAGACACTCGGCTGGACATGAGGATTAGCTCGCCATCAGAACTACAGACCACGCAGGCTAGACGACAAAAAAGAAAAAAACAGCACGTTAAAAACACCTACACAACAAAGATAAACTCAGAAATTGACACCTAAAACTATTATTATCCAAGGCCCAGAGGACTATAGGCAAGGGTAATAAAATCAACATTTTAGCCAGGACAATTTGGCAGCACTATAGTCAACCTACTACAACAACCCTGAATATTCCTACAAATATGTAGCACAAGAAAATTATTTTAAAAACACTTTTACATAGATGATAGAGGTACTTAAAAAGTAAACAATTATATCTTTAAGAAATTCAGGAAAACACAAACAAAATAAGAGAAGTAAATGAATATTTATCTTAAAGAATGGCAAAACAGCCCAGAAAAGATAAACAGGGGAAGAAAATGAACAAAACTGTTCAAGAACCTAAAAATCAAAATACAAGTAAAGAAAAAAAAAAAAAAAAAAAAAAACCAAACAAGGGAACCCTGTGTATACAAAATCTAGGTAAGTGAACAGGAACTACAGATACAAGCTTTACCAATAGAATACTAGTGATGGAATTAAGGGGAATGCTCTTCCATTGCTGGTGTGGATGCAAATTTTATCACATCTCTGGAAATTAATTTGATATTTTCTCAAATACAGGGAATAGTTCTAACTCTAAAGCCAGATATACTACTCCTGAGAATATATCCAAAAGATGCTCAACCATACCACAAGGACACTTGCTCAACTATATTCATAGCAGCTTTTTTGTAATACCCTGAAACTGGAAATAACACAAATGTCCCTGAAATGAAGAGTGGATAAAGAAAATGGTTCATTGACCAAGGAAATACTACTCAGCTATTAAAAACAAGGGCATTATGGGTTTTGCAGGCAAATGGGTGGAACTAGAAAATATCTTGAGTGAGATAACTCAGACGCAAAAGACATGTGTGATATTGTACTCTCTTATAAGTGGATATTAGCCATGAAGTACATGATAGCCACACTGCAGTCCACAGACCCAAAGAAGCCAAATAGCAAGGAATGCACGATTGAGGATGATTGAATCTTTCTCAGAAGGGGGAAAGTAAATAGTTATTGGAGGTAGATTTTGAGAAAGAACTGGGTGGGAGAGGGGATGGGGTGGGCAATGAGGTGGGAGTATCAGGTGTAGGGAGATCAAGGGAGAGAGAAGGAAATGGGTGGTGTGCAGGGAGGAGGCATCTCTAGATGTGCCTGAGATCTGGGATGGGGAAAGCCCCAGGGAGTTTATGGTAGTTACTCTACCTGGGATTTCTAGCAGTGAGGGTTACAGACCCTGAAAATAACCATGTCCTGTATCCAGGCAGGACTCTAAGTATAGGGATAAGAATAGTAACCCAGCCACATAACCTTCAATGCAAATTGTGTCCTGAATACAAGATGTTCAGGGACAAAGATGCAGCAGAGTCTAAGGGGATGGTAAACCAATGACTGGCCCAAATTGAGACCCATCCCATGGGTAAAATACAGTCCCTGACAACATTAATGGAACTCTGTTATAATTTCAGACAGGAGCCTCAAATAACTGCCCTGAGAGACTCCATCCAACAGCCAATAGAAAGAGATGTAAAGACCTATAGCCAAACATTGGATAGATATCAGGCAGTCTTATGGAAGAGTTAGGGAAGGACTGAGGGACCAAAAGAATACAAGAACTCCATAGAAAGCGCAATAGAGTCAACTAGCCTGGATTCTTGGGGGATCCTAAAGATTGAATTACCAACCGAAGAGCAAACATGAGCTTCACAGTCTCCTACCAAGAGAAGGAACAGAGAAAGAAAAATGAAGAAGATGAAAGGCAGATGAAAAAGGAAAATGACAGGAAATGAATTTACAAATAATCATGGCTACAATAATTAGGGAAAGCAAAGAAGAGAGACTCCAACCAAAGAGAGACAGAAAACTCCTTGAAAAGGACCAATGTGCATACTGCAAAGAGAAGGGTCACTGGGACAGGGAATGCCCCAATAAGCAGAAACAGGGAGGCTCAAAGCCTTGGAAAAAGTGGGCCCAGACTACAAAAGTGTTGGCTCTGGATGAAGACAGTGATTAGAGTAGAAGAGGTTCGAACCCCTTCCTGAACCCAGGGTAACTCTGAGAGTGGAGAGGAAACTCACTCAATTCTTGGTGGACACAGAGGTCAACATTCAGTCCTCCTCCAAGCTGATGTCCCTGTTTCCATGAAAAAATCTTGAGTCCAAGGAGCTTCTGGCACCAAAATATATTTGTGGACTACCTGAAAAACAGTGGACCTAGGAATGGGCTGGGTATCCCATTCATTTATGGTAATCCCAGACTATACCTACCCTCTGCTGAGCCAAGACTTTCTCTCCAAGATGAGGGCCCAGATACACTTCCTGCCTGATGGGCTGCAATAACTGGCCCCAAAGGAGAGTCCATACATGTTCTGACTACCAGACTAGCTGATGAGTATAAATTATTTGAAACCACCTCTACTCAGAACCAGGACTTGACTTGGTGGTTGGAAACACTCCTATCAGCCTGGGTGGAAAGTGGCAGTTATGGGCAAAGCAAAATGTCATGCCCCTATGGTGATAGAACTCAAGGAGGCTACCCAAGTGTCTCTCAGACAATACTTTAGTCTTGAGAGGCATGAGAAGGAATTAAGCCACACATCTCCAGGCTGATAAGGATCTTATGGTTCAACTACAAGATTTCCAGATTAAGCACCAGGAACTGTGGCTTAAACTTAGTGCCCTGAATAACGAAAGTACACTAGAGGTTCTACACAAGTACCAAGCTGGAGATTGGGTATATGTTAAGAGCATCATGCTGAAAACTTGGAAGCAAAGTGGAAAGGGCTGTTCTTCTTGTTGTTGACCACCTCAACTGCCCTTAAAGTGTGGAGTAATTTCACATAACTACATCAGACCAGTACCTGTGCCTGTTGACACCCAAGAAAACCCCTCCAGCTCAAAATCATCCATCCTTCTGCAAGGCCAGAGAAACCATGAAATGGCTATGGTGTATCTTCCTTCTGGCACTGAGCCTCAGCAGCCCCCCACAACCCTACCAAAGTGACTTGGCAAGTACTCTCAGCCACTGGGGATATAGCTTGGGCCACTTCAGAGGAACACCCACCTTATACCTGGTAGCCAGACCTTGTCTTTAATCTTTGTAAATTAATGATGGGCCTTGACTGCTGGGATATCCCCACCCTAGAGACACAAGTGGAGGGATTACCTGAATGTGGGGAAAGAGGGACTTGTGAATCTAAACTATAGCCCAAAAGTGGCCTTGGAGGGTGGGCTTAGGGTGCAGATACCCAAAGTTGAGGAGTGTCCTGCAAGAAACCCCCATATATGTATGCCCCTGAGATGGGAGAAGATGGCACCACATTCATCAGTGTGTGTGTGTGTGTGTGTGTGTGTGTGTGTGTGTGTGTGTGTATGTGTACCACTTTTTCTGTGCTACCCAGGGGTGTGAAACATCAGGAAACACATACTGGAGACTATTCCTGGGTAGTTAAGGATCCAGTGGCCAGGTGAGAGAAGGGCTAGCCAAGTGGAAGAGAGAACGAGAACAGAGTCAGAGCTGGTTGAAGTCTTGGTTTAACACCTCCTCTTGGCTAATCACCCTCCTAACCTCCTTGTTAAGAACCCTAATTGTTCTCCTGCTATTGTTGACCTTTGGAGTCTGCATATTGACCAAGTTATAGCCTTCATAAAAGAGAGAATAGGAGCAGTGTAGCTGATGGTCCTGAGCCAACAATATGAGACCCTGAGGACAGGACCTGAATAATATGAATTAGTTACCCTAGACCCTAAGAGTAGCTCCAAGATTGGAGCTTGTACAAGCAAAGGGGAAGTAATCCTATGGACTTTTTCCAATCCCACACCTCCTTACAGCTTCCCCCTCCTGCTTGGGATCAAGGCTAGGCCTAGTTCAATTCTTCATCCACAGGAACATTCTTGAGTAAAAAATTCTTTAAAAAACAACAGAATGTACTGACTGATAGCCACTTAAACCTCTGGAAAGTCCTAGGTAGAATTCAAATGCATCTTCCCATGCTGCTATAACCTTGCTGATGTAACCTGTGCCCCTAAAAAGTATAAAAACTGCTTACAAAAGCCATTCAGGGTTGTCTTCTAGTCACTCACCTTGAGGGAATAATTGAAGGTAGACCCTAATGTGCCAGAAAATAAACCTTTTGCTTTTGTATTGATTTACATCTCAGTGTCTCACTCAGGGGCCTCTTGAAATAAGTACCACTGACTGAGGGTCTGGGTGTTACAGCACTTTTCATAAAGCAGAGAATACAAAGAAAAATTTTACAATATGACTAGACAGAAACAAGATTATGGCAATAGAGGCATTACAAGTCACACAAATATAGCAGACTTGAAAAACAGGATATGTGGGGCATGACATTTATGAAGTATTAAGAATGGGGTGGCCCTGGGTAGCAGAGGTGGATATTTTCTCAATATATATACATATGCATGTATGAGATTGTCAAATTGACAGTCATTCTGTGATATCCATTCACTAATAAAAATATATATAAAGCATGTATTGGACTGAGAAATGGAAGTGATGATAGATGATGTCCTGTGGAATGTTTAGATAATTTTATCATCTATTGTTCCAGGAGACATTTTAGGAAGTGAACTCTAGGTCTCCAGGAAACAGAAACCATGTAAATCAGTTCTGTAGAGAAGTAGAAGATAAGGAAACTATAAATTGAAAAATATTAGGAATCAGAACTTTCTGACTCTTACATAGGGATTAATCAGAGAAGAAGAGTTGCCATGACTCCCATGGCCCGATGCAGTGAATGGATGCTGTGATCCACACCATTCTCCTGTTGAGTTTCTCAAGTAAAGTAGTAAAACAGAGGCATAAAGATCAGTAAAATCCGTTACTAGAAGCGGCAGCGGTGGCGGAGTCGGAGTCCCGCTGGCAGAGGTAGCAGTAGAGTCTCACGGACCGCTGCATTGGTTCCCACAAGGTTTTCGCGGAAGAGGAAATGGTTTGGAGTCGCAGATGTTAAAAGTAGGCTGGAGAAGACACGTGGCCTGAGTTAGAAGTGGCTTTATTGATGAAAAGGTTGAATCTGGTGCGCTCCCCGCCAAAAGCCCAGAGGAGCTTCCTTATATTGAAAAGGGGCGGGACTAGGGAGGAGAAAATTAGCTACGTCCCCCGGCCTCATTAATATGCAAATCTCAAGGCAGGGCTTAGTCACGCCCCTACCTGTGTAAATGGAGCAGTTCCCGGTTTTGGAGGCGTGGCCAAGTACCTGCAATCTCAGGATTCCAGGCCCATGGGCCCTCCTGTGGCCCAACACCTTTCCTTTTTAATTTTGAGTGTCTTGCATTTAAGGATGTACTTCATATGCATCCCAGGTCACTTTAGAAGACAAAAATTTTCCTGAATCCCCTAGACTTGTAATTGTACATGGTTGTGAGAACAATGTGGGATCTGGGAGTACATGTCCCCTGTAAGAGTAATATGTGTTCTTTAAAGCTAAGCCATCTTTCTAATTCATCAGCTCTCCTCTTTATTCCATCCTATATTCACTTGTTATGTATCTGTAGTCTGGCCAATTTCTTTTTTTTAATGTTTCATTTAGTGTGTGTATGTGTGTGTGAGTGTGTGTGTGTGTAAGAGTACAAATTGTGTGAGTTGGTTCTTTCTTTCCACATCCACCATGTAGGTTCCTAGGATCAAAGCCAAATTAATGGCCATCATGACATTTACTTTTTCTAGAAAGCCTTTGCTTTTTCATATTAACAACACTCATGTTGGGAGTGTTATGCCTACTTCTCTTGATAACTTGCTTAAAATCTTTATCATTTGACAAACATCTCAGAATATTTGCTACAATATTGAGGTAGATCTGACTAGATGAGACTTTAGAGCTTTAGTCATGTAAACTCCACGTTACTGAAAATAAAGTTTAGTCTCCCCATAAAACTTGAATCTGTAGCTCTAATATCAAGGTGTTCAAATGTTTTCTGTTTTTCAGTAGGTATTAGCAGAACCTGGTTCACTGAGAAATAATAAGTTAATAATCAGTAAGAAACATTAATTCATGTATCAATGAAAATTGCAATCTCATTCTTTACATGTTTGAGGATAGCTTATGAAGAAGGCAGTGAAAAACCATCAAAGACAAGCGATATCTTCCTTCATGAAAAGAAATTCTTTGTGGAATATTGTGTCAGACCTTTGAGATTATTTTACAGGTAGATATGGGATAAACATTGAGCCTTTCAGTTCACCTAGATGTTTCTATTGAGTATTTAATATATTGCTGAACCAAATAGATATTAAGGTCTGTTAATGAGTGAAACAATTCTCATGAAATTCATACTTCAGTAGACAGTGCATTAGAGAATAATCAACCTTTTAAAACATAGAATGTGATGGGGAAGAATAAACGAAGCTGATATGAGTAGTGAAGGTAACTCTGGCATGAGTGAGTGGTGTTACCTTGTGTAGGCTAGTAATGAAATCCCCATGTGACAAGTAGTAGTAAAGCAGGAACTAAGAAAGGTTTGAGAAAAGAAGAGTGCCTGGATTCTGTTCTAAACTAAATAGAAAGTTAAAAAAAAAGGCATAGCCTAAAACAACCATGTTTTCAAATGTATGTTGTATATATAATTTATCTTGTGAACACTTTAATATGCACTATCCAGGAAAGACATGCTTGCTAGTGGCACAAATATGAGAATAAACAACAACTTCCTTACTGGATTTAAGTCTAACTTCACAAGATGAAAATCACACCTAACACTACTACCAGGGCCAAAACTTGTGCTAGACAGGTTTTAGGCACTAGGGAAGAACCCACCATCATTATTTCCCTCAATGGACATAGTGTCAAACTAATTTGCTATGACTTATTATCATACCCATACATTTGTGCATCTTCCAAAACTCATAGTCACAGCTTCTCTTTGTAGGCAATGGTGATTAACGTTACTTGCCAATGTGTAGAGAATTAGAGACCTTGGAAGGATCGGGCATTATATGAGATATCTATATCATACATCTTTCTTTCCAAGGTCAGGATCATTTTAGAAAGTGGGTTGAAACATTTTTAAGAATCAGAGCTTCTGGACAACTACAGACAAACAATGTTTCCAGGACTCATCAGAATGAGTGAAAATATTATCTCGTGTTAGCTATGCTTGCATAAATAAGCACAAACTAGACAAAATCTAAGGATGGAGAGCAGGCACAGACATGAAGTTCACTAGTAGCTGAAGAGATTTTGGCAACTGATATCTACTAAGAGACAAATGGCATGGCTCCTAGTAGGGCAACCATGCTTCAGTGGAAGCCTAAATACCTCAGTATCTACATGTAGCACAAGATGGATTTGATAAGGAAGAATAATTGAATGTGTAAGAGAGGGAGTTATACTGAGAAGAGTTGAGAGAGGGGCTGAACAGTCAAATTCATTGTATAATGTTATCAAAGATCAAAATATACAAAAGAGAAATGCAATAGAATTCAATAGCTATATATACTGAAAATAAAAGGAGATAAAGAAAAGAAGAATAAAAAGAAGGTAAAGAACTAAACCTCAGTTAACAGTCCCATTGGTCTTGAGTACTTGCCATTATTATATTAAGTTTTACGAAGTAATATATTACTCTGAGAAAATATTTTCTTACCAAGTTGTTTCCTCAGAGCACCCTTAATCTCATTATTCCTGAGGCTGTAGATGAGGGGGTTCAACATGGGGATCACTACCATGTAGAACACAGATAATACCTTATTTTGGTCTGTGGAGTATCTGGACTTTGGCATCACATAAATGAATGTAATGGTTCCATAGAACAGAGTGACTGCAGTGAGGTGGGAGGTACAGGTGGAGAAGGCCTTCTGTCGACCCTCAGTAGAGTGCATATTCAGGATGGTGATGAGAATGTAGGTATAGGAGATGGCTATGACAAACACTGTTAGCATAGTAACTGTGCCAGAGAAAATGAGGTAACAACTACAGAGATACTGACATCAGAACAGGAGAGCTCAATCAGAGGAGCAAAATCACAGAAAAAGTGATTGATTCTGTTTGGTCCACAGAAGAACAAGGATAAAAAAGAAACTGTACCAAAGGAAGCATTAAGAAAACTCCCTATATAAGATCCTACAACCAAGTGGATACAGGTTTGTGTGGACATTTTGATGGAATAAAGCAGTGGGTTGCAGATTGCTACAAAGCGATCATAAGCCATGACAGCCAGAAGGAAGCATTCAAGTGCCCCAAAGAAAGCAGCTGAGCCAAACTGTATAGAACATCCAATGTAGGAAATGGTATTTTGCTTTACTAGGAAGTTGACAAGCATATTGGGTGTAACAGTAGATGAGTAGCCTATGTCAGCAGAACCCAAGTGGCTGAGAAAAAAGTACATGGGGTGATGGAGCTGGGAAGAGACTCTGATGAGAAGGATGGTGCTGAGGTTCCCAGACACAGTCACCAGGTAGATGCACAGGATGATGGTGAAGAGGACGACTCTAAGCACTGGATCATCTGTTAATCCCAATAAAATGAACTCTGTCACTGCAGTGTTGTTACCATCCTTCAGAAAAGCCATGGGACAGTGTAGCTGCTACTTGATTGAAGCTGTGATAAAGATATTACAGGGAGGGATTTGTAATAGGTTACATCATTTCATATAATACATACATGGAGAAAATTACAAGTAAATATATTACCCAAAAATTAGAGTAACAATTGATGTTATTATTTATACTCAAGGTTTCCATTGTTTATATATTTCTGTACAATAAGTTCTTGAAATTACTCAATCAGAAAAAGCTAGAAATATGGTACAAATAATTAATAACTTTTATTTAAAATTTTACAATAAAACATACTTAATTGTTATTAAAGTTAAATAGTTAGAATAATGATACATTTGGGTAAGATGGGTTGGCAGGTAAAGATTCTATCAAACCTGACCGCTGAATACCAAACTTTGATTCCTGTAACTCAGATGGGAAAAAGGAAGTAATTCCTGAAAATTGTCCTTTGACACTCACATCTATGTGTTTACATGCATCATTGTCTTCAGAAAAGTAAATAAATGAATGAATATAAAATTCTGAGTCCCTTCAAAGTAGCCATGTATTTATTATAACAAAGGAATGACATGTAAAATCATAGAATTGTGTAATGAAGACTTAGGTTATTGCTAAATTTATTGAATGCTTTTGAAAGCTTCAGAGAGAATTAAAAAAATCTTGTATTTATTTATAATTTATATTTTTATTTCCTTGAAATATCAGGCAGTTGTTTTTTGTTGTTGTTATTTTCTTTTCAAGATAGGAATTTCATTGTAATCCTGATTTTCTTACTATGTAAACCTGGTTGGCCTTGAACAGACACATACACATACACAAACACACAGTCTCATGTGTGTGGGTGCACATATCTGTCTGTCTGTCTATCTATCTATCTATCTATCTATCTATCTATCTATCTATCTATCTATCACAACACAACACACACACACACATATGTGTGTGTGTGTGTGTGTGTGTGTGTGTATGTGTGTGTGTGTGTACACATCTAATACACATACCATGTGTATATATGAACATATGATGTAACACATTGTAAAATTCAGAGATTGTTTTCAGGATGTGTGCACTGACTGTACTTGCAGAGGATCTGTGTTTGGTTCTCAGTATCCATGTGGTTTTTCACATCAATCTTTTTTTACAGTTCTTGGGACTAAATGCCCTTTTCTCAGCATTCACATGCTGCATGTATGTACAGCAGGCAGCACTTACATATACTAATTAAAAATAATGAATTTTAAAAGGAGTATTAGAAATGAACACCAGGTAGGAAATAACTCAGTCTACTACTCTTATTAAGCACAGTGTCAATACTGTTTAAAGCATACACAAATCAGGGAAAGACAGAATAGAAGTATTTCAGATTTCCCAAGTTTAGTACATAGAAAGGTGCTTTGTTGGTGATGTTGATTTCAATGTCTGTAAAACTGAATAAAGATCACATTAAATTTACAAATTGAGCTTACTGTTATAAACTCATTAGATATTTTAAATTCTTTTAAATAGATCATTATTCTTTAAAGTTATCTGAAGTATCAATTTTATCATCATGTAAAATATAAATATTTAACACACTATTAGTAATGATTAGTTTAGACACAGCAGCTCCTTACCTAGTGTCACTGATTGCTAAGTAGAGTATGATGGAATGAATTCATATGATTTTCAACAAAGGATACTACTCAGTACTCAACCTAAGACATCAAATGATTTATCAAGGCTTAACTAAGCAAGAGGGAGATTGACTGCCATCCCTCACATTCTACACTTAGATCCTCATTTGTCTACAGTGATGCCTGTGAGGCTGGCACATTCACTCCATACACAAGAGCAGGTCTTTGCACAGGATATCTCCTAACAGTATTCCACCAAAGCATTTCAAAGCTAGTGGACTTGTTAGCCTGTTGGTGAATGCTACATGTACACAGCTATGAAGGTCTTACTTATGGATGGATAAATAAAGAATCTATGAAAACTTCATTTTATGCCTGATCATTCTGAACAATTTACTAATAAAATACAAGGTGACTGTATGAAAGTATGTTTTTCCCACCTGTTATATTACTGCATAATTCCCTCTGACATGTTTCAACACTATGGTTTGTAAGTATACCACATGTCAAGGAAAAATATCTCCGATGTACCAACAGAGTCAAAAATCTTACCTCTTGAAATAAGAATTCATTTCATATTGAGAAGTTCAAAGTTACTATGAATTTATAGCTGGAAAGCTGTTTCCTACTGTCATTGTTTGTCACTGAGGATAAGTCCCTGCAGAAGCTCTGGATTCCAATGTGAATTCAAAGCATCAGGGATTATTACCTATTTCCCAGTGAGGACTGAGCAGTTCATTAACAAAACATATTAATTTCAAGGAGTCATCAATCTCAAGCATCTCCTGTTTTCAATTTGTGTGAGTATGGTGCACTTTCACTTATTTTGGAGTAAAGTAATCTCAGGTAAACTCTGTCACTGCAGTGTTGTTACCATCCTTCAGAAAAGCCATGGGACAGTGTAGCTGCTACTTGATTGAAGCTGTGATAAAGAATTACAGGGAGGGATTTGTAATAGGTTACATCATTTCATATAATACATACAGGAGAAAATTACAAGTAAATATATTACCCAAAAATTAGAGTAACAATTGATGTTATTATTTATACTCAAGGTTTCCATTGTTTATATATTTCTGTACAATAAGTTCTTGAAAATTACTCAATCAGAAAAAGCTAGAAATATGGTACAAATAATTAATAACTTTTATTTAAAATTTTACAATAAACATACTTAATTGTTATTAAAGTTAAATAGTTTTGAATAATGATACATTTGGGTAAGATGGGTTGGCAGGTAAAGATTCTATCAAACCTGACCGCTGAATACCAAACTTTGATTCCTGTAATCAGATGGGAAAAAGGAAGTAATTCCTGAAAATTGTCCTTTGACACTCACATCTATGTGTTTACATGCATCATTGTCTTCAGAAAAGTAAAAAAATGAATGAATATAAAATTTCTGAGTCCCTTCAAAGTAGCCATGTATTTATTATAACAAGAATGACATGTAAAATCATAGAATTTGTGTAATGAAGACTTAGGTTATTGCTAAATTTATTGAATGCTTTGAAAGCTTCAGAGAGAATTAAAAAAATCTTGTATTTATTTATAATTTTATTTTTTATTTCCTTGAAATATCAGGCAGTTGTTTTTTGTTGTTGTTATTTTCTTTTCAAGATAGGAATTTCATTGTAATCCTGATTTTCTACTATGAAAACCTGGTGGCCTTGAACAGACACATACACATACACAAACACACAGTCTCATGTGGTGGGTGCACATATCTGTCTGTCTGTCATCTATCTATCTATCTATCTATCTATCTATCTATCTATCCTATCTATCACACACCAACACACACACACATATGTGTGTGTGTGTATGTGTGTGTGTGTTTGTGTGTGTGTGTGTACACATCTAATACACATACCATGTGTATATATGAACATATGATGTAACACATTGTAAAATTCAGAGATTGTTTTCAGGATGTGTGCACTGACTGTACTTGCAGAGGATCTGTGTTTGGTTCTCAGTACCATGTGGTTTTTCACATCAATCTGTTTTTTTACAGTTCTTGGACTAAATGCCCTTTTCTCAGCATTCACATGCTGCATGTATGTACAGCAGGCAGCACTTACATATACTAATTAAAAATATGAATTTTAAAAGGAGTATTAGAAATGAACACCAGGTAGGAAATAACTCAGTCTACTACTCTTATTAAGCACAGTGTCAATTTCTGTTTAAAGCATACACAAAATCAGGGAAAGACAGAATAGAAGTATTTCAGATTTCCCAAGTTTAGTACATAGAAAGGTTTCTTTGTTGGTGATGTTGATTTCAATGTCTGTAAAACTGAATAAAGATCACATTTAAATTTACAAATTGAGCTTACTGTTATAAACTCATTAGATATTTTAAATTCTTTTAAAAAGATCATTATTCTTTAAAGTTATCTGAAGTATCAATTTTATCATCATGTAAAATATAAATATTTAACACACTATTAGTAATGATTAGTTTATGACACAAGAAGCTCCTTACCTAGTGTCACTGATTGCTAATAGAGTATGATGGAATGAATTCATATGATTTTCAACAAAGGATACTACTCTACTCAACCTAAGACATCAATGATTTATCAAGGCTTAACTAAGCAAGAGGGAGATTGACTGCCATCCCTCACATTCTACACTTAGATCCTCATTTGTCTACAGTGATGCCTGTGAGGCTGGCACATTCACTCCAACACAAAGCAGGTCTTTGCACAGGATATCTCCTAACAGTATTCCACCAAAGCATTTCAAAGCTAGTGGACTTGTTAGCCTGTTGGTGAATGCTACATGACACAGTATGAAGGTCTTACTTATGGATGGATAAATAAAGAATCTATGAAAACTTCATTTTATGCCTGATATCTGAACAATTTACTAATAAAATACAAGGTGACTGTATGAAAGTATGTTTTCCCACCTTTATATTACTGCATAATTCCATCTGACATGTTTCAACACTATGGTTTGTAAGTATACCACATGTCAAGGAAAAATATCTCCATGTACCAACAGAGTCAAAAATCTTACCTCTTGAAATAAGAATTCATTTCTATTGAGAAGTTCAAAGTTACTATGAATTTATAGCTGGAAAGCTGTTTCCTACTGTCATTGTTTGTCACTGAGGATAAGTCCTGCAGAAGCTCTGGATTCCAATGTGAATTCAAAGCATCAGGGATTATTACCTATTTCCCAGTGAGACTGAGCAGTTCATTTAACACAAATTTAATTTTCAAGGAGTCCATCAATCTCAAGCAATCTCCTGTTTTTCAATTGTGTGTGAGTACTGGTGCACTTTCACTTATAATTTTGGGAGGTAAAGGATCATAAATTATCTCAGGTAAATACTCCTGCAAGTCAATATTTGTTTTAGGTATAGGTCAAGTTAGAAAATATTGAACTAATCATTAAAATGACTATATTCGCTTCTGTCATTCAGTGTGTATAAGTTTTCATTTTACTCTTTTAGTGGTGGTTGATATAACATACTCTATTAGGTAATTTGATGAGTATAGGCAGGGATGAAGTTTTTAGTTCAATAATAGTTCTTTTTGGTGCTCATATTTTTTAGGCAACAGTATAAAATATTATTGTTAAATAGAAAATAATGAGTAGAAAGTGATATGGATGATTTCCAGGTATAAACAACCATTTCATATTCATACCTCAAAAAAATTGACAGTTAGTGTCAGCAAATACAATATAGTGTAGAACAGAAAGCATGGTTGACCTGAAGGGACAGCTTAATTCTCTTGCTAATCTCAATTCCATTAAGTTCTACATTGTAAAATTCCTTTAATCTTTGTTAGTGATACCATTTCTGCTTTCATGCTATATTTGTGTATTTAATTTTTTGACTTTTCATTTTGTAGCAGATATTCTTTTTTTTTTAAACTTGTTGAATCTTCAGCTTTATTTAGAGTACAATGAAGAAGGAGTTATTGACCAGAGCACAAGGGACTCATACTCAGTTGTTATCCTGAAATACAAAACCAGAATTTGATAAGAATTATGAATTCAGGATACTCAAAACACACTTTCAATCTCTTGGCATCTTTATAGGATGAAGAACATGGAGTCTGGGTGGCTCAGATTGTTAAATACTGTTTTTAATATGATTTTTCTCAATTTGTCAATTTGAATTAAATATATAGAATGCTGTAAGTTTTATTAGATATTTGAGGGGTGTAGTACACACCTTAATTAGATTCCCTTTGGAATGTATTATTTCTGTCTCCATGAAAGTGTCACACAATACTATAGTCTTCTGGATTCCCTACTTGTCTAGGTCTTTTAATATTTGAGGGTGAACAAGTAAATGTTTAATGAAAACTTTCCTACATTGACAACATTTTCAAAGTTTCTACAAGAATAAATAGTTGATATTATCTAAGGTTTAACACCAATTACATGAAGGATTTTACAAGTTTTACATAATCACACTTATTCTCTAGTGTGGAACCTCAAGTTTTGCAAAGTATACACAGTGAATAAAACATATGCCATATTTTTCCTAGCAGAAATAAATGATTAAAAGGTTTCTCTGACCTGAAGTGAAGTCAAATATATTTTTGTCATACATTTGTTAAGATTTTCACATGTATGTATTCTCTGTTACATTCTAATAGACAGACCAAAGGAAAGGATTCACACCTTCGATACATTTGCAAGGTTTTTTCTCCAGAAAATATTCATTAATGAATTTAAGATGATATTTCTTTGTAGAGGATTCTCTCATTCACTTCATTTATGAATCTTCTCTATTGTATGAAATCTCTGATAATTTCTCAGACTGATATTGTGGGTAATAAATATGTCACATTCTATACATTTGTAAGGTTTCTCACCTGTATCAATTCTCTGATGAATACTAAAATGGGATTGTTAGGCAAACCATTTTTCTTATTCACAGCATTTGTATGGCTTTTCTCTTATATGTATGCAGTGACATAAATGAAGATTGCATTTTTAGTAAAGCATTTGTCAAATGCACTATATATTTAAGAGTTCTCTCTGTATGAATACTCTGATGCCTTCTCAGACTAAAGTTGTGGGTAAAGCATTTGTCACATTCACTGCATTTGTAAGGTTTCTCTCCTATATGAATTCTCTGAAGAACTCTCAGACTAACTTTTGTGGGTAAAACATTTGTCATACTCACTGAATTGTAAGGTTTCTCTCCTGTATGAATTCTATGATGCTTTCTCAGGCTGCCTTTTTCAGTAAACCATTTGTCACACTCACTGCATTTGTAAGGTTTCTCTCCAGTAGAATTCTCTGATGAGTACTAAGACAGGATTTTTGGGCAAAGCATTTGTCACATTTATTACACTTGTAAGGTTTCTTTCCTGAACAAATTCACTACATTTGTAAGAATTCACACATCTATTGTTTGTTTCAACAAGAGTTTATGTTTAGAGACAAAAACCTTATCAAATTCTGTATTTTTTATTATCTTCTTTCTTCTCTTTATGGATTCCTTAATTGAGTCTAATGATAGAACACATATTTAGACAGTTTACATAGCCTTTATATTTACAAACTTCTTTAGTGTTCTCAGTTTTATGTCTTTTTATGTTTGAGGATTGAAAAGAAGCACCATTGTGGTTAGTTTTTATATGGTGTACTTTTGGTAAATTCATGAATAATATTGGTAAGCTTATTATATTTAAAAAACTTTTCTTGGATATTCACATGCTCATGGACAATGTGATGTATGTCTTGATTCAAGTCCTTCCTGTACTTTCCACATATGGCATAGTTTTCCACAAACAATAGATTGTTGTAATTCTCCAGCATCACATCCATGTACAATGCCTCTGAGCAAAATTGAGGCATTCCCATTTCTCCAATGAGAATTCCAAAGCCACATCCTTGAAGGTTAACAGACCCATGTACCAGCTTCGGACCATAACTGATCTTTTTTTTAGAGTACCAAGTATACACTTTCCCTTCTTCCTCCTGAAATCTGTGGCAGATATTCTTAAACAATATCACATAAGACTTACTCTGCAACATCAAGAGCCATAATGTAAAGCATGCATTCAAGTCTTATATCTAATATGTTCCTCATCTTTTACATGGCAGAATGATGAACTTTACTGACAAACTTATGTAGAAGGAGTAAAGGGGAGGAATACAATTAGATGTTTGTAAAATCTTGTACAAACTTTTATCATTTATTGTTTTACTGCACACAAAATGTAACATAAGATGCCAGGAGATAACACATATTTATATCAGCTTAACTTTCTATAAAGTTTACAGTCCTGATGAACTTCAGTAGAATTTTAACAGGGAAATCAGGTATTCAAGGGGGTTTATCCCATATGCCACATTCTAATGTATACTACCTTGCCTTACACTGGTTAGTTATTTGCTGTTTGCATTTATTGTTGAGGCAGAGACACTGACAGATAACGACTTTTCTCATGCAATTGATTCTTTCTGGGATAGGGCAAATCACTTTTCTCCAGTGGAGTGACACTGGCTATATCGACAACACTTTTTGGCAGCATCCATGGACAAAGGCATTTAGCCAACATAAAACAGACTTTGTGAGTTTTGTTTTGTTTTTATATTTATATATTTTATTTATTTATTTTTGATTTGAGATAGAAATAGAGAGACAATGTCAAATTGTATAGTTCTGGAGGTGAAGCAGAACTGCAAGGAATGGGCAAAAGAATATGATCAATATATCATTGATGATTTTTAATTAAAAGTAAATAATGATATAAAGTAAAGTATTTTGAAAATAGAAGACAAAAAGATAAATAAATAAATAAAGATAAAAGTATAAAGAAAAAGGAGGGAAATTTAAAATATTTCCAAATACTTTTTAAAATGTGTAAGCAAATTATGTGCAAATATGATTTAAGTTAAGTGGAATTGGAGAAGAAAAGCAAAGGATTAAGCATTGGATCAGTTCCTGTTCTTTGTCACTGGGTAGCTGTGGGATATATATGAATTTGTGGACTCATATTTCATGGTTTATATTGGTGTTGCATCTATATTTCTGATTCCTTGCTGCCTACCACTGCTATCTTCATGACAGTATATTATTTTCTGTGTACTGAGGCCCTCTTCTAGGTACATTGAACTTTGCAATCAGTTGCCTAGACAGGTACTTCTACACTATGGAGAGTATTCAGGATAATTCACTAGGCTGCCTACCATTTTAGCTTGAGTATGTAAGAGGGAAACCAAGAAGACTAACATCTATACAGGTGTAGGGACCTGTCTTTATACTTTCATCATCTCCTAAGTATTAATCAACAACAAAGAGGGACACATTTCATTGATCTTAGAATTTTCACCATTAATTGGCAGATAAGTTGCTACAGCAGTTGGTTTGCCTGCTGGCTTCAGGCTCAAATAATGAGATTTGATCCAGATCATCGAGTATGAGTGTGTACTTTGCTGTCAGACCTAAGAATTCTGCAACCTTACCTTTTATATTGTTAGTGTCTTGTCCTTCATTATTCCACAACTACATTCCAGGGACCCATGGAAGATTAATTTTGCAATCTCCTACTTGTGGTTGTACCTAGGTCTCAGGGCCCCAAGAGCACATTAGTTTCAGTTATATATTGTATATGAAGATGATGACTGGCTATTGTTTTCTGAGCCATATAGAATGACAAATGATATCTATCTCTACTGGCAGCCCATTTGCCAGAGAAAAAAGTCTTTGAAAATCAGCAAGTAGATTTGAGATCTGTGAGGGCCATGGTCTTGTCTTGCTGATAGAACCATCAGATCTTTTCACCAGAGCTTCCTGACTTACCTGCTAAAGAAATTCCTGCTCCCTCTATCCTGGTGTGGGTATCTAGCTGCTGAAGCTGGGTTCTGATTGGCTCATATGTTTTAGTTCTATCACTTGTTTTAAAAATCATTTCTTTTCTTTTGATATTATAATTCAATTATGTAATTTCTCCTTCCCTTCTGTTCTTCCTATTCTTCCCATATATTACTTTCTCTAGTTCTAATTCATTGCTTCATTTTCAGGAACAGAGAGACATCTGGACTCTGAGGAGTTCTGACACAAGCAAGGTAACCAGAAAGACAGACTCCAGTTAGACACAGTGAGCACAGGTAACACTAGAGTCAACCAGATGGTGAAAGGCAAGTGCAAGAACACAAGCAACAGAAACCAAATGAAAACAAACACAGGTAAAAGAAACAGTTACTAGGCATTATCAGAACCCAGTTCTCCCACCATAGCAAGCCCTGGATACCCCATCACACAGGAAAAACAGAATTCAGAATTAAAATCACTTCTCATGATGATGATATGGGATTTTAAGAAGGACATATGCAACTCCCTTAAAGAAATATAGGAGAACACAGGTACATAGGTAGAAGTCCTTAAAGAGGAAACACAAAAATCCCTTAAAGAATTGCAAGAGAACACAGGTAAACAGGTAGAAGCCCTTAAAGAGGAAACACAAAATTCCCTTAAAGAACTGGAAGAAAAGACAACCAAACAGGTGAAGGAATTGAACAAAACCATCCAGGATCTAAAAATGGAAATAGAAACAATAAAGAAATCTCAAAGGGAGACTACCCTGGAGATAGAAAACATAGGAAAGAGATCAGGAGTCATAGACACAAGCATCACCAACAGAATACAAGAGATAGAAGAGAGAATCTCATTGCAGAAGATACCATGGAAAACATTGACACAACTGTCAAAGAAAATGCAAAATGCAAAAAGCTCCTAACCCAAACATCCAGGAAATCCAAGACACAATGAGAAGACCAAACCTACGGATAATAGGTATAGATGAGAGTGAAGATTCCCAAGTTAAAGGGCCAGTAAATATCTTCAACAAAATTATAGAGGAAAATTTCCCTAACCTAAAGAAGGAGATGCCTATAAACATACAAGAAGTCTACACAACACCAAACAGATTAGATCAGAAAAGAAATACCTCCCATCACATAATAATCAAAACATCAAATGCACAAAACAAAACAAAAAAATACTAAAAGCAGTAAGGGAAAAATGTCAAGTAACATATAAAGGCATACCTATAAGAATTACACTAGACTTCTCACCAGAATAAAAGCCAGAAGATCCTGGACTGATAACATACAGACCTTAAGGGAACACAAACGTCAGCCCAGATTACTATACCCAGCAAAACTCTCAATCACTATAGATGGAGAAACCAAGATATTCTATGACAAAACCAAATTTGCACAATATCTTCCACAAACCCAGCATTTCAAAGGATAATCGATGGAAAATGCCAACACAAGGAAAGAAACTTCAACCTAGAAAAAGCATGGAAGTAATCTTCCAACAACCCCAAAAGAAGATAGCTACACAAACATAATTCCACCTCTAATAACAAAAATAATAGGAAGCAACAATCATTTTTCCTTAATATCTCTTAACATCAATGGACTCAATTCTCCAATAAAAAGACTTAGACTATCAGACTGGATACATAAACAGGACCCAGCATTTTACTGCAACAGGAAACTCACCTCAGTGACAAAGACAGATACTACCTCAGAGTAAAAGGATGGAAAACAATTTTCCAAGCAAATGGTCCCAAGAAACAAGCTGGAGTAGCCACTCTAATATCAAATAAAATCGACTTTCAACCAAAAGTAATCAAAAAAGACAAAGAAGGACATTTCATACTCATCAAAGGAAAAATGTACCAAAATGAACTCTCAATTCTGAACATTATGCTCCAAATGCAAGGGCACCCACATACATAAAAGAAATTTCCTAAAGCTCAAAGCACACATTGCACCTCACACAATAATAGTGGGGATTTTAACACCCCCTCTCTCCAATGGACAGATTATGGAAACAGAACTAAACCAAGACACATTGAAATTAACAGAAGTTATGAACCAAATGGTTTTAACAGATATCTATAGAACATTTCATCCTAAAGCAAAAGAATATACCATTTTCTCAGCACCTCATGGTACCTTCTCCAAAATAGACCATATAATTTGTCACAAAACAGGCCTCAACAGATACAAAAAGATTGAAATAATCTCTTGCATCCTATGAGATCACCACAGACTAAGGCTGGTCTTAATAATGACAAACCAATGGAAAACCCACATGCATGTGGAAACTGAACAATGCTCTACTCAATGATGACTTAGTCAAGGAAGAAATAAAGAAAGAAATTAAAGACTTCTTAGAATTTAATGAAAATGAAGATACATCATACCAGAACTTGTGGGACTCCATGAAAACAGTGCTAAGAAAAAAACTCATAGCTCTAAGTGCCTGCAAAACAAATTGGAGAGAGCACACATTACAACTTGACAGCACACCTGAAAGCTCTAGAACAAAAAGAAGCAAATACACCCAAGAGGAGTAGACATCAGGAAATAATCAAACTCAGGGCTGAAATCAACCAAGTAGAAACAGAAAGAACTATACAAAATATCAACAAAACCAGGAGTTGGTTCTTAGAGAAAATCAACAAGATAGATAAACCCTTAGCCAGATCAACCAGAGGGCACAGAGACAGTATCTAAATTAACAAAATCAGAACTGAAAAGGGAGACATAACAACAGAAACTGAGGAAATTCAAAAACTCATTAGATCCTACTACAAAGAACTATAATCAACAAAACTGCAAAATCTGGATGAAATGGACAATTTTCTAGACAGATACCAGGTACCAAAGTTAAATCAAGTGCAAATAAACCATCTAAACAGTCCCATAACTCCTAAAGAAATAGCAGCAGTCATTAAAAGTCTCCCCACCAAAAAAGCCCAGACCAGATGGTTTTAGTGCAGAATTCTATCAGACCTGCAAGGAAGACCTAATACCAATTCTCTTCAAACTATTCCACAAAATAGAAACAGAAGGAACATTACCCAATTTGTTCTATGAAGCTACAATCATACTCATACTTAAACCTCACAAAGATCCAACAAAGAAAGAGAACTTCAGACCACTCTCCCTTATGAATATCGATGCAAAAATACTTAATAAAATTACAGCAAACTGAATCCAAGAACACATCAAAACAATCATCCATCATGATCAAGTGGGCTTTATCCCAGGAATGCAGGGATTGTTCAATATTCGGAAATCCATCAATGTAATCTACTATATAAACAAACCCAAAATAAAAACCACATGATCATCTCACTAGATGCTGAGAAAGCATTTGACAAAATTCAACATCCTTTCATAGTAAAAGTCTTGGAAAGATGAGGAATTCAAGGCCCTTACCTAAACATAGTAAAAGCAACATAAAGCAAACCAGTAGCCAACATCGAACTAAATGGAGAGAGACTTGAAGCAATCCCACTAAGATCATGGACTAGACAAGGCTGCCCACTCTCTCCCAACCTATTCAATATAGTACAGGAAGTCCTAGCCAGAACAATTAGGCAACAAAAAGAAGTCAAAGGAATACAAATGGAAAGGAAGAAGTCAAAATATCACTATTTGCAGATGATATGATAGTATACTTAAGTGACCTCATAACTTCCACCAGAGAACTCCTAAACCTGATAAACAACTTCATCAAAGTGACGGGTTATAAAATCAACTCAAACAAATCATAGCCTTCCTCTACTCAAAGAATAAACAGTCTGAGAAAAAAATTAGAGAACTGACACCCTTCACAATAGTCACAAATAATATAAAATACCTTCGTGTGAATCTAACCAAGCAAGTGAAAAATTTGTATGACAAGAACTTCAAGTCTCTGAAGAAAGAAATCGAAGATCTCAGGAAATTGAAAGATCTCACATGCTCATGGATCAGCAGGATTAATATAATAAAAATGGCCATCTTGCCAAAAGCAATCTACAGATTCAATGCAATCCCCATTAAAATACCAACTCAATTCTTCACAGAGTTAGAAAGAGGAATTCTCAAATTTATTTGGAATAACAAAAAACCCAGGATAGTGAAAACTATTCTCAACAATAAAAGAACTTCTGGAGGAATCACCATCCCTGACCTACAGAGCAATAGTGATTAAAAATGGCATGGTATTGGTACAGAGACAGGCAGGAAGATCAGTGGAATAGAGTTCAAGACCCAGAAATGAACCTACACACCTATGGTCATTTGATCTTTGACTAAGGAGCTAAAACCATCAAGTGGAACAAGGACAGCATTTCAACAAATGGTGCTGGTTCAACTGGAGGACAACATGTAGAAGAATGCAAATTGATCCATTCTTATCTCCTTGTACAAAGCTCAAGTCCAAGTGGATAAAGGACCTTCACATAAAACCAGACACACTGAAACTAATAGAAGTAAAGGTGGGGAAGACCCTCGAATACCTAGGCACAGGAGAAAAGTTCCTGAACAGAACACCAATGGCTTGTGCTCTAAGATCCAGAATTGACAAATGGGATTTCATAAAATTGCAAAGTTTCTGTAAGGCAAAGGACACTGTTAATAGGACAAAACGGCAACCAACAGATTGGGAAAAGATCTTTACCAATCCCGCATCCGATAGAGGACTAATATCCAATATATATGAAGAACTCAAGAAATTAGACTCTAGACAACCAAATAACCCTATTAAAAATGGGGTATCAAGCTAAACAAAGAATTCTCAACTGAGGAAATGCAAACGGCCAAGAAGCACCTAAAGAAATGTTCAGCATCCTTAGTTATCAGGGAAATGCAAATCAAAACAACCCTGAGATTCCACCTCACACCAGTCAGAATGGCTAAGATTAAAATCTCAGGGGATAGTAGATGTTGGCGAGGATGTGGAGAAAGAGGAAAACTCCTCCATTGTTGGTGGGGTTGCAAAATGGTGCAACCACTCTGGAAATCAGTCTGGTGGTTCCTCAGAAAATTGGACATATCATTCATTACCTGAGGACCCAGCTATACCACTCTTGGGCATATATCCTGAAGATGCTCTAACACATAACGAGGACATATGCTCCACTATGTTCATAGCAGCTTTATTTATAATAACCAGAAGCTGGAAAGAACCCAGATGTCCTTCAACAGAGGAATGGATACAAAAAAATGTGGTACATTTACACAATGGAATATTACTCAGCCATTAAAAACAATGAATTCAAGAAATTCTTATGTAAATGGACGGAACTAGAAAACATCATCCTGAGTGAAGTAACCCAATCACAAAAGAACACACATGGTATTCACTCACTGATTATTGGATTTTAGCCCAGAAGCTTGAAATACCCAAGATTCAACTCACAGACCACATAAAGCTCATGAAGAATGAAGACCAAGTGGGGGGCGTCAGTCCTCTTAGAAGGAGTAACAAAATACTCAAGGTGCAAATATGGATACAAAGTTCAGGACAGAAACTGAAGGAGGGGCTGTCTGCAGACCATTCCACCTGAGTATCCATTCCATGTGCAGTCACCAAAGGTAGATGCTGACGTGGATGTCAGGAGGTGCATGCTGACAGGAGCCTGACAAAACTGTCTCCTTAGAGGTCGACAAGAGTCTGACATATTCAAAGGCAGATGCTCACAGTAACCATTAAACTGATCATGGGGTTCCCAATGGAGGAGTTAGAGTAAAGACTGAAGGAGTTGATAGGGTTCGAGACCCCATGAGGAGAGCTACAATACCAACCAATCAGAGCCCCCAGGGTCTAAACCACCAGGCTGGGAGCACATAGGGAGGGACCCATGGCTCCAGCTATATATGCAAGGAGGATAGTCCTGTCAGATATAGGTGGGGAAAGAGATCCTTGATCTCATGAAGCTGGTCGTCATTTGTGGGCGAATTGGAGGGTGGGAGGTGAGGTGTGGGGGGGTAGGTAGGGACACACCCTCATAGAAGCAGGAGGAGGCAGGTGAAATTGGGTAGGGGGAGAACATCTGAAATGTAAATAAAATATCCAATAAAAAAAAAAGAAAGTGTTAACCTTGAAAAAAAAAAAGATTGATTGCTCCAAAGTCTCTGGTTCACTGCACATTTGGCAGATAGAAATTACTGAATTGATTTCCACATACTGCAAGGAAGAACTTCTC
The DNA here is from genome assembly GCA_021653895.1 of Mastomys natalensis. Lineage (NCBI taxonomy): Eukaryota > Metazoa > Chordata > Mammalia > Rodentia > Muridae > Mastomys > Mastomys natalensis. The sequence goes on from JAJTUV010002481.1 coordinate 149,238, forward strand.
TGTTGAGAAAAATACTGATGTATGATTAGAGCAGTATGTCTTTATGAATCAATTCAATTCCTTCGTTCTTTTAGCAGAATAATAGTAGTAGTTTTCTGTGCCCTTCACAGCCTTAAGCAGGCTGAACAGACTTTGCTTGCTACACAGGACTAAACACTTAGGTGAAATCAGCTATTTTGTTTACACTTGCAACTTCCTACAAGAACTTAGAAGAATAGATTGCCCACTGAGCCTGCTTTGCAACATTATCCAACTGAAACAAAGGAAGAGTTGAGTGGGCTTCCCCTATATAAACTCAGTGCTGAATATTTAACTTTGAGCCTTGATCAGAAACTTGTCATGGCTCCATGCTTCTCTCACCCCCCACATCTCCTCCTATCTCTTTTTCATTTCCAGCCCCCCATTCAGGTAAACCCAGTTCATCCATGGCCGCTGTACAGCTACAGTTTTCCCCTAGGGACCATAACTTATTTAGTCTCAAATTAATGGCAACTTTACTAGTGTCCGGTATAGGTTCAATTTAACAGAGTGGGTCTTAAATCTAATAAATAAAAATTGTTGGTTGTTGGTATAGCATTTGTGTCACTATTTCACTAGTTCATATTTCATGCATGTCACTGGTATAGGTCTCACTGCCTTTCTCCTCTGGTATTATGTACAGTATTTTCGAGGACTATGAACACTAGTCAATAGGAATGAAGTCTCTAGTTAGACACCAGTCCTGTTTTTCCACATTTGATGACCTAAGTCTCATCGTAAGTAAGTAAGTAAGAAAGTGTTGTCTTCAGCAAAAGGACCTTAACAACATAGAGCCTTCTTAAATAGGTCACATGGAAGCATTTTATAGTCTGCTCTCCTAGGAAATCTACTATACTTAATTCTGCATTTTACACTTTTAAATTACTTCATTTTGAGTTAAACTTTTTGTGTCTTGTAGGACAAGGTCAAAATCAATCTTTTGCCACTTATTGAATACTGATTTAATTGAGTGTATTTTACTTAAAAAATTATGATATTAGTATGGTTTTATGCCTGATATGGTAGCATTTAGGAAGGTTCAAGTCAATATCAGCCTTACCTACAGTATTATATTAAATGAATAAATTATTAAAATTAATTGCTCATGAAGAAAATTGATAGGTTATTTCTCTGCTGATGAAATGAGCCAATTCAAGCCAGATTAAATATATATTAAAGTCAAGTTTATTGGAAGCTGTTCCCTGTTGAGTTCATTGGACCCAAGGATTGAGGCCAGGAAAGTCACCATAGGGAGGTAAGGGGGGCTGGAGAAAGAGAGAAAGGGTGGGTGTCCTCAAGTGTCGAAGAGAAGAGAAGGATAGAGACAGTCAGGTGGAGAAAGCAGGAGATCTAAATGTCTGGATTATATAGAGAAGAGCCTCTGGGGAAGGGCAGGCCAGCCCCTAGGATGGAAAGTTCATGGTTGGGAGCAGGTTGTTCCAGAGGACCTGGATGATTGTTCTGCTTTGATATGTAAAATATGGACTTCAGTTTAAAACCAAAGAATTGTATCATGTTTAGGACTTAGTATGACCTGATTATTGTTTTTATTTGAAAATTAATCAGTACTTGGACATATTGTTGACTATCAAGTAAACAAGCAGTGGATTTAGGATGAAATTCTTGGTTAATCAACTTCACTATATCTGAAAACAAGACTCCAAAATGAAGAACATACTAGTGAAGGTTTTTCCTTACTTAATTTCAATAACTAAATCCATTTCTAATGTACATCTTTGAGTATGAAGACACACCTTCAATCCATCCATTGAGCTGGAAATGACATTCTTTTAATCCAGATCTTTAATCCAGAATGACTCTAGGCTTTGCTTCTCCTGGAATAAAACCCTAGACCTACGTTGGTACCAGGGACTGAAATATTGCTCTGATAGGCTGGCCTGCTCATGCTGTGGTTTCAAAGAATGTGGATTTTGGGACTTTGGATTAGGAAAGCTGTGGAATGCTTTATGCAGACCTTAACAGGCTATACTAGTAAAAGCATAGAACACTTTGGTACAGAGGGTGACTTTAGCTGTGCAGGCCTGCCTCCAGAGGCTTCAAAGGAGCAGAATTTTAGTATATTGCATAGAGATCATTCTTGTGATACTTTGCTAAATAATATGGCTGCTTTGTGTCCCTCTCAGAGAGTCCTCCTAAAGTCCAGATGAAGAGATTTAGATTAATTACACTGGCAAAGGAATTCTCAAAACAGCCTAGGCTTTGTCCTGCCTGTGTTTCACTCTTAATGAAGACAATTTTGATGAAATGGGCCCAGCTGTACAAAAAGTAAACAAATATAATATGGTTTGAGGATTAAAGGGCACCAGGAAGTGGAAGGAAGCTAAATCCTGTGTTAAGGAGATAAATAAATATTAAATGGAGCTTAGGGAATGGTGACCTCTGGGCAAAATCCCATTTGCTAAGTTTCCACTTTGTAAACAGGAATTCAGGAAAGTTGAGGTCCAGGTGTCCACACCTTTATCCCAGCACTCAGGAGCAGAGGCATGCACATCTCTGAGTTGAAGGCCAGCCTGATCTACAGAGCAAGTTACAATATATGCAAGCTAGGCAGAGAATGAAAGCATGGAAAAGAGAAAGCTAGTGAAGATGAATTGAAGTAGAGGATTATGTCCCAGTGCCAGCAAGCAGCATAACTTGGCAGCTTCAAACTTGTGTTTGTGGCCTTAGAGAATATAAGAAACATGATATAGAATCTCACTCTAAGACTACTTAAAATTGCTGAGGCAAGGCATGTGGAGTGGCATGGCGACGTAGATATGCCCTTGTATAAAGCTTAAACATGAAGACTGGGTTGACCTGGAGACAGACCCCAAAAGTTTATAGATGCCAGAGCTGTGGATGCCAAGAAAAGTTGCTCATGGGAGTGGAACAGCCCAAGAGAAAGAAGTCTGTTGTAGTCAACAAAGCTGAAATTAGTTGGAGATCTGAAGAGCCTCTGGGCATGAGACATGGAGATACAGTGTTTGGAGTTGGTCCAGCTAGTTTTCAACTTTGATTTGGTTCATGATTCCCTTAGTTTGCTCCCTTTCCTGTGTTTTAGAACAATGATGTATATTCCTCAGACAATTTGTTATGGATGTCATATATTTTTGATTTTAATAGTTATAGGGGATTACAGTTAAGAATTGGCATGAATCTCAGAAGAGACTTTGAACCTTAGTCTTTTAAACATTGTTGAAACTATGATAGGTGATAAGTACTTTTGAAGTACAATTCAATGCATTTTACATTATGTTATGATTACAAGCCTATGACAAGCAGAGAGTGGAATGTGGGGGGTTTGAATGGGTATGACCCACGTAGATCAAGTGTTTGAATGATTGGTCCATAAGGATTGGCACTATTATGGTGTGGCTTTGTTATAGTAGGCATGGTCTTGGAGGAAGTATGTCACTGTAGGCGCATGTTTTGATGTCTGATAAATGTTCAACTTATGCCCAGTGTAGAAGATATTGTTCCTTCTGCCACCTTCAGATTTCAGCTCATTTTCTAGCACCATGTCTATGTGTGTATTACCATGCTTCCCACCATAATGATATGGAATTAAGCCTCTAAAACTGTTTTCCTTTATAAGAGTTGCTCTGGTCATGGTGTCTCTTCACAGAAATAAAACTCTACCTAAGACAGCATTCAAAATAAAGATCTTTAAGTGGGTATTTAAAAAAAAATTTGTGGCTTACTTCATATATAACACTCATCTGGGATTTTGTCAATTGTCTGGGACAAAGTTGGCACCTGATACGAGGCCTGTAAATCTCTAAAGTTCTTAGTTCTGTTCAACACATTATAGTCATGCCAGAACTATGCTCAAATATGCTCTGATGTTGTGTTATATACAGTAAGTTCCATTTAAAATATTTTTATAAATTAGTTGAAAAATTCATACAATGTATTTGATCATATTCACACCAATCCTTCCCTTATTTCCTTCTATATAAATTTATCACTAAAGGTCATCCCTCTGCCCGTAGAAAGTCAGGAATATATTGGAGTTCAATGTTGAATGTATGTTGTTGTTGTTGTTTTATTTTAAACAGAAAATTCTTTTTTTCTATTTTAATTTTTTAAATTTAAATTTATTTTTTATTGGATATTTCTTTATTTACATTTTAAATGTTATCCCTTTCCGAGTTCCCCTCCAGAAACCCCCATCCCATTCCTTCTCCTGCTTCTATGAGGGTGTTCCCCTCCACCCACCCACTCCTGCTTCCCTGCCCTCAAATTACACTACATTGGGGCACTGAGCCTTCACAAGACCAATGTTTGCTATTGCAGAAGCAATTCATGTATGATATATTAAGTGACTCTCTTTCAAATGAAAAGGTGACAAGTTTAAACACAGGTATGTGAAGATAGAAATTTGTATTGTTTAAGATAGATGACCCAGATAAGGGGGTCTGGGAGTAAGGTGGGAGTGGATGAGTGTGTGAGGGGGGTGGTTGGGGAGCATCCTTTCAGAGCCAAATGGGAGGGGACTGGGAATAGGGGCTACAAAATTTTGAGTGTAAATAAATAAAACAGGTTAATAAAAATTATCAGTCTGCCAAAATAAGGAACATAAAATGAATTAAAAGGAGAAAATGAAGGAGAGGGCAATGAAGGTAACTATGGTAAAGACTAGGATATTTCAAAGAACATCAAGGCTTCTGCTATGAATTTGCATGAACAAGTTTTTTGTATTGAGACTGGCAATTATTTTTCATACAACATATTTTGATCATGTTTACCCCTTCCCTCTATTCTTCCCAAGACCTCCCATCTTTTGATTTTACCTATTTTCTCTCCTCTCTTTTACCTCCCTGCCAATTTATCTGTTTTTCTTTTTTCATTTTATAATTTTTTACAATGTGCCAGTTAAAACTTGTCTACCAGTCCAATAGAGGCAAGACTTTATGGGTGCAACAAACTGCTCTCATATTGGATTTCAGGCTCATTTCACTGGTGGAAACTCACATCCTAATACTATGACCAGGAAAGATCCCATAGGTTAAGAGGCCATAGAAGAAAGTAGGGATCGAAATCATATTGTCTATTTAAATAGATATGACATGACTCATAAATTGAAATCTAAATAGTTGTATATAGTAAAAATGATTATACTATAAATGGTTTTGTTTGATTTGATTTTTGTTTGATTATTTCTTGAGCAGTTTAGTTCAGAGACTAAGAATGGGTCAAGATCCTGAGAAGAAGTGAATGTTGCTGTGTAACAGAGAGTCATCATTCTATATCACTCCCCTTGAGCAGCAGGTGTCACTGTGTAAGGGGCATGGAAAAATGTAAAAGCTGGAAGGAGAGATGTTTTGTATAGTTGTTTCCTCCAAATTGAACAATTGTGTTTAGGAGGAACAAAGACTATTAATAGTCATGAAACACACAATGTTCCAAAGCCTGTAATACAAACAAAACTTATAAGGACCAGGAAGCTGGAGAAAAAAAAAGAATAATAAGGCCTGTGGGGCAAACACCACACAAAAGAATAGGCCTGAACAAGGTTGAGACATGTCCAAACCCTGAAAACCTCATCTTGAGACCAACAAGAGTAAGTGTTGCTTCCTCCCTTTTCTGGTCCTACATGCCTGAGGGTACTATAGCTCTACAACTCCAACCTTAACCACCATTGAGGTAGTCACGTAGCTTCATGGCCAATTACAGGTTAAGCACCTGGAATTCTTTTTCCTGTAAATGAAGCATTCCTAGCACCTCAGTCTCAGCCAATAATGTATACTCTGATCAAACCCCAACCCATTCTTTGAGGTTCATATCATCCTTGTTTACTCCAAATAACAAAGATCTGTTTTGCTGACTAATGTCTAAAAGAGTTGTTTGGCTTTCCCATTTTAAAAACTGTCTCCTCTCAGGACTCACTTGAACTGACCTAGATCCTACTAACTTCCCTGCCCAGAAAAGCTTAATTACTTTCATTCCAGCTAGTTTGCAATGGTGCCTGAATATTCCCAATGTAGAAGCAGAACAGGGCTCAGAGCCCCTTCTCAAGTTTATATAGGCAGTAATATTTTCATGATAGAGGAGACTGGCTGGCCAAATATGTGTAAGCTATGCATGGAACAACAGGAACCAAGCTTTCATGAGTCATTGTGTATGCTGGGGTAGGCTATCCAGTGATGCAGCTTTGGTTCACTCATGCTTCTGTAATTCACTCTACATCTATATTCATGTAAGTCAACCTCCAATATTCACTGAGTGATACAAGTCATTTTTTGATCTGTTGTCAGTATTCTATTTGATATGAATAGATTTATTGACATGATTCTTCAGAAAGTCATCAAACTCTGTGTCTAACTGATTGCAATGATATTGCTATATTTCCCGCTAACAAATATGAGCATTAACACCCCTTATCTATGAAGATTTTTGGGTAAAATATTGAGAGTATTACAAAAATTCACTGTAAATAAAAGTGTAGGATGTAACTGAGCAGTAGTTGTTACCACAAATGTATATATCTACAATTCAATGTCTACATCTAAGACATCAGATAGTGATGACATTAAAATGTGGGAGCCTGAAGATCAGGATGCCTGGTGCTTAACGTTGTCTTCTAAACATAACTGGGAAGTGACACCCATGGAATCTCAACAATATATCAACATCAACATAAACAATAACTGAACAATGAAAACAACAATTGAAATGTCCATATTGAAGCAGGAAATATCACAGAGCCTGCCTATAGTTGAAGAATCACAGGGGGTCAATGGGATGCTGAGAGAGAAGAATGTCTTTTCCAGGGATAAAACCTTTGATATATTATCCAGTTTCAAGTGGCCATCTCTGAGCACATGTACATCATGCCAACAATAAATGAATTGAGTAGGTTGGGTGTATAAAAATAATATCTAAACAAATTATGAATTTGAGACAAAGCTAGGAAGATACAGGAAGAGTTTAAGGTGATGGTGGTTTAGAAATAATGCAAATAGTATGCTCATGTAGAAAAACATCAAGATCTTTAATAAAAAATATTAAGGTGCACCTTGTGAGATTTCTCATTCCACTTTTGCATGACAATTGGTAGTTGTCATTATTTTATCATACATAGCCATATTTCTGAGTTGATACTATAAATAGAGTTTCCCTGTCTTTTCTCGGAGACACAGTCTCACAGCTGACTTCACAGTCCTCTTATTCTATAATCTTAGAGACCATCTTTCAAGATGTTCACTAAGTCTTAGGTGCAGGATATGTTATAGACATATATACTGGAATGGACTCACCACAGTCATTTGATGTCTGTATTATTACAAGTTCCTCTGTTTTGTAATAGTCTTTATCTGCAAAGAGCAGCTTCTTTGGGTTTGGCTTATCTGTTGGTGAAAGGATAAGATTTAGAATGAAGTTTGGAATTATGTTGCTCTAGAAAAGTGTCAGTAGCATGTTCTCCTTTAAGATGCATAACCTGGTTACCTGTTTGGTTACTAACATCACCGAATATAGGCCTCCTGATAATCAGGCTGCTGAGAGAAGGAGAAATAATCTCTCTTTGGAATGAGCCTTCTAATTTGTTATCCAAGTCAAAGTGGTCAGCATTGAAATCATGCACCCAGAAGCAACACTAGGTGAACTTGGCAGGTTTTGTTTACACATTTATGTCCTTAAATATCTAACAATTATAGTAGAGGAAATTATTTAACCCCCAAATTTGTTGCTGTAAAAGCTCCTACTCGAAGGAGACCAGTAAAGGAAGACACAACTCAATAATTATGATATAAATTGCATACCTAGATTGGGCAGATTACCACTACACTACTCTAATCCCCGGGTATGAGATCCCTTATAACTTAACGTTCATCCAGGCCGCGTCCTTGTCTGCTTCCTCTACTGCCGGCTTCCTTCTGCCTGCTTCCTCCTGCTTCTACTTCTTTCTTTTCTTCCTCCTTTTATATTGAATTCCTCTCACTATCTCCTCCCCTAAGCCTTTTTCTCGCCTCCCTTCTACTGCCCAATCTCTGGCTCTAGCCTTTATTTTACAGGTTTTAATTGGACAGAAAGTTTACAAGATGTCACCTGTGTACAGATTCAATCATCCTCTGCAGCCCCTTCCAGAAGGGTGGAACTAGGATCAAAATACAAGGCTGGGGCTAACCAAACATTGATTCAATCCTCCTCTGCAGCCCCTTCCAGGAGGGTGGAACTAGGATCAAAATACAAGCCTGAGGCTCATCCACTGGGAACTAGGATTAAAATATAAGGCTGAGGCTATCCACAACAAACAATAAAAAATCAAAGAGAAATAGATAAATGGTCTGTTTGAAAGGGGGTGGAAGAGTATTGTAGATGTGGGAAAGAAGAGCAAGAAAAGACAGAGTGATGTAATTTATTTTAATTAAAATATAAATATTCTGGGAAAATTGGACATAAAATAAAAAATTAATGATAAATAAGAGCAGTGAGTGCAGCTTTCCCATTGATCCCAATAGTAGCTGTCAGAAGAGTACTAAGCAAAAACTTGCTTCACTAGTTCACCTGACCACAAATCAAATGAACTGTGCTTAATGAAATCAGCATTTGAATATGATTTCAATAGCATAATGGGAAGTTAGTCTTGGTTCTGGGATGACATGGTATCTGTGGCTCTTGAGTAATATGTCAACGAAATCTGTCTTCCACACTGTTTGCCGTGCTTGGTAGTCATTCTTTAGTGACTTCTCCACTGAAGTCTAATTTCTTAAGTAGTTCACATTCCTTAACTTGTCAACAGTGTTCACCCAGCTTTGAGAATAAACAAATATTCAACACACATTTTTGAAATGAATGATGATGAATGAATGATTTTCTCATGCATAGGTGTGAAGACCTCTTTGGTGACAGACATCTAAACACTACATTAAAACATCTATTGTGACCTGAGTCATTATCTTAAATTAATTCTTAATGACACTGGAATACATTAGAAAAGTAGTTTAAACTCAATTCTTATTTACTCTCATCTTTAAAAATATGATTGTAGTATAGTGTGTGTATGTAAAAAATTATTTACTTAAGAAAATAGCTTGTGAATATAATCCAATTGGTAGTATCCTTGCCTAGCATACTTAAAACCTTGTGCTAGATCTACAATATTACAAAAACTGAGTGTTAGACACTTTTTAGTTTGGTACTTGAGCACAAATTAGTGAAGGAAGTGTTGAAAATGACTTATGTATATTCTGTATTATTATGTATATATGTATGTTTATGCATATGTTCATGTGAGTGCAGATGCCATTGCACTATGCCACATATACATTATTATATATATATATATTGTGTGTGTGTGTGGTGTGTGGTTGTGTTCAAAACTCAATGTCACTATTTTCCTGATTTGCCACCCTCTGATACAGCATCTCTTCTGTCATTCACTGCTCCATACTCCAGGCTAGTGTACCAGCAATGTTCAGTGATGATCCTGTCTCTACCTCTCCTCTGCCAACAGAGACAGGAGACAATTTGAATGAAAGTTGACTGATGCTTAGTGGTCATCCAGTTTAACCAAGGTAATATCAAGGACATAATGTAGAACTTAATGAAAGTAATATTAGCAATAGAGTTGAGATGGCTCTTCAGGTTGAGAATAGCTGAGCCTTCTTTTCTCCCTTACAGCATATATGCTTTGCCACCTGTCACATCTTTGACATGGGAAATATGAAGAGTTAATTCTTACTTGCAAAACATCCATACCTCTTTCTTTGCACTATTTTCTAGGTAACAATTATATTTTATACTCTTGCCTATAAAAATTGAATTCACTTCAAATAATTATTGAACTTTGCATCTTATTCCTTCCTATATTCACCAAAGCACCTACCTAATAGAGTATGTTACATTAAGCCCTAAAATATTAAAAGAAAAACAGGTTTACATAAATGAAAAAACAAAAATAGTTCACTTTTATACTTTGTTTAATATTATCGAACACAAATCAGAATGAATCAAATATCAACTTGAACGATTTACCTAAGATTATTTGTGATCCTTTATCTCCCATGATTACCAAGTGAAAGTACACCAATACTCACATAAAGATGAAAACAAGATATTACTTGAGATTGACTGAGTCTTTGAAAATTAATTGTATGTGTGTGTATAATAAACTGTTCAATACTCATCGGGAATGAGATAATGATCCCTGATGATTTGAATTCATACTGGAAACCAGAGCCTCAACAGGGACTTATATTCAGTGACAAACAATGGTAGTAGAGATAGCTGTGCAGCTATAAAATCACAGTAACTTTGAACTTCTTATTTTGAAATGAATTCTTATTTCAAAAGGTAAGATTTTTTACTTCATTGGTAAGTAGACATACTTTCTTCTTTGAAAATGTACTTTATTTTCAAATATGGCATAAAAAGAAGTGAAAAGGAATCAGTCAGTTCTGTAACATAAGAAAAATAAACTTTATGGAATCATGTTATATTTAGTAGGCAAATCAGAATGATTGGGTATAAAACTACGATTCTTTTATATTTTATTAGAAATAGATTTTTTGCTCATACAGTACATGCCAATCACAATTTTTCCTCTCTTCACTCTGCCCAGGTATCCTCCAGTTTTCAACCATTTCTTATTTATCCATCCTTTGGTAAGACTGAAAACTATCACAACCCTCAAGTATGGAGACATGTAGTCTTCAGTCCAACAGACTAACCAGTCCATTAAACTTTGAAAGGCTTTGCTTGCTTATGTTAGTGAATATCTCATGTAAAGTCCTTCTTTGGGGAATAAGATTTCCAACATCAAAGATATCACAGTGGTCAAATGAAAATATAAATGCAGAATTGGAGAGATGAGAGTCAATGCTGCTTCTTGTTGGGTGAACCTTGATAAATCTATCAACTTTATAGTTTGGATATTTTTTATCAGTATCCTCTCTTGAAAATCATGTGAATTGATTCCATCACACTCTAGTTTTTAAAAGGTATGATACTAGAGAAGAATTTGGTGTGTTTCAATAAAAATTTGTAATAATATGATAGTATTATTCATATTTTATATGATGAAATTGATATTTCAAATTACTTTAAAGACAGTTATTCATTGAGAATCATTTACAGTTTTTAATAAAGTTACAATATAAAGTTCCATTTGTAAATTTAGTGTGATCTCTATTCTATTTCTTATGAATTCTGAAAAGAAAATATATCATCTTTTTAAAAGTTGATGAAGATATGGTTTTACCTATAGAAATGATAGATTTTAAGACCATTTTCATCAACAATTTACCTCTCTGTGTATTAGCCATTGGAAAACTGAAATGTTGCCAAGGGGTTTGTCCTTAATTTGTATGTACCTTCAAGTTCATAGCCACCTTTCATTCATAGCATGGTCAATAATAGGAATAGACTGAGTCCAACCAGCCTTATGTTCACTTATAATTCTCTTTTTAAAGATTTTTAAAAATTTTTTGATTATTTGAATGGTGTGTGTGTGTGTGTGTGTGTGTGTGTGCTATTCAACTGAATCTGTGAAACAAGAACAAGGGGTAATGGAGCTGGAAAAAGACTCTGATCAGAATGGTGTTTTGTGTGTGTGTGTGTGTGTGTGTGTATGTGTGTGTGTTAAATTATGTGTGTGTGTGTGTGTGTGTATGTGTGTGTGTTAAATTATGTGTGTGTGTGTCAGCTTGGTAGAGAGAACCTTTAACTGAAAACCATCTTACCAGGCAGTCTTATAATTTTAAATTTTGCTTTAATGACAACCTAGTATGTTTTATTATAAATAAATATAAATGAAAGTTGCATGTGTGTGTTGCTTACATTAAAGCTATTTTATTCTGTAAAATAAAATGTTAAAAGAAATTAATGGGTCAGAGACATAAAAGTAGGAACATAGCTAAGTTTAAATCCTGTGCTAATGATTTAGTAAGCATTCAATAAAGTTAGCAAAGATTTACCTTTATTAACTAATAATGTGGTTTTATATATTAATTCAGTTTTACACTTACAATAAATATATTTTCATCAAAACTTGTATTATTGTATACTTATCTTTTTTGTGTGAAGAGAGAGCAGTGTAGGAAACATACTATATGTGTAGATGTCTAAGGACAACATTTTTGCCATCATCTGAGCTCCAGCAAACAAACTCTTGATATCACGTATCAACTTGATGGCCAGAAGCTTTGACGGCCTGAAGGACCATATGCTAGGCAAAATCCAATCATTTTAAATATTTAGCTTTAATGGCTACTAAGTATGTTTTAATGTAAATAAATGGAAATAAAACTACTTACGATTTATAACCTATTACTAGGCTATGATAAATAATTAAATAATTTTCAAGGCCTTATGTCACACAGATACATAAACAATGAAAACCCTGATTAAAACATCCATTGTTGGTTCAGTTTTTTGAATAATATATTGGTGTGTCATGTTTTCTATCTCAATATTAATTAAAACGAAGTGAAATATTTATAGAAAACTTCCTATTCTGTCTCTATCACAGCCTTGATCTGGCAGCAGCTACACTCTCATGGCTTTCCTACAGGATGGGAACCACACTGCAGTGACAGAGTTCATTTTATGGGATTAACAAATGACCCAGTCCTTAGAGTTGTCCTCTTCACCATCATCCTGTGCATCTACCTGGTGACTGTGTCTGGGAACCTCAGCACCATCCTTCTCATCAGAGTCTCTTCCCAGCTACATCACCCCATGTACTTTTTTCTTAGCCACTTGGCTTCTGTTGACATAGGCATTTCATCATCGGTCACACCCAATATGCTTGTCAACTTCCTACTGGAGAAAAGCAGTATCTCCTACACTGGATGTGGCATCCAGCTTGGTTCAGCAGATTTCATTGCATCAGTTGAATGCTTCCTTCTTGCTGCCATGGCTTATGATCGTTTCATGGCAATCTGCAACCCACTACTTTATTCCATCAAAATGTCCACACAAGTCTGTGTCCAATTGGTTGTAGGATCTTATATAGGGGGTTTTCTTAATGCTTCCCTCATCGTCATGGTTTACTTTTTTTCTTTTCTCTTCTGTGGACCAAATAGAATAGATCATTTTTTCTGTGATTTTGCTCCTTTGGCAGAACTCTCCTGTTCTGATATCAGCATCTCTGTACTTCTTATCTCATTTTCTGCTGGCTCAGTCACTATTATCACATTGTTTGTCATAGCCATCTCCTATTCCTACATCCTCATCACCATCCTGAACATGCACTCCACTGAGGGCCGACACAAGGCCTTCTCCACCTGCACCTCCCACCTCACTGCAGTCACTCTCTACTATGGAACTGTCACATTCATCTATGTGATGCCCAAGTCCAGCTACTCCACAGAGCAGAACAAGGTGGTGTCTGTATTTTATATGGTGGTGGTCCCCATGTTGAACCCCCTCATCTACAGCCTCAGCAACAATGAGATTAAAGGTGTTCTGAAGAGACAGCTTGGTATGAAAACACTTTCTTAGAAAAATCTTGGGGGTTTTGTAATAGAATATGATGATAAAAATTATGCAGACAAATATAATTATCATCTCAGGCTTGTTTATTAACCTTAAGAATAATATTTTTCCCTCTTATTTCCTTTCACTCCCAGAACTTATAACTATTTTGTTTTATTACATTTCCTCTGTTTGCATTTTTATATCCCTCTTTGATAATTTTGTGTAAAGTATGTGCATTATTTTACACTCACTCCCAACTCTCTTAGTCCTAAATCTCTGTTTCCCACTCGATAACTTTTTTTTTTACTATCAAACAATACTTGTGCTAGTGTGTAGGCATCCACTTAAGCACACTTATCATACCGAAGGTCAAACCCTTAAAGACAATTGATTCTTCTCCTGTCATCTATCGAATGTTAATTACACTTCAGCTAGAGGTGCTTTTCATGATTACTTTCTATGTCCACATTTGAATTTGTCTGATTTTAGTTCATACTTGCGGACACAGTTATGAGTTCATATCTACTACCATTGTGTTGTATCTGAAAAAAAGGGTTTCTTTGTAGTTATTCAAAGGTCTGCTTGTAATCATCTACCATCTCTGTCTCTTGCAATCTTTTCACCCACTCACTGACAAGACGCCTGTGCTTGTAGATGAGAGGGGAATAAAATGGATGTCCCATTTAGAGCACTGGTTTCCACAGTGGTCTCTATTACCCTGAACATTGAGGACTTTGTGTGTTAATTGCCAACTACAGCAATTACCAGATATTTCTCTGATGAAGGTTGGGAAGTGTTCTAATCTATGGGTATAATGATAAGTCTTTTAAAAGTGGTTTAATAATACATCCATTTTATAGTACAATAGTCATAGATCTTTTTGCTATGGCTTTTGACCTGTCTAGCACAGGTTTTGGCTATGAGACTGTTGATAGGTGTGGGTTTCATCTTCTGTAGATAGCCTTTTTTCCCTTTTTATTGGATATTTTCTTTATTTACATTTCAAATGTTATCCCTATTCCCCATTTTCCCTGCAACAACCCATAGCATCCCCTCTCCCATGCTTCTATGAGGGTGTTTTCCACCCACCCATTCCTGTCTTCCCGCCCTCGAATTCTCCTATATTGGTGCATCGAGCCTTCAGAGGACCAAAGGCCTCTCCTCCCATCCATGACTGACAAGGCCATCCACTGCTACAAATGCAGCTGGAGCCATGGGTCCCTCCATGTATACTCCTTGGTTAGTGGTTTAGTCCCTGGGAGCTTGGGGGAGGGGTGTCTGGTTAGTTGATATTATTGTCCTTTCTATGGGTTACAAACTCCTTCAGCTCATTCAGTCCTTTAATTAACTCCTCCACTGGGGAACCCATTTGATCAGTCCAATTGTTGGCTGTGAGCATTCACCTTTGTATTTGCAATGCTCTGGCATAGCCTATCAGGAGACAGCTATATCAGGCTGTTGTCAACATGCACTTCTTGGCATCCACAGTAGTGTACATGGGGTACCAAGTGGGGCAGTCTTTAGATGGCCTTTCCTTCAGTATCTGCTTCACACTTTGTCTCTGTATTTCCTCCCTTGAGTATTTTGTTCCCCTTTCTAAGAAGGATGAAGCAGCCAAATTTGGTCTTCCTCCTTCTTGAGCTTCATGTGATCTATAAATTGTATTTAGGGTATTCTGAGCATTTGGGCTAATATCCACTTATCAGTGAGTGCATACCATGTGTGTTCTTTTGTGATTCGGTGACCTCTCTCAGGATAATATTTTCTAGTTCCATCCATTTGCCTAAGAATTTCATGAATTCATTGTTTTTAATAGTTGAGTAATATTCTGTTATGTAAATGTACCACATTTTTGTATCCATTCCTCTGTTGAAGAATATCTGGGTTCTTTCCAGCTTCTGACTATTATAAATAAGGCTGCTGTAAACATAGTGGAGCATGTGTCCTTTTTATATGTTGGGGCATCTTCTGGTTATATGCCCAGGAGTGGTATAGCTGGGTTCTCAGGTAATGCTATATCCAATTTTCTGAGGAATCACCAGACTACTTTCCAGTGGGCTTGTACCATCTTGCAATCCCACCAACAATGTAGGAGTGTTCCTCTTTCTCCACATCCTCATCAGCATCTGCTGTCAACCGAGTTTTTGATCTTTGCCATTCTGACTGGTGTGAGGTGGAATCTCAGGGTTGCTTTGATTTGCATTTCACTGATGACTTAGGATGACATTTTTCAGGTGCTTCTCAGCCATTTGAGTTTCCTCAGCTGAGAATCCTTTATTTAGCTCTGGACCTCATTTTTAATAGGGTTATTTGATTCTCTGGAATCTAACTTTCTAAGTTCTTTGTGTATATTGGATATCAGCCCTCTTTTGGATGTAGGGTTGGTAAAGATCTTTTCCCAATGTGTCAGTTGCCGTTTTGTCCTGTTGACAGTGTCCTATGCCTTACAGAAGCTTTGCCATTTTCCCCTGTGCCCATGTGTTTGAGGTTTCCCCCCACTTTCTCCTTCATTAGTTTCAATATATTTGGTTTTATGATGAGGTCCTTGATTCACTTGGACTTGAGCTTTGTACAAGGAGATAAGAATTGGTCGATTTACATTTTTCTACATGGTGACCTCCAGTTGAACCAGCAATATTTGTTGGAAATGCTATCTCTTTTTTCCCCACTGGATGGTTTTAGCTTCTTTGCTAAAGATCACACGACCATAGTTGTATGGGTTTGTTTCTGGTTCTTCAATTCTATTCCATTGATCTATGTGCCTGTCTCTATACCAACACCATGCAGTTTTTTAAATCACTATTGTTCTGTAATACAGCTTGATGTCCGAGATGGTGATTTCCCCAAAAGTTCTTTTATTGTTGAGAATAGCTTTCACTATCCTGAGATTTTTGTTATTCCAAATGAATTTGCAGATTGCTCCTTCTAACTCTATCAAGAATTGTGTTTGAATTTTGATGGAGATTGCAATAAATCTGTAGATTGCTTTTGGCAAGATGGCCATTTTTACTATATTAATCTTGCCAATTCATGAGCATAGATCTTCTGAGAGCTTCTTCAATTTCTCTCTTAAGAGACTTGAAGTTTTTGTCATACAGATCTTTTACTTGACTTGTTAGATTCACACCAAAGAATTTTATATTATTTGTGACTATTTTGAAAGGTGTCATTTCCCTAATTTCTTTCTCAGACTGTTTATCCTTTGAGTAGAGGAAGGCTACTGATTTCTGTGAGTTAATTTTATATCCAGGCACTTTGCTTAAATTGTTTATCAGGTTTAGGAGTTCTCTGGTGGAAGTTTTGGGGTCACCTAAGTATACTATCATATCATCTGCAAATAATGATATTTTGACTTCTTCTTTTCCAATTTGTATCCCTTTGACCTCCTTTTGTTGTCTAATTGCTCTGGCTAAGAAGTCGAGTACTATATTGAATAGGTAGGGAGATAGTAGACAGCCTTGTCTAGTCCCTGATTTTAATGGGATTGCTTCAAATTCCTCTACATTTAGTTTTATGTTAGCTACTGGCTTGTTGCTTTTGCTACGTTTAGGTACCAGCCTTGAATTTCTGATCTTTTCAAGATTTTTAACATGAAGGGATACTGAATTTTTCCAATGCTTTTTCAGCATCTAATGAAACAATCATGTGGAATTTTTCTTTTTGCTTGTTTATATAGTGGATTACTTTGATGAATTTCCTTATACTGAAACATCCCTGCATCCCTGGATGAAGCCTACTTGGTAGTGGAGGATGATTGTTTTGATATGTTCTTGGTTTTGGTTTGCAAGAATTTTACTGAGTATTTTTGCATTGATGTTCATAAGGGAAATTTATCTGAAGTTCTCTTTCTTTGTTGGGTCTTCATATGGTTTAGATATAAGCATAATTGTGACTTCATAGAAAGAATTGGACAGTATTCTGTTTCTATTTTGTGGAACAGTTTGATGAGTATTGGTATTAAGTCTTCTTTGAAGGTCTGATAGAATTCCACACTAAACCCATCTGGTCCTGTTTTTTTGTATTTTTTTGGGTTTTTTTTTTTTTTTTTGGTTCAGAGACTATTAATGAGTGCTGCTATTTCTTTAGGGGTTATGGGAACTTTTTAGATGGTGTATCTGATCCTTATTTAATTTTGGCACCTGGTATCTGTCTAGAAAATTGTCCATTTCACCCAGATTTTCCAATTTTGTTGAGTATAGGCTTTTGTTGTAGGATCTAATGATATTTTGAATTTCTTCAGTTTCTGTTGTTATGTCACCCTTTTCAGTTCTGAATTTATTAATTTGGATACTGCCTCTGTGCCCTCTGGTTAGTCTGGCTAAGGCTTTATCTATTTTGTTGATTTTCTCAAAGAACCAGCTCCTAATTTTGTTGATTCTTTGTATAGCTCTTTTTGTTTCTATTTGGTTTATTTCAGCCCTGAGTTTGATTATTTCCTGCCATATACTCCTCTTGGGTGTATTTGCTTCTTTTTGTTCTAGAGCTTTCAGGTGTACTGTCAAGCTTCTAATGAATGCTTTCTCCAGTTTCTTTTTGGAGGCACTTAGAGCTATGAGTTTTCCTCTTAGCACTGCTTTCTTTATGTCCCATAGTTTTGGTAAGATGTACCTTCATTTTCATTGAATTCTAAAAAGCCTTTAATTTCTTTCTTTATGTCCTCCTTGAGCAAGTTATTACTGAGTAGAGTGTTGTTCAGCCTCCATGTGTATATGGGATTTCTGTTGTTTTTGTTGTTATTGATAACCAGCAGCAGTCCTTGGTGATATGATAGAATACATGGAATTATTTCAATCTTATTGTATGTGTTGAGGCCTGTTGTGATCAATTACATGGTCAGTTTTAGAGAAGGTACCATGAGGTGTTGAGAAGAAGATATCTTCTTTTTTTAGGGTGAAATGTTCTAAAAGTATCTGTTAAATCCATTTGCTTCATAACTTCTGTTAATTTCACTGTGTCTCTGTTGTTTCTTTTTCCATGAACTGTCCATTGCTGAGAGTGGGATGTTGAAGTCTCCTACTATTATTGTGTGATGTGCAATATGTATTTTGAGATTTAGTAAAGTTTCTTTTATCAGTGTGGGTAACCTTGCATTTGGAGCATAGATATTCAGAATTGAGAACTCATGTTGGTAGATTTTTCCTTTGATGGGTAGGAAGTGTCATTCCTTATCTTTTTTGATAATTTTTGGTTGAAAGTCAGCTTTATTTTATGTTAGAATGGCTACTCCAGCTTGCTTCTTGGGATTATTTGCTTGAAAAATTGTTTTCCAGCCTTTTACTCTGAGGTAGTGTCTGTTTTTGTCACTGAGGTGTGTTTCCTCTATGCAGCAAAATGCTGGGTCCTGTTTACATATGCAGTCTGTTAGTCTATGTCTTTTTATTGGGTAATTGAGTTCATTGATGTTAAGAGATATTAAGGAAACGTGATTGTTGCTTCTTGTTTTTTTTGTTAGAGGGGGAATTATGCTTGTGTGGCTATCTTCTTTTGGGTTTGTTGGAAGAAGATTACTTTCTTGCTTTTTCTAGGGTGTAGTTTCCCTCTTTGTGTTTGCATTTCTATCTATTATCCTTTGTAGAGGTAAATTTGTGGAAAGATACTGTATAAATTTCATTTTGTCATGGAATATCTTGATTTCTTCATCTATGGTAATTGAGAATTTTGCTGCTTATAGTAGCCTGGGCTGGCATTTGTGTTCTTTTAGTGTCTGTGTGACATCTGTCCAGGATCTTCTGGCTTTTATAGTCTCTGGTGGGAAGTCTGGTGTAATTCTGATAGATATGCCTTTGTAACTTACTTGAACTTTTACCCTTACTGCTTTTAATATTTTTTCTTTGTTTTGTGCATTTGGTGTTTTGATTATTATGTGAAAGAATGAATTTCTTTTCTGGTCCAGTCTATTTGGAGTTCTTTAGGTTTTTGTATGTTCATGCACATTTCTTTATTTAGGTTAGGCAAGGTTTTTTCTATAATTTTGTTCAAGATATTTACTGGGCCTTCAGTTGGAAATTTTTGCTCTCTTCTATACCTTAGGTTTCATCTTCTCATTGTGTCCTGAATTTCTTGGATGTTTTGTGTTAGAAACCTTTTGATTTATGCATTTTCTTTGGCTGTTGTGTCAATGTTTTCCATGGTATCTTCTGCACCTGAGAATCTCTATCTCTTGTATTCTGTTGGTGATGCTTGAATCTATGACTCCTGATTTCTTTACTAGGTTTTCTATCTCCAAGTTTGTCTCATTTTGTGTTTTCTTTCTTTTTTTTTTTCTATTTCTACTTCTAGATCTTGGATGGTCTTGCTCAATCTTTTCTTCTGTTTGGTTTTGTTTTCCTCTAATTCTTTAAGGGGGTTTCATGTTTGTTCTTTTAGTACTTCTTCCTGTTTACCTATGTTCTCCTGTGTTTTTTAAGGGAGTTATTTATTTCTTCCTTAAAGTCCTCTATCATCATCACAAGAAGTGATTTTAGATCTGAATCTTGCTTTTCTGGTGTGGTGGTGTATCCAAGACTTGTTATGGTGGAAGAACTGGGTTCTGATGATGCCACGTAAGCTTGGTTTCTGTTGCTTTTGTTCTTATGCTTGCCTCTTGCCATATGATTATCTCTATTACTACCTACCCTCACTGTCTATAACTGGAGCCTATCCCTCCTGTCATCCTGGTTGTGTCAGACCGCCTCAGAGTCTAGCTGTCTCTGGGATCCTGTGATTCTGGAATCCTAAGATCCTCTGTGATCAGGATCTTAAGATAAGAGCTCCTGGAAACCAAGCTGCCTCTGGAATCCTCAAATTCTGATGTGACTAAGCTCCTCAAATCCTATGATCCTGTGCATATTAGAGTGTCTGGGAGTTGAGCTTCTTCTGGATGTTGTGGGACTGGGTGTAGAACTAGTGTCCAAGGTTTGCTCAGGGCACCAGCTCGGACCAGAAGTAACCTGTTCCACTTGCCTGGTGGGGGTTCCTGCATCCCTGGATCCTGCTGGTTCCAGTTACTTCCTGTGTTTCGGTGTTGAGGCAAATACTGTGGCCTCCTCACCTGTGGTGCTAGGTGTGTTAGAGCATTTCTGAGTCGAGTTTCTTGTGGATGTTGTGAGACTGGGTGCAAAGCTAGGGTCTAAGGTCAGCTCAGGGATCTGGCTCAGACCATGTAGATAGCCTTATACCCAATCTGAAAGTGGTTTGTTACTCTCATGACATTGGTATCACTATAGCACCACTAGGCATGTCTTTCCTTTCTGGTGGTTGTTGTAGGTTGTAAGGTTTATAACACAAGTGTCTGTACAACAAATTCTGTTTAAAACATCTTTATGTTATTCCTATTGAAATATTTTAATACCTTACATTCCATTCAGAATAGAATATAGATACTCTATTATTCTTCATAAATCTTATCTTATATTAACCTGACTTACTCTCTCTTTATGTTATAAGAATGAGTGCATTTGATGTTTTCCATCTGGCACCTTTTTGCCCACTCTTCATACCTACTAGCCCTTCTCATTTTCTTACTCTAATATATTACTTGCCCTATGGGGATTTCACTTCAAACTAATATGACCCATCCCCACCCTAGCTAACTTCAATACTAGTATCAGTTTTAATTATTCTATACTATGCATATGCACATGTCTAACATATATGAAAATCTTTAAATTTAAATGTTAACACAGAAACAGTTGGAAAACCTGTTTAAGAGTGAAATTAAAAGAATCAATAAAAATACTGAAGTTTAAAAAGAAATTGAATAACATTTTATTAATTTTAAAGAGATATACTATGATTATGTGTTGGAAGCCGACTCCTAGTAGAAAGCAGCTACCATCTTTGTAGCCATCTTAGGCCATATACCCTGACAAAAGACTTGTTTTCAACAGCCTACAACAGCTAAACACACTCTGATAAACATGGTATTTTTCTCCCATAACTTGTTTTGTTGTTTAATGCCCCCAGTTACAAGGCATACGTGTAAAGTTTCTTCAGTTGTGTTCCCCTGCTTGTCCAGGACTGCAAGGCACATGGTAAAATGTATATATACCCATGATCTCCTTTCAGCAAACGGGTCTTGAACAGACTCTCTGCCTTGTCTCCATTCTTCATGTCTCTTGACCCTCCATCCTCACTCTCTCTCTTGTAGACCTTGACCTGCAGACTGGAACAACAGCTTGGGCTGGGACATGGTGGCCCACAAACATGAGACAAAATGGGCTGTTACAATTTATGGACTATAAATGCCGATATTATTGATATTGAACAGACATATAGATCAACAGAACAGAAAAGGTGGTTCAAAATTATTCCCATATGACCTGAATTATCTTCTGTAATATTAAGGGTTAATAAAATATTGTGACAGAACCCCTATTTCCTCTATCTTTATAAATGTACATGTCAGCTGTGATATACTAAGCACTCCTCTAAATAAAAATAATTGTTTTATCATAATTATGTCTTTATTAGCTAAGGGAAACATAACACTACAAAGGTAGAAGTCAGAGGACATCTTAGGGGAATCAATTCTTGCCTTCTATGACATGGATATTGTTGGGTGCCAGGCATTGCTATCAGACTTGATGGCAAGTGGCATTACAATTGTGATGTCTCTTTGGTTCCTCAAAATAGGATTATTTAGGAATACAGTCCAATAGTTATACAAGGACCAGATATAACACCATGTTTTTGCCATATCTTTCACTAGCATGGTGTTGTCTAGAACACTAAATAACACCAGGAGGTACCTTGAAAATACATATGGTGCTATTTTAAGATATACTGTATATCAGAGGGACAAAAATCTTCTAAGAAGTCCTATTCGGCCCATATTACCATTTTTATGCTTTTAAAACTTCATGATGTAGGTGCTTATGCCCAGAGATATCTGCTGTGTCCACAAGGTAAATTTTGCAGTTGATTCTTTCATATATTATTTGCCAGTATTTCTCTTTATTCTTCCTCTCTTTTAAAAAGGGCTTAATTTGTCCAACAATTCCTCAGAGATTGTCCATCGTGGCTGAGAAGGCTTAGCAAATAGTAAGGATAGGCAAAGAACAAGAGCATGAAGCTGGCTGGTCACATTTCATCTACAATCAGAAAACAAAGCATGATCAGGAAGTAGGGCCAGGCTATAATATCTCAAATAATGCTCCAAGCAGCACCCTTCAGTCATAGCAAGTTACTTTGGGGGAAACACAGTAAGTAAAGTACATTTCTCACTGGTATCTATCTGTGTGGGGCAGCTAGCTTGGGAAAAAGTCAGGTGCCTGCTTGAATGAGCTTTCTGAACCCCGGCATCCGGATATACTCGCTGGGATGGAAGGCATTCAAGATCTTCCCAGGCCTCTGGCTGTCCCTGCTTCAGCCCTCCACATTCCATCCCACAGAGAGGTCCATGGTCATCAGTCATGTAGGAATAGCACCATCATGCAGATGAGTCATTCCCAAGCTCTCAGCCCAAGCTGCCTACCTGCCACCTGACCTTAAGCCACCTCAAACTGTATATATATATATATATATATATATATATATATATATATAGGCCCAACTCAAAAGTAAAAGTGCGCAAGATTCAACCTGTTGTCTAAGAGCTTCTGTCGAGGTCTCTCCCTCTCCACTGGCCAGCCGGTGCCTCACCAGGGCACTTCAAAGAGCTGTAACACTTTTCAAAGAGCTGTGACACTTTCCCCTCTCTGCTGCCACTGCCAGCGGCAGAGAAGGCAGCAGCAGAAGCAGCAGCGAACTTTCTCTGCCTGCACTCCACCCCTCCGGACCACTCATGGGCAGAGGCAGCCACTGTTCGCACCTGCCTTCGGAGATTCTTGTGGGACCCCACCCTGAGCTGGTCCCACAGTTGGCGACCAACTTTGAGCTCGAACCCATGCAGCTACGAGAACTGGGCCGCCTAACCTGCGAGGTGCACCACCAGCTGCGCTCATTCGCCCTGTCTCAATCTTGCTCTACCTCCCTGACTGTGAGCTCGGACAATGAACAATGCCACAACAGGACTGCAACAACTAATACTGCTAGAAACAAGCAACCTATCACTTCCTCGTGTGTTTTCAGTCAGAGCCATCATGCGGATTTAAATAAGCCTAAGGAACAACTGACGCCTTCTGGCCAGAGCCACTCTCTGGTGTTGGTTGAAGGTTCCTTCAACCTCTGCTTAAATCCTGACAGCCCACAACAGATGTTGGCAAAGACTCTCTATCTAGACCCTCTCTAAACCAAAAGAATAAATCTGGTAATGCAGCAACCATTTAAAAGCCACAGGGTGGTTGCCAGGTTCTTGAAATCTGCGGTCAGGCTTGGGGTTTTGGACCTCTGTGGAATCCCCATAGCTGTCAGGCCAAGGGAACGTTCTCTTTGGACAAAGCATTTCTCTTCTTTCCTATCATGGGCAACTCAAAATCACATAAAAAATCACCCAGGTCAGGCAAATATGTGCCCTACTAGATTCCCAAGGGGAAAAAATAACCAAAAAACAAGCCTCCTTGTTTTGGGAGGAAGTCCTTCAGATAGCCCCGTGTATGGCTGAGGACAATATCTACAGCGCAGATTCATGGAGCAGAGTAGCTTCCCTTATAAGAAACAGAAATACCCAAGAAGGAAAAAGGCTCCCTCATGATTTTTTGCCTATCTTAGCTGCGATTTGGCAATGTATAGGGCCATCTAAAAAGGGACAGACTGAGAACAATACAACTTTTGACACCCCTCAGTCAAAGGAAACCAAAGATCAAATTCCCCCAAATCACCCTATTTCAGACCTTGCAGCCCTTACCCAATTAATAAGAGAAATAAAATCCATCTACCCACCCTTTCCCCTTTATGCCTTAGAAGAAATGCCAAATAGACTGTCTGCTCCTCCTGCCCCTCCCTCCCCCATCCACAGGCAAGACTCCATTAAAATACCAAAGGAGCTCTCACCTGCCTCCCCCCTTACTTCCCAACCAAAGAGAGATAAATCTCCTCCCCTTCTCCAAGCCTCAAAACTAAGAGGCCTTCAGAGCCTGCAGATAAAATCCCGCCAAATTCCATAGCCCCTTATACTCAACTGTCAACCACACAACAACTTTGCAATTTCAGGGACTCTCATAAAAAAACTAACCCCACCTCCTACATTACTCAGAGGTCTGATACAGAACTTAAAACCCAAACTGCTCGAGCCTTCCCGTTAATATCAATTCCACTTGAGCTAAACCACTTAACAGGTACCCACTCCAAGCCTCAGACCTAAAAGAACTCAGGCAAATACTGAAGGAAGATGGCATTCATGCACCATGGACAAAATCTCTCCTACAGAGCCATATTGCCAACTTAAACACCCCAAGATTGGAGAGATATTTGCTGTTCTTCTCTTCCTGGCCTAATGTATCTAGAATGTGAAGCTTACTATCATGACGAATGCCTTCAACAAGTCAGGCAAAACCAAGAGAGGGGTGATGACACTCCATGGAGTTTTAAAGAACTCTTTGGCAGGGAAGATTTCTCTACTGGAGCACAGCAGGCAACTCAGCCAGCAGGATACTATGAACAGGTCCACCTCTGTGCCATTCAGTCCTGGAACAGCTAACTCCACCCTCAGGGTCACAAGACTCTACCTACTCCCTGCTCTCCCTCCATCAGAAGGCTGGAGAATCCCTATCTGATTTCATTCTCAGAACTAAAATAAGCTTAGAAAGAAAAATCTCCAACCCCACAGCTAGAGACGTTCTTCTTAAAACCATTGTTTGGGAAGGTATGACTTCTGATTCTAGGGTAGCTTGCCAAGGTCTCTGAGAAGAACATCATGATAGGTGGATTGTGGCAACCTGAGAAATAGGAACTGCATCACACCAGGTTGCATCCATAGCTCAGGCATTTGTGACAGCAGTAAAAACAGAAGGAATCTGCTTCAAATGTGGAGAGGCAGGACATTGGCGGGACTAATGCCCAATAAACTCACCTCCTATAACAGATTCTATTCCCTCTAATACCATCTGTCCCTGCTGCAGAAAAGGTTTCCACTGGAGGAAGCATTGTACTACCCAATATGATAAAGATGGTAAGCCACTAGAGCCTTTAAACTTCAAACGGGGCAACCCTCAGCCTTGACAGTAAGAGGGACAACTACTCCCATAGAAGCCTTATGGGTGTTCAGCATCTCAGAAGGCTCCCACCCAAAGTTGACCATTAAAATAGATGATAAACCATTCAAGTGTCTTATTGATACTGGGGCAGATCGGACGACCTTAAGACAGCAAGAGGTCCCACAAGACTGGCAATTGATCCCTGGGTCCCAGCTCCTAGGCATAGGGGGTACCTCTCACACGTGTATCACCAAACAGACCTATAGGTGGGAGGATCTGGATGGGGCTACAGGCCTCATACGCACCCTGGTGGCTCAAGTGGCCACAAATCTTTTAGGGAGAGATATCTTACAGGCCCTAGATGTGGTTCTTACCACCCAACCAGAAAGAGATCACATTAAGATAGAAGATATTACTTATGAAAAATTAGAACCCAAGGAGATCCAAATAACCCCCCATTCAAATCACCCCCAATTCTAGAGGCCACTGTCAGATTTAATACTCCTGTCTTGATTGCCTATCCAACAAAGCCATCTGGGTCCCACAGTGGCCTCTATCAAGGGAGAAACTTAGAGCCCTCAAAAAACTTGTAGAAGAGCAGCTGTCTCTACAACACATCCGCCCCTCCCGCAGTCCATGGAACACCCCTGTGTTTGCTATGAAAAAGAGCTCAGGGGGTGGAGACTATTACAAGATTTGAGGGCAATTAATAAAACCATGCAAATCTGGGGCTCACCACAAAGGGGTCTACCCCACATCTCAGCCATTCCTGCCAATGTTCCCCTATTAGCAATAGACATAAAAGACAGTTTTTTTCCATCCCTCTCCACCCCCCAGGACTGTGAACTCTTTGCATTCTCAGTGCACCCCATTAACAACTCTGGCCCAGCCTCACTATATGAATGGACTGTTCTTCCCCAGGGAATGGCTAACAGTCCTACCATTTGTCAGGAGGTTGTAGCCACTGCATTAAAACCCTATTTAGACAAAGGACTCAATGTCTATCATTACATGGATAACATTCTTTTCTAGGGGGACACCTCTATCTCCTCCTCCCAACTTAAAGACCAGCTAATACCTTCCCTATCTGCTATAGGATTCAACATAGCCCCTCACAAAATCCAACTTATTCTTCCCATTGCATTTTTAGGAACAGAGATCTCCCTTACTTCAATACGCTCCTTCAAACCTACCCTTTCTTTCCCTCAAAAATTAATTTTTGCCTCCCTCCAGAGCTTTTTGGGCAACCTTAATTGGCTTTGACCCTGGCTTCACCTTCCCACAAGCACCCTTCAACCCCTCTTTAACCTCCGAAGGGAGATAAGAGTCCCTCCTCCCCACGGACACTGTCTCCAGCAGCAGTCCAAGCCCTAAAATCTGTCAATTCAGCCCTAAAAGATATGGCTCTTGCTAAATATGATCCAACAATACCTGTACATCTCCTTATCTTTAACTCCTCCCCCACCCTTGTAGGAGCCCTTTACCAGCCACAAAGGGTGCTAGAATGGCTCCATACCCGATGGGTGGTGCACTCTGAGTTTTAAATGAAGTGGATACACTCCCCAATATGATTAAAAATGGCAGGATAGAGCCTTACAAACCCTAGGTAAAGAACCTGATATTCTTGTCACCCCCTTCTCCCTCTCCGATATTCAGTGGCTAATCAAAACTCATTCTCACTTTGCTATCAGCTTAATAGGGTTCCCAGGACAAATTGACAATCATTATCCTGACAAAAAATGGGCCGCTGCCCTCCTTTGTTACGATGGCTACCCCCAAAACTATTCTCCAGAGATCCCATAGCAGGGGCTCCCTCGATATTTACTGATAGGGGGAAGAGGGGAGCTGCAGCTGTAATATACTACTTCCCTGAAGATGAGCCCAATATCCTCCTATTCAAAGAACTCCTCCACCACTCCCCCAATACAAAGAACTATATGCTATTTACCTAGCTTTAAAAGAAGTCAAGGGCCCCCTTAACCTCTTTTCAGACACTGTATATGCTGTCAATTTACTTCTCTGGTTGTCAAGATCATTTGTCAAACAAGATGACAACCCACTATCCCTCTACTCATACAGGTCTCCGCCCTCCTACAGGAGAGAGCCTCCCTTATCTATATCCAGCACATCCGATCTCACAGTCCCCTGCCAGGTCCTATATCTGAGAGAAATGCACTCGCTGACCAAATGCCTCAACAGGGACATTCATAGCCTCCACTGAGCAAGCAAACCAATTTCATTCACAGCACACACACAAATCTAAAGGGGCTTCATGCTCGCCTCCCCCACATCTCCCTTGCTCAGCTCCAAAGGATAATAAAAATGTGTGCCTCTTGTGCATCCCTCATTACCACCCCAGCTTTACAAACCATGGGCACTAATCCCTGAAGCCTCAAATCTAATGTCTTATGGCAAAGTGATATTACCCATGTTCCCCAGTTCAGTAGACAAAAATATTGTTTTTGTAACCATAGATACCTAGTCACATTTTATATGGGCTACAGCCCAGACTGGTGAAAACTCAAAAAGGCTAATTTACCATATGCTCTCCACCTTTGCCATCATGGGCATTCCTCAACAGATAAAAACTGACAATGGCCCGACCTTCACTAGCTCTCAATTTAAAACTTTCTGTGCATACTGGGAAATTGCCCATCATATGGGAATTCCCCACAACCCTCAGGGCCAAGGAATAATAGAAAGAACACACCAGACCCTGAAGATCCAATTCCTGAAACAACAAACCACCACTTATCCCCCTAATGTACAATTAATGATGGCCCTGACTACCCTAAACATATTTAACATCTACAAAACTTCCAGACACCCTCCTATTTCCCTCCATTGGCACACACCAAAATTAGCTCCCCCTATCCTAGTATGATGGCGAGATCCTTTAGATGGAATTTGGAAGGGACCAGACTCCCTCCTTACAACTGGGAGGGGTTTCTCTTGTGTCTTTCCACAGGACCAACACAAGCCTATCTGGGTCCCTGCCAGAAATGTCCAACACCACCCCACCAACCAAGAAAATGGCCCGTCTCTCACTGACAGATCAAGAACCAAGGAAGGGGAGGAGAAGACAAAGGAGACATCATACCCTGTACCTTGCCCTCTGCTCCGTCCTTCGGAATAAAATGCAAGCTACAACTGTATTCTTCTTCAAGCAGCTTTATTCAGGTTCCTTGTTACACCAAGCTTGCTTCTACCTTCTTCTTCCTCCAGCCCCTTGAATGCCCTCCTTCTTCTCCTTCAATCCTCCTTCCAATCCTCCAGCTACTGCCCTAGCTACCTTTATATACATTGTCTTAATCCCATCAGCTGTTGCCACACTGTCACTGTTAATTGGCTGTTCCTGTGATGCGAGGTGGGCTAATCGAGTAGCCACACCTGAAAGTGCGAACCTTTTCTCTAATAATGAACCACAGCCACAGTGCCTACTCAAGCTAGCTGGCTACATGCCAACCGCCATCCTGACGGGGGGAGAACCACTTCCTACAATACCCCGAAGAGCAGCAGGATCTCCTAGAAGGACATCCATGACCTAATGACAACTGCCAGGCCATGGGCCCTCCACAAGCCCCCCTCTACTCCATTCTCTTGGCAGTTTTTGTCATCCTTCACGCTAACTCTGCTACTGTCCAGCCTCTCCCTAACCTTCCCAACATCTACCATTGGAGATTCTATGCTAGGGAAACCTACAACTGACACAACAAAGTTATAGCAACCCAGGACTGCCCATCTGAAGGATGTCGAACCAGGATTGAGATTCCCCTGCACTCAGAATCCATCTCCACTATCCCCAGCCCTTTTCTCTGCTTTCCTTACTGAAACACAGGTGAATGTCTCCAGGAGGTCTCCACATATGGAGGTTGCAGATATTGGAGCTGCAGGATGAAATCCACCAGCCATGGTGGCACCATGTTCACCAACCTTAAAACTTATTTTCAGCTTTCTATCAGTGATCCATGGAATGAACGTTGGTGAACCGGAGTCATGGGTAAACTCTACCCCAATGGCTATGCCAGATACTCAGTAGCTGACCTACACGTCTCCTGTGAACTTGTCCCTGCCCCAAATCTGCCTTTACCCATGCTAATATTATCCAACAGGAAAACCAGTCTCGGGAGAACTACAAGTTACCTTCTCCTGGCTACAGTACATCTAATATGCAGCGGATCTCCTTCCCTTAATGACTCACCCCAATTCTTCCCAATGCTTTTTCTGCTCCTCTCTCTCCCGACCATTATTAACAGCTGTTCCCATTAACTTTTCCCTTTATGACCTCCATGGACCCCTGCCCACGAGGAAAACACAGATATTCCTCTCTTCGACCTAACCCCATCTCTTTGCCTTGTAGGGCCCTCCTCATCTCTCATGTGCCCATGACATCACCATCACCAAATCAGTATGTGTTATCCCTCCTCTGGTGCAAGGACACTACAGGTGCCTATATCAACCCTTATTTTCAGGGCTCCTGCACCCCCATGATTGTTGTCCCCCAGATATATCTCTACGAACCCAAAGAACTCGCCTTGCAGATGGGAGGAAGCCGAAAGAAGAGAGAGATCTTCATCCCTCTGCTCATTGGACTAGGCCTTGCTATTTCACTTGGTGCTACTGGAACTGCTGGAGCAGCCCTTGTCCAAACACAACATCTGGCCGGTGACTTCCAGGACAAGCTTGACCAGGCCATGGCCTCTACTACAGACAGCCTTGAATCCCTCCAACGCCAGGTAACCTCTTTAGCAGGAGTTGCTCTCCAAAACTGGAGGGCCCTAGACTTGTTGACTGCTGAACAAGGAGGAACTTGTGTTTTGCTTCTATGTCAATTAATCTGGGCTGGTAGAACAAGATGTACAAACGCTCAAAGAGCTCTGGGGGAACCTCCAGACATGCTATGCTCCCAGCATCCCTACCCCTTGGTACTCTAACCCCTTGATGGCTTGGATTCTTCCCCTCCTTGGCCCCATACTAGCCATTGGAGCCTTGCTTCTCTTGGCATCCTGCCTCATTCCGTTTCTAAAACAACAGATGAGTAGCATTGCAAAAGTGACTACCAATCAGTTCTTGGTTCAGTATCAAACTGTTCCCAACATAGGAAACACTTATTGTGATGACACCTCTCCTTTACAAAAGAAAAGAGAGGGAATTGTGGGGTAGCAAGCTGTGAGAAAAAGTCAGGTACCT
Source organism: Mastomys natalensis (assembly GCA_021653895.1). Taxonomy (NCBI): domain Eukaryota; kingdom Metazoa; phylum Chordata; class Mammalia; order Rodentia; family Muridae; genus Mastomys; species Mastomys natalensis. Next base: position 179,921 of record JAJTUV010002481.1, read on the forward strand.
TGTTGAATGAGCTTTCTGAACCCTGGCACCCCGATATACCCACTGGGACAGAAGGCGTTCAAGCTCTTCCCAGGCCTCTGGCTGTCCCCACTTCAGCCCTCCACATTCCATCCCACAGAGAGGTCCATGGTCATCAGTCATGTAAGAATAGCACCATCATGCAGATGAGGCATTCCCAAGCTCTCAGACCAAACCAATAGGGGGTTGCCTTCCGCCTACCTGCCGCCTGACCTTAAGCCACCTCAAACTGTATATATATATGGGCCCAACTCAAAAGTAAAGTTGCCTGAGATTCATTCTGTTGTCTGAGAGCTTCTGTCGTGGTCTCTCCCCTCTCCGCTGGCCAGCCGGTGCCTCACCAGAGCACTTCAAAGAGCTGTAACACTTTTCAAAGAGCTGTGACACTTTCCCCTCTCTGCTGTCACTGCCAGCTGCAGAGACAGCAGCAGCAGAAGCAGCAGCGGACTTTCCCTGTCTGCACTCCATCCCTCCAGACCACTCATGGGCAGAGGCAGCCACTGTTCACACCTGCCCTCAGAGATCCTGATGGCACCCCACTCGGTGCAGGTCCCACATATATGAACCAAGTGTTCTATATCCATTTAATAGCTATGTTAGCTGACTTAAAATCTTAAAATCTCCCAATATAAGTCTGTGGTGATCTTGAGCTAGATCACCAAAGTCCTGCAGACAGTCCTTTTATTGCTGGCCATCTGTATTTGTTTGAAGGTATCAATTTTCCTCAGTTAACATCATGAAGTTGCTCATCAGCATCAGCATCATGGGTCTGGTCAATTGCAGTTTCTCACTTGGCAAATCAATTGGTCTGGAAACTACCTGGCACTTTCAGGATCCTGTGAAAAACAGAACTATGCTCTTTTCCCATATCAATACCAGATTGGGACCATGCCATATGCCAGTAAGTGAGGTCTTCCATTTCACCTGGGCATAAGTATGCTGGGTTGTAGGGTGCACAGACACTCAGCAGCGGAGAATCTCTGGACATCCAAGATCAAAAACTTTAAGATAAACTTTTGCAGCAAAAGAATATATAACTCTCCCTTTTTATTTTTTGTAACTGATTTTTAGAGTTCCATGGGCTGATTCCATAATTCCCTGTCCTTGTAGATTACAAAAAAATGATTACATATCTAAACTATTAATACATTTTTATTTTTAAAATATTTTAATTTTTATATATTATCTTAAGATAAAAATCGTCCTTGTTATATGTTGGAGCAACTTTTGGGTATATGCCTAGGAGGGTTATAGCTGGGTACTCAGGTAGTATTATTTCCAATTTTATGAGGAACCACCACACTGATTTCCAGAGTGGTTGTACCAGTACATAAATGGAAAAGCTAAAAGAGTTAACTTTTATACTTCACTTAGTATCTTCTTACGTGAACTAACTTGAATCAAATATCAACTTGAATGATTTACCTAAGATTATTTGTGATTCTGTACCTCCCAAGTGCTCACATCAATGCTCACATAAAGAGGAAAACAAAATATTACTTGCGATTGACAGACTCACTGAAAATTAATTTGTGTGTGTGTGCTTGTGTGTGTGTGTGTGTGTGTAAATGAACTGCTCAATACTCACTGTGAATGATGTAATGATCCCTGAAGCATTTAATTCACATTGGAATCCAGATTCTCTGCAGGGACTTATCCTCAGTGACATGACAAACAATGGCAGTGGAAACAGTTTTGCAGCTATAAAATCATAGTAACTTTTAACTTGTTACTTTGAAATGAATTTTTATTTCATGAGGTAAGATTTTTTTACATTGCCGATTAATGGAAATTGTACTATATTTTTTGAACATGGCATTGAAGAAGTCAAATGGAATCAGGCAAATATGTAACAGAAGGAAAATAAATTTTATGAAATGAACTTATATTTACATAGGCAAATTAATCAGAATGATAAAGAATCTTTTTTATTTTATTGAAAATAGATTTCTTTCCTCATACAATACACCTTGATCACATTTCTCCTCCCTTCACTGTTTTTAGCTACCCTGCAGCTTTAAAAGATTTCATATTTATCCATATTTGGTCAGATCAGAAACCAACATGACCTTGAAAGGTATACACATGTACCACTTAGCCAAAAAGCTAAAAAGTTCAGTAGTTTTCAAATGTTTTGGTTTCTTAAAGTAAGCGAATATCTTGTTCAAAACTCCGCTTTGTATATTTTCCAGCATCAGACATCATACTGTACAGAAAAAAATGTAAATATAGAATGTGAGAAATGAGAGATGATCTGCCTCTTGTTGTGATAACCTAGATACTTCTCTTAACTTCTTTTAGTTTGAATATTTATTAAGCAGTTTCATCCTTTTAAAATTATGTGAATTAATTTCTTCACACTCTAGTAAAAAAATGCTGTGATATTGGGAAAGGATTTGGTGTGTTTCAATAAAATTGACAATAATGTAGTCTTTTTCATACTTTACATGATGAAATTGATATTTAAATTATTTTAAAGACAATAATCTACTTAGAATCATTTACAATATTTAATGAGCTTATATCAGGAAGTTCCATTTACAAATTTAGTGTGACTTTTAGTCTATTTTTCTCAATTCTGAAAAGAAATTTATAATCTTTATAAAAGTTGATTAAGATAAGACCTTATTTACAGAACTGATAGATTTCATGACTTCTGTCACCAATAAAGCATCTCTCTATGTATTAGATATTAAAAACTTGAAATGTACCTGCTGTCTTTCCTTAATTTTAAGTGGCCTCAACTTCATGGCTGTTCTTTATTAATAGTGTGTTTACTAAATTGAATATATTGAGTCCAAGATTCCTTGCCTTATGTTCAATTTTGATTCTCTTTTTAAAGTTTTGTTATTTTTTATTTTGTGTGTATAAATGTTGTATGAATGTCAATATATACATGTATACGTGTGCACCACCTCCATGCCTGGTGCCTGTGAACCAAAGAAGATTTCACTGGATCCCCAGAACTTGAACTACAGACTGCTATGAGAAACTCTGTAAATGCTAGGGATCAAATCTGGGTTCTCTCCAACTATAACAAATACTCTTAACAATTGAATGACATCTTTATCCCTATTAATGTGTTGTGTGTATGCATGCGTGTGTGTGTGTGCACATATGTGTGTATAATTTGAAACTATCTTCTATTGTAAAATGGAAACAGATAAATGAAATAAAGAAAATAATGTTTCATAGACATAAAAATAAAATTTAAAATTTAAATCCTGTCTTATTGATTTAGTAAGCATTCAAAAGTTAGCCATTAAATAATGATATACTTTTAGATTTTAATCCTTTGTTACATTTATAATAACTCCATTATTATTAATACTCATATTATTGTATATTTATCTGTACATTTGTGTGAAGAGAATTGTGTAGGAACATACCATATGTGTTCATGTCAAAGGCCAACATTCAGGAGCTGTTTCTCTCCTTCTATCATCCAATTTCCAGCAATCAAATTCTGGCTGTCAGGTGTTAGACTTGGTGGCAAAAACCTTTATCTAAAAGCAATTTCACCAGGCAAAGTCTCACAATTTTAAATCTATAGCTTTAATGGCAATTAAGTTTGTTTTATCATAAATGTAAGAAGATGTTACATATTATTTATAACATATGTTTAGCATTTCTACTTAATTTTCAAGGCCTTAATTTGCACAAATATATAAACAATAAAAACCCAGAGTAAAACCATCCATTGTTGGTCTGATATTTTATTAATATATTAGTTTGTAATGTTCTACATGTCTGTATTATATGAAACAAAGTGAACTATTTATGAATCTCTTCCTATTCTGTCTTCATTACAGACTTCATCTGACACAGGTACACTACCCCATGGCTTGGCTGAAGGATGGGAACCACACTACAGTGACAGAGTTCATTTTATTGGGCTTAACAGATGACCCAGTGCTTAGAGTTGCCCTCTTCGCCATCATCCTGTGCATTTACCTGGTGACTGTGTCTGGGAACCTCAGCACCATCCTTCTCATCAGAGTCTCTTCCCAACTCCATCACCCCATGTACTTTTTTCTCAGCCACTTGGCTTCTGTTGACATAGGCATTTCATCATCGGTCACACCGAATATGCTTGTTAACTTCCTGGTAAAGCAAAATACCATTTCCTACATTGGATGTTCTATGCAGTTTTGCTCAGCTGCTTTCTTTGGGACAGTTGAATGCTTCCTTCTGGCTGTCATGGCTTATGATCGTTTTATGGCAATCTGCAACCCACTGCTTTATTCCATCAAAATGTCCACACAAGTCTGTGTTCAGTTGGTTGTAGGATCCTATATAGGGGGGTTCCTTAATACTTCTTTGGTACAGTTTCTTTTTTATCCTTGTTCTTCTGTGGACCAAATAGAATCAATCACTTTTTCTGTGATTTTGCTCCTTTGATTGAGCTCTCCTGTTCTGATGTCAGTGTTTCTGTCATTGCTACCTCATTTTCTGCTGGCTCAGTTACTATGATCACAGCATTTGTCATAGCCATCTCCTACTCCTATATCCTCATCACCATCCTAAAAATTCAGTCTACTGAGGGTAAACAGAAGGCCTTCTCCACATGTACCTCCCACCTCACTGCAGTCACTCTGTTCTATGGAACTGTTACATTCATCTATGTGATGCCCAAGTCCAGCTTCTCCACTGACCAGAACAAGGTAGTGTCTGTGTTTTACTTGGTGGTGATCCCCATGTTGAACCCCCTCATCTACAGTCTCAGGAATAATGAGATTATGAGTGCTCTGAGAAACAGCTTGGGAGGAAAACAGTCTCTTAGAATGATCTGTTGTTTTTTAAACTTAATATAATAAGAGCAATTATGCAAGGTCCATATTACTTTTATGTGATGTTTGTTACTAGCTTTTTCCTTACTCTTTTACCCCTCAGCTACTTTTTCTCCTAGGATGTATAGCTATTTTTGTTTTATTACATTTACTATTTTGTGTTTTTACAGCTGTCTTTGAGAATTTTATACAAAGTATTTGTTTTTCACCCTTTCTCCCCAACTCTTCCCAGTACTATAGCTCCTTTTCCAGACTCCATCTTCTTTTATTTTCTAATAATACTTGTTCTATCTGTATATGAGTTAGTGTGTAGGCATCTACTGGAGCTTGGTTATCCTACCTAAGGAAAAAGACAACCTTAAAAAGACCAATTTGTCAATTATTCCTCAAATAGTGGTGAATTTCAGTTTCAGTTCCATCTCCATCTTGGGATTTTGTCTAGTTTGAGCTTATATGACACAGATACAATGAGTAGACATCTACCACCATGATATTGTATCTGGAAAAAAAGTTTCTTTGTAGTCATCCAATGGATCTTTGTAGTCATTCACCAGCTCTTGCGTTTTCAATCTTTCCCCAAAGTCTTTGACAAGGACTCCTTTGCCTATAGAGGAAAGGGGAGTGATATGGATATCTCATTTAGAGCTATGTCTTCCACTGTCTCTAATCCTCTGCACATTGATGAGCAAAATGATACTTCTCTCATGAAGGTTGAAAATGTACTAATCTATGGATACAGTGACAAACCATTGCAAAGTGATTTAATACTATGTCCATTTATTAGAAAAAAAATGATGGTATTTTATTTGCTAGGGCTTTTGACATATCTAGTGCATGTTTTGGCCTTGATGATGGTATGGAGTGTGGGTTTCAGCTTCTGGAGCTAGTCTTAGATATAGTCTGTGACTGATTACTCCCATAATGTTTGTGTCACTATAGCACCAGTAGGCATGTATTTACAGGCTTGTGGTTATTTTAGTTTGTAGGGTTCTTAAGACAAGTTGCCTGTACAACACATATGAAATTTAAAAACACCTTTGTGTTAGTTTACTGCTATTGAAATATTTTGATACCTTCCTTCCATTCAGAATAGAATCCAGATACTCTCTATTTTCCATGAACCTTTAATTAAAGTACTCTGAGTTTACTTTTCTTTTATGAGGCTATAAGGATCTATATCTGCTCTTTTTCATTAGGTAATTTTAGCCCACTTTCTATACTTACAAGTCCTTTTCATTTTCTTGCTCTGTTATCTCTTACCCATTGGGATTTCTTTGCTAACCTACACAAGGTAATATAACCCATCTCTACCATTGCTAACTTTAATATTAACATTAATTCTATTTTTTCTTTTCTACTATGTTCTAAGTTTTAAATGTTGATTTTTTCATACAATAACATTTCTTTGGTATCTACTTGCTACTAGGATACAATACTCAATAAATAGATCTACATGGAATGAATGGCCTAATGGTAATTCTGTATCAACTTAAAACAACTCCAATCTGATATAATTTCAGAAAGAATTTTAAGTTGTCATGGTAGACACTACTGGTTTTTTTTAATACCTGTTTCTTGTCTTCCTTCTCGATACTCTCATAATGCCAAGAAAAATCTAGAAGTCTTCCTGGATAAGTTTCTTACTGTTTGTTAATTTGCTTTTTCTTAATAATTCATGTTCAGCTAATACATTATATAAAACACACAGAAAACACTTTAATATTCCAACCTCAGAAATGTGTTTAGGAGGAAGCTAATCTTTCTGTTCAAGAATTTAGTGTTGACATTATTAATGTTCTAAGGTCTTGTGTAGTAGATTTGCCTTATACTTTTATCAGACTTATTGAAATGTTTTTCAAGTGATAAATACTAGGAATGAGCTATCAGGAAAGATTTGTATACAGCTCCCAACATGAGTGTTCTGAATAAGAATAAGAATAGAATGAGAATGAGATGAGGAGGAGGAGGAGGAGGAGGAGGAGGAGGAGGAGGAGGAGAGGAGAAGGAGAAGGAGAAGGAGAAGGAGAAGGAGAAGGAGAAGGAGAAGGAGAAGGAGAAGGAAGAAGGAGAAGGAGAAAAGAGTCTCAGTGGGAAATGTGAATACCACCAAGCACAATAATTTGACTTTGATCCCAGGGAACCTAAAAGATGGGAGAAATGAGCTGACTTCCATAAGTTGTGCTCTCATTTAACTATACATACATTGAATGTAGGAGAAAAGAAAGTTAAGATGCAGAAAAAATATAATATATGAGGATATAGGGTGAAATTAAGAGTAGACAAGGAGTTGGATGGACTGGACAAATATCTCAGTTAATAAGAATACATTGACTCTTAAAGACCATCTGGGTTCAGTTATCAGAACCTACATTGTATCTTGGTATTATCTATAATACGAAGCCTAAGGGATTCAGCACACTCTTCTGCCTTTTAAAGAGACCTGGAATACATAAGGTACACATATTAGAATACAAGCCACTAATACACATAAAAAGTAAAAGGAAATTAATCTCTTTAAAAATGAAACAAGAGGATATTCCAGAGAGCTAGTCTATATGAACTTAAGCAATCTCTGTCATTTACTCAATATTGAATTGTCAATATCTGTTCTTATAATGATGGCCATAATGTTAGTAACAGATTTTACTGATATGTGCATTAGCCTCCTTTTCCCTGCTCTACCTGTGATTTTTTTTTAAACAGGAAAATAGTGTGGATTGCAGTACCCATCAACATATCTGGGCCATGGGAGTCATGACAGCCCCTCCTCTTTTGTTGATTGAAAGTAATAGTTAGAAAGTTCTATCACTTAATATTTGTTAATCTCTAGAGTCCTTATTTCTATATCTCTACAAAACTGATTAACAAGGTATCTGTTTCCTGGAGACCTAGAGTTTGCTTCTTATCACAATAATAAAGATACAAGACTTTTATGTAGTTTAAAACTTTTGGCTTTTTAGCTTGGGCAGTCTCTCCACTAGCTCATCTAACTTAACCAGACTTCTCAGCTTGCTCCCTCCATGTCACTAGCTTTCTACATCCCTGCCAGGCTCATGTTTCCCTTCCATTCCCTTCTGTTTCAAATCTCACATCTGCTTTTATCCTTCTTGGATCTTTACCTGCAGATAAGTTCTGCCCAACTATTTCCTGCTCCAAGCTATTAGCTGTCTGATCTTAATTTTAACCAATCAGCAGAATGACAATGCCACAAAACCTCTTATGTTGCCTTTAAGCAATGAGGTGCTGTCTGGCCTTTATGTTTTGGGGAGTTGGGGAAGGACAAAGATTTACAAATCAGAAGCAGGTGGTGGGCCATAGAAATAACAATACTAAAATCCTGTGAGCACCAGTTCTCTACCAGTACATTAATCAACAATTAATAATGCAAAAATGAACCTTAATATGATGTGAAAAAGGGCATCCTAACACTCTACTCCAGAGATTCATTTCAATGTGGGAAAGTGAAAGCCAATCCCAGAGGCATGGAAGTCAGCAGTTCAAAAATTCGGTAACAAGACTTTACCTAGAGTACTAGAAATACCTCAACCCTTGGGTGAAATGGTCCAAGATTATGAGCACCACACACTATTCCTGAAAAAAAAAAAAAACTGTGCCTGGTTTTAAAAAAATGGAGACTAAAGTATGTGTTCAATTAAATGAAAATAAATAAGTAAAGTTGCCGGGAGCCTGGCCCCGGCTCTGTGGGAGGAGAAGGTGATCTTCTTTTGTCTCTTGAGGTTCTTCCAGGGCAACCCAGGGGGATGGGTATTGGAAGAGCAGGGGTAAGACTTTGGTTTTAAGATATATTTAGGGTTGCTAATTACTAAAATCTTACTTTTCTATGTTACTAAAGTTTATTTACTAGGCTACTGTAGCTGACCTGCTATCTGTTGATCCTCTGAGGCCAGAAACTGCTGGTTTTGGTGCTTAACACCTCAGCCAGGTCAGCAGGGGATTAGGCAAATGGCCTTTGTACTCCCTCTGTAGGCACTGCCAGGCTCTAACTTAGGTCTGTTAGTTTGAAGTCCCAGGAAGAAAAGACACTTAAAGAAGTTATCACAGTTTATTGCTAAGTGTAAAAAGTTTCCTATGAAAGCTATCTAAGGGAAAAAGTGGAAAGGTCCTAAATGGAGAGATTCTAAGCAGGGAAGATAGAAGAGGGAGAGAAGAGAGGAGCAGAGAAAAGAGTAGAGAAGAAAAGAGAAGAGGAAAAAGTGAGCCGCTAACGAGTGCCCCTTTGTCTTATACATCATTCAGAGTACAATGATCACATGTTACAAAGTTCATCACAAGTTCTCACCAAAATTCAAATCATAAATTGAAATAGAAGTTTACAACAGAAAATGTTTACATGCATATCCATTAGGAGTAATTATCTGACTAAACATCCATCACCTTTCTAGCTCTACAGGTTCATAGAAGGTTTAAAACTATAACTTAAGAAATTAGTGAAGTTTTGCATAGATAAACCCAGGCAATATTTTCTCTTCTGTCCTAGCACCTATAATAAATCGTGAGTTCCCTTTTAGTGACCCTTGGTTAATTGTTTTACAACCACATTGGAATGTGCTCTGAGCAGGAGAAATCTGGTTACTATCTAAGAGCTGTTAACCGATGACACTTGGGAGAATGGCACAGTTCTCATAGCAGTATTGATTGTCATAAAAGGACTTAATACCAGTCCCACTATAAAAGAGCTAAATAATCATTGATATAATTTTAGGAATTCTTATAGGATCATCATTAAGACTTAAGAATTCGTCTATTTGTCTATATAGCATCACTACAAGACAGTACATCTTTGTGGGTCTGCAGAGATCTGCTCCAAAGTGTTGTGCTATTGCTTAGTGATTGTTATATATATTTAATAATAATAATAATATAATAATAATAATAATAATAATAATAGGAAAAGCATATTAATAGCAGGGATTTTTCCTAAAACATGTCCAGCCATAGCCTTGCTGATGGGGAACACTTGTTGCAGATTATAATCCGAAGCAAGCATTTCAGGATGATCACCTGCTAATTATTAGCTTGTCCCATTATGGCTCCTGACATAAAGTATACTTCAAAAATGCAGTAACAAACAAATCAGGCAAGTTAGTGACCTGGAAAAGGGATGGGGAAAGACTTCAAAACTATTATGATGTGCATGGACCAGGTAAAATGCCTGTAAATACTTTTGGTCTCTAAACCCTGATTAGAGATAATATAGACCCTAGATATGAGAAAGAGATGGCTTACATCAAAAGCAGGTCCCATCCAAGGACACTTCAACAAAGGAGTGAGAAAGTGAAACTAAGTCACCTGCTCTAGCAGTCAAGCCTGTGTATAATGAACAGCTGGAAAAGGGAGCTGCTAGATATCATCGGGAGGAGAATTCATTGCCACTTGTTGCTTTGGAAGAACTCCAAAGCAAGTCTGAGGACAAGGTAGTTACAGAGGACTGCAGAAATTTCAAAACACTTTTACTTCATTGTGCAAATGCAGCAACTGCAGGTTACATAAGCTCAGGGGAAGTCCTTGGGAACACCAGAGTGGATTTCTAGGCTGAGAGCTTTTAAAATACCAAGAATCCTATCTGGACTGGACCTCCCTCCAGAGGTAGAGGTAGAGACACTGTGAGAAAGTTGTCTGGGAGTCAGCCTTACTCCAATTCAACTACAGTTGTCCCCAACCTCAGTTCACTGGTTGTCTGCCTCTCAGTCAGCTGCTTGTTGGACCTCTCAGAAGGCAGCCATGCTAAGCTTCTGTCTGTAAACACACCAATTAGTAATAGTGTTAGGCCTTGGAGCCTCCCCTTGAGACAGGTCCCAATTTGGGCTGGTCACTGGACCCCTTTTCCCTCAGTCTCTTCTCCATTTTTATCCCTGCAGTTCTTTTAGACAAGAACAATTCTAAATCAGAGTTTTTGACTGTGGAATGGCAGCCCTATCCCTCCAATTGATGCCCTGCTTTCTACTGAGATGAATGTTACAAGTTCCCTCTCCTATTGTTGGCAAAAGGTATAACATTTAAAATGTAAATAAAAAATATCCAATAAAAAGAAAATCCCATAATTATAATTCACCATATAAACATAACCATATAAAACACCATATAACCTGAATTAAAAAAAAATCACACAATCATCTTGTTAGATGTAGAAAAAGCCTTTGACAAAATCCAATACCACTTCATGTTAAATTTATTAGTGATCAGGGATTCCAGGCACATACCTATGCATAATCAAAGCAATATACAGCAAGCCAATAGCTAATATCAAATTAAATGGGAAGAAATTTAAAGCAATTCCGCTGAAATCAGGGACAACACTCTTACCCTATCTAGTCAATATAGAACTTGAAGTTCTAGCCAGAGCATTAAGTCAACTAAAGAAGATCAAATGGATACAAATCAGAAAAGTAGAAGTCAAAGTATCACTATTTGCAGATGATATGATAGTATACATAAGGGACCACAAAAATTCTACCAGAGGACTCCTACAGTTTCAGCAAAGTGGCTGGATACAAAATTAACTCAAAGAAATCAATAGACATTCTTAATACAAATTATTAACTGTCTGAGAGGGAAATTAGGTAAATAACACCCTTTGTAATAGCCAACAATAGTATATCTCTATGACAAGAATTTCAAGCCCCTGAAGAAATAAATTGAAAAAGATACATAAGATAGAAAGATCTCCCGTGGCCATGAGTAGGTAGGATTAACATAGAGAAAATGGCCATCTTACCCAAAGGAATCTACAGATTCAGTGCAATCCCCATCAAAATCTTAACACATTTTTTTTATAGAACTTGAAAGAGCAATTCTCAATTTCATATGGGAAAATTAACCTAGAATAGCCAAAACAATCCTGAACAATGAAAACCCTTAGGGAGGAATCACCTTCCCTGACCTCAAGCTGTACTGCCAAACAATAGTGATAAAAACTTTGGTACAGAAACAGACATATTGATCAATGGATTTGAATCGAAGACCCAGAAACAAATCCACAGACTATGGACACTTGATTTTTGATAAATAAGCCCAAATCATACAATCAAAAAGAAAGCATCTTAAATAAATGGGATCTAACTGTGTCTACATGTAGAATAATGAAAATAGATCTATATTTATCATCCTGCACAAAACACAATTCTAAGTGAATCAAGGACCTCAATATAAAACTAGGTACGGTAAATCTCAGAGAAGAGAAAGTGGAAAATACCCTTGAATGTATTAATACAGAAGTACAACTTCTTGAACAGAACACTAATAGCCCAGGCTCTCAGATCAACAACTGTTTAATGGGAATTCATGAAACTGAAAAGCTTCTGTGAGGCAAAGGACACTGTCAATTAGACAAAACAACAGTTTACAGATTAGGAAAAGATTTTTTACCAACCCTACATCAGACAGAATGCTAATATTTAAATTTTATAAAGAACTCAAGAAGTTGAACACCAACAACTCAAATGACCAATGAAAACAGGGCACAGAGCTAAACAGAAAATTCTCAACAGAGGAATCTCAAATGGCTGAGAAGCACAACCAAATAGCATATATGAGCTGGTCCAAGACTCTGGCACATATGTAGTAAAGAACTGATTGTTTTGTGTGGCTGCAGTAGGAGAGGATGTTCCTAATCCTGTAGAGACTTGATGGTCCAGAGAATGGGTATGCCATGGGGTGGGGTTGGGAGGCACCCTTTCAGAGGAGGAGTGGGGGATGGGTTGAAGAACTCTGAGAGGGGGGATCTGGAGGAGTCCACCATTTGGCATGTAAATAAATAAAATAAATATTTTTTAAAAAGAAATGTTCAATGTAGTGGAAACTTCTGGTTTGTTTGGAAAGTCAGTTATGTTAAGTGATGTTCTGCTGGGGCACATAGGTCAAGGGATGTCTTTCTTGCTAAAGCAGATGGTTTCCTCAAGCAGACACAGGTGAAAAGATATTTTGCTACAGAGCACACATGAAAGGATGCATGACGAAGGAATATAAACATGACCCTGCAGTCAGTGGGAGACAGAGAAGAGCACTGGTTTGGTTTGCTCTGCCTTGCTATTCCCTGCTAACTACATATACATATTGGTTTGCTTTGCATAGCATTGTTGAACTCCACTTGTGGTAACACTGTCACTGAGAGAAAGTCACCAAAGAAGTACTCATGAGGTTTCTGTGGCAGCTTCCATCTTCTACAGCCTTCACTGGGCCTTGTAATTTCTTCAAGGATTGAACTACAGCTGCTGGTTCCTGTGTGGTGTCTGCCTGCTTAGATTATTTGTCTGCAGCTGCTGATTCATATAGGTTGTTTGCTACAGGACTGAACTGCTGACAGAGAAGATTTAGCTCACCACCAAAGAACAATTGCTATACAGGTCCACTTCCTCCATATTCTAATAACTTTTCTCTTCTACTACTTCTGGTCAGTGGTGGGCTAGAGGAGAGGTTGAACCTTTATTAAAAGTAGGTTCCAAAAAATTTTTGTCTACAATTCAAAGTCCTTAGTCATCAAGGATATATAAATCAAAAGGAACTCTGAGGTTCCATCTTACATCAGTCAGAATGATAAGATCAAAAACTCAGGTGATACTACTTGCTGGAAAGGATATGGAGCAAAGGGAACACACCTCCATATTGGTGGGAGTACCAAATTGTACAACCGCTTTGCAAGTCAGTTTGGTATTTTTTTTCCCAGAAAACTGTTCTACCTCAAGACCCAGCTATACCACTCCTGGGCAGTTATCCAAAAGATGCTCCACCATCTCACAAAGACACATGCTCAATTATGTTCATAGCAGCTATATTCATAATAGACAGAAACTGGAAACAGCCTAGATGTCCCTCAATTGAAGAATGGATTAAAAAAATGTTGTACATCTACACAATGGAATCCTATTTAGCAATTAAAAACAAGGACATCATGAATATTTCAGGCAAATGAATGGAACTTGAGAATAGCATCCTCAGTGAGATAACCCAGTCCCAAAATATATGCATGGTATATATTAATTTATTAGTGGATATTAGTCCAGAATGTAAGATATCCTTGCTACAGACTAGAGAAGCCTGGACAGGAAAGAGAACATAACAAGGATGTTTGAGTCTCTCTTGGAAGTGGGAATGGAATGGTAATAGAAAGTAGAAGAAGGGAGGGAACTGAGTGGGAGACAGATTATGAGAGATTGGGGATGAGTTCAAGGAGGGGCAGGAGAGATGGCCTGATGGAGGAAGGTAGGGAGAATCTCCATGAAGAGATGGGGACTTTGGATATGGGAGGTGCCCAAGAATCAATGGGGGTGTCCTTATCTGTGACTCACAGCACTGGGGATATAAAGCCTGGGGAGATTGTGCTCCTGTAGCCAGGCAGAAACCTAAAGGAGTGATAGGACATCAGCCCACCCACACAGGATGACCTAAGCCTTTCCAGATGTGTGTAGTGGATGTGCAGCTTGGTCTTCTTATGTGTTGAACAAGTGGAGCAGGGCACTGTCTCAAAAGCTATTGCCTTATGTGGGATATGTTCTTATATCTGGGCTGCCTTGTCTTGACTCAGCGAAAGAGAAAGCACTTAGTCTCCTAGAGACTTTAAGAGCCAGGGTTAGAGGATAACCAGAGGGGTTCCCACCCACTCAGAGAAGAAGGAGATGGGGAAGGGTTAAGAAATATGTAAGGTGTAATTGGGAGGGAGGCAGTGAGATGGATGTAAACTGAATAAGTAAGCCGTAAATAAAAAAGAAATATGAAAAATATATAAAGATAGAATAACAGAGACAGTGACATGTTGATAGAATCTCATTGGAATTTGACTCAACATGTGTCCCTCCTATAAGATATATAGGGACAAAGATGGAACAGGACTGAGAGAATGGCCAACCAATGACTGTCCCAAACTGAGACACATTCCATGGGCAAGAACCAGTCCCTGACAATATTAATGGCCTCTGTTATGCTTGTAGACTGGTACCTAGCAAAACTGTCCTCTCAGAGGCTCCACCGAGCAGCCAATTGAAACAGATAGACCCACAACCAAACATTAGATAGATCTCAAGGATTCTTGTGGAAGAGTTAGAAGGACTGAGGGACCCAAAGAATATAGGGTCTCTACAGAAGACCAACAGAGTCAAAAAGCCTGGACCCTTGGCGATCTTATAGTGACTAAACCCCAACTCAAAAACAAGCATGGGCTGGACTTAGGCCCCTGTACAGCTTGGTATTCCTGGTGTTCCCAGAACAACTGGATTGAAGCTGTCCCTGAATCTATTGCCTGCCTGTTAATCCTGTTCCCCTAACTGGGCTACCTTGTATGGCCTGGTTGGGAGAGGATATGCCTAGTTCTTCAGTGACTTGATGTGACAGGCTGAGGGAAAATGGGGGGAGATCTGTGCAGGAATTGGGGGGGAGAAGGGTGCTGATATTGGTATCTAAATGGAATAAATAAGAAATTAATGAAACATGAGGTTTAACAGAATATATATATTGCCATTCATCCTGAAAGATAGGACCTTCTATTTTATAGAAATTTTTAAGGCATAGGTATGGGTGGATGGATAGTCCTGTTATGAACAGGATTCTTAAATGGAATCATATCTAGGCAACTCAAGAGATCACTCAAATTACTTTTTCTATCGAAGCAGAGATTTTCTTTTTAGCATTCTGTTGAGCTCAATGCCTTAATGATCCCCTTAAGGACATTACTACTAGGGATAATTGAGGTGATCTCACTCCTGTGAAGATGAGGGAATGTAGGGATTCAGTTTTCTTGGGCTGTTTTAGTCATGAAATTTACCATGTATTTCTGCTGTATCTTTTGAACAGTTTATTTCTTTGGTGGCCTCAATATAATATTTTCTCATACATTATATTATGCATCTCAGTCTTGGTACTGGAAGCTTTGTTTGGTGACAAGAGAGTGCCATCTGGGTCTAGCCCTCCTTTGAAGGCTTCATTAGAATAGTCTTTATTTTATATTTTAGGAGATTTCTCATACAGTATAGTCTCATACATCATATTATATGCATTATATTCTGGTTCCAGTTTACCTTCTTCTATTCTCCCCAGTTCATCCTCCCCTTTTGTCCTATCAGAATCCAGTCTTTTTTTCTCTATTAGAAATGAATAGGCATCTAAGAGATAACAACAAAACATTAGAAAATAAAGTACAATAAGATAAAATCTATCACCTTGATGTTGTACAACACAAACAATGGGGGAAAAGCACAAAGAGAAAACACAAGAATCAGAAACACGCTTCCTAACACACAGGAATCTCATTAAAAATTACTAAACTAAATTCTATATTTATGAAGAGGACCTGTGTTTCATACTCTGTCAAGCCCCATGTTTATTGCTACAGTCCCTGTGAGTTCATATCAGCTTTGTTCAATTGGTTTAGTGGGCTTTGTTCTTCCGATATCTTCCATCCCTCTGGCTCCCATAATCCTTCAGCTTCCTCTTTCGTGGGGTACCCTGGGCTTTGAGTGCAAGTTAAGTGTGTTTTCCAAATTCTTTGTGTGTAATGTCTGGTTGTGGTGGCCGCATTTGTTAGCATCTGCTGCAGGAGGAAGCCTCTTTACTGATGGTTTTATAAGGCACTGATCTATGAGTATCATTGTCATTTTATCACTACTGTTTTTTTAAGACCAGTAGTCTTTGGTTTTACCCTAGGTCTCTGGGCTATGTAATGTCTCCTTCTTTGTCATCTAAGCACTGTCAGGTATGGGTTTCATGTCATGGACTGGGCCTTAAACAAAATCAGATATTTGTTGGTTACTCCCACAGGCTTTGTGCTATGCATTACTACCATATTTTGCACTCACAACACATTGTATGCCAAAGGTTTCTTAGCTGTGTTAGTGTACATGTTTCTCTTTTGGCAGCCTGTAGAGTTCCTTCCCATACCAAAGAAACTAGAACCATCAGAGAAGACTCTGCATAAGAACCAACCCAAGCTATTCATGTTCTGTGTGTCATTTGGCCTTGCTATCAGTTTGTGAAGAGCAAATTATTGTCTTCACAACAACCTCAGTTGATTGGGAATTTCTATGGTATCCTATGTGAAAATACTCAACTGGATATAACTTAGTCCTGACACTGGAAGCTTTGTTTGGTGACAAGAAATGGCCAGCTGGGTCTCAGGCTACTTTTTTCTTCATTATGATAGCTTGGTTATAATTTATTTAATGGCTAATATGCACAGCAAAGAGAAAACGTACCATTTTAATCTTTCTGGATCTGGGCTACCTCACTTGGGATGATTTTCTTTACTTTTATTTGATGGCAAATTTTATGATGTCATTTTTTAAACAACTGAGTAATAATCCACTCTATCCTACATCTTCTTTATCTAATCTTCTGTTGAAGAGCATCTTTGTTGTTTCTAATTTCTGTCTATTATGAGAACAACAGCACTGAACATATTTGAGCAAGTGTCCTTTTGATAGGCTAAAGGATCATTTGGCTATACGCTCAAGAATTTATGACTCTAGAATGTTATGGCTGGATCTTGTGGTAGAGTGATTTCTATTTTTCTGAGGAACTGCTGTAGAGGTTTAAACTTTTGATATGTACTTTAATGATAAGTACTATCCCCCAAGTCCTGGTTGCTTCCAGTGATGAGAGCATCTGCATGATGTACCCAAGTGAGGCTGTGTAAACTTGCTGCTCTCCAAGTTTTTCCTGATTAGTGAATAAAGGTCCATATATCTAAAAGTCGGGCAGAGGAGAGATAGTCAGGGTTTTGGGTTCCTTGGATTGGGCATTGGAAGACCACTAGGAGAAGGAAAGAAAGAGAGAGAAGAGAGAGAGAGAGAGAGAGAGAGAGAGAGAGAGAGAGAGAGAGAGAGGAGAAAATGCAAATGCCATGGATAAGAACTCAAGAAAGCATGGCCATGAGGACTGGCCAAGGGGAATTAAAGCAGCCCAGATTAAACATAGTAAGTAATGATTTGGGGTTATTGATAGAAAATAGATTTTAGTAGCATAGAAAGTAGATATCTGCCAAGGCACTAGTGCTGATTAAGGCATGTTATAAAGAAAAGGGTTGTGTGTATCTTTTATCTGAAAACTGAATGATCAAAGGTAATATAGGAACCCCTGACTGAGATAAAAAGTTTTCTATAACAAACTACCATATTGATTTCCATAGTGGATGTACAAGTTTGCACACCCATCAGCAATGAATAGGTGTGCCCTTATTCCACATCCTCACTGGCATGAGCTGTGTCTGTGTTATTGATATTAGTCATTATGACATGTTTAAGATGGAATCTCAAAGCAATTTTGATTTGTATTTCAATGATGGCTAAGGATGTTGAACATTTTATGTGTTCTCATCCCTTGAGTTTCCTCTATTGAGAATTCTTTGTTTATATTTGTATTCCATTTTTAATTGTATTATTCAGGGTTTTTTTTTACATCTAGTTTCTTGAGTTTTTTTTTTTTTTGAATTTTTTTTATTTGAATATTTATCCTCCATCTGATGTGGAGTTGGTAAAAACTTTCGCCATTCTGTAAGCTGTCTCTGAATGGCATTGTCTTTTGCCATATAGAACTTTTAAATTTTAGGAAGTTCCATTTATTTATTAATTTGAAATAATTAATATAATAATTATATAATATTTATATAATATAATTAATTTATATATTAATGCATGTATTTGGTTTTATGGTGAGTTCTTTAGTGTATTTGGAGTTGAATTTTATTCAGGGTTATAGGTATGAATACATTTTTGCATTCTTCTGCATTCACACATCTTAAAACTGAAAATTCTTATCATCTTATACCCAGTTCCATTACTTTCACAATATATGACATGATTCTTCTAAACCACACCAGTTTTCAGTTCTGCAATTAATATTTGGTGTTACCTACTAAAAAATATAAATTTTCAAAAATGATTTTTGTCTTTAATTAAAATGTAAGGATCAGATTAATCCTCATATATACTTCAAGACATTTTCTATTTCAACTGCTAAGAACAGATATTATACTTACCCTTAGCACAAAATCTAAGCCATGAGGATGTTTTTTACATAATTCTTTGCAGTGTTGCTTCATTCATCATGATCAAGTTTGAATTCCTGAAGCATTAGAAAAAGCTGAGCTCACATTTCTGGATCTCTGTAGCAGTCACATTTTGAAACTGAGATTTTTGTTAAAGTCTTTCAAATACTATTTAAAATCTCTATGATTTTTCAATAATATTTTAATATCTAGTTACCTGAATTAAATTATTTTCTGCCCAAAATAATGAGGAACGGTTAGTCTTGAATAGTTACTGAGTGAAGCCTGTGAGGTGCATATTAGACTAAATGCAATGTACCTGATTATCATGATGTAGTCAGGGGAACACCTACTGGATCAAGAGTTAAATGTATGCTATGCTGGAGACAGTACTGAGTACTGCACAGATTAGAGAATTACGCTTATTTATGATATACATCTGTATTTTATTTCCTGTAGTAGGGAGTCAACATGTATGAGTTTATTCTGCACATATGTAGTTTGAAATTTACTGTAGATCTTAGCATATTTACTGACATTTTCATTAGACTGAGTAAATCTGGTGATTGTTTATTCTTTTCATGTTATTGCTTACTCAGTTTTAAAGAAGGTAGAGATATGTGCTTAGCTGTGATTAAAAGTTTACCAGTAAAAGAGGTTGAAAAGGAAAGGCCACATATTTAGGAGTATATCTAAGGAAATGATGATTATGGTGGGATATGGATCTACTCTCATACGAATAGACATGGGAAGATGAGGGTAGTCATAAATCCATTGTAGGGTCAAAAGATAAGATTTCCTCATATAATTAAGTTTGTTTTTTTACCTGTGGTAACTTAGAGCTATGAATTCAGGTTTCCAGAGATTTTTCCCTTTCCTGTACAAGCATTCTATAATAGCCAACTACCCTTAGTCTCTTAGGTTTTAGATGTGCAAATTATTAGTGTCTATGACTTTTGTTTGTCATCCGAATATACACCTATTTCATATTAATTAACCAGACAGATGCATTGAGGTATAGATATTGAGGAAGTGAATGACTCAGTCCTGTTCCTTAAACTGAGAACCAAAGAGTTAGGAGAGATAGACTTAAAGAATTAAAACTCAAATTGACAAATGAAATGTTTAGAATATGTTACAGAATCACTAAAATGATAAGTGGACTACTCTGGGAATTTTGTATTCTATAGAATTTGAAAATGGAGTATTTCCTTGACATCTTCAGACTAACTTTTCTCTAGACTTGTATTTAGATAACACACACACACCACACACACAAAATCAATCTGAATATCATAAAAAGATTTCAGTTATACTTCAGCCTAGTAAAGATGATCTATATAATCTTCTGTTGGCAAGTTGACCCAGCCTGAGGAAAGTTATATCATAATACCAACTGAAAGATTTCATTCATATTTTGGGTTTTTGTCTTGAAGAATTATAAATCTACTTTAAGCAGAATGCAACCCAGAATGCATAGACTCAATTTCTGAGAGTTCAAGGATAGAGTGGATCCCTCTACTTAATAACTCAATCTATTTGTTCTCTTCTCATGCTATAAGAAGTTTCTGATGGTCAGTGGCTTTGAACTAATTTTAATATTCTAATTTTGAAAGTAACAAATACAATGTGATTTCACTGAGTTGTAATCAAGGAAATAGCAGGACTATGTTCCTTCTTGAAGTTTTAGGAGGAATCTATTTGCTTGCTTTTTGAGATCTAGAAACTATCATGTTTTTCATTTCTAGCCTTCTACCTTGGTTAACATTCAGCAAAGTTTTGTATCATTCTTTTAGTTCATGACTTAATTCTTGTTCATGCCCCTCCACCCAGTCTTCAGCTGTCAAGACATTTGCAATTATACTGGATCATTTGGATGACATATTTTGTAGTTGGAGAGCCATATTCATATAGTTTGCAACACAAATTTCTACTTTTCAAGTAACTTAGCATATTGATGGTTAATGAAATTTATTCTTTGTACTTGTGTTGGCTAATTTAGAAAATGCTTTATAAGACTGGCCTCTGTGCAAGCCTGTGTGCATTTTCTTAATCAGTGATTGTTGTAAGAAGGCCCAGCCTATTCCATATAATTCCACAACTACTCTGGTAGTCCTGGAGTGTATAAAAAAGCAGGCTGAGGCAGGTCTTTGGAAACAAGTCAGCAAGAAACTCTTCTCAGTGAGGGCATTAATTCTTGTCAGAAAGTTCTGGACCTAACTTCCTGAATAATGCA
Organism: Mastomys natalensis; assembly: GCA_021653895.1. Lineage (NCBI taxonomy): Eukaryota > Metazoa > Chordata > Mammalia > Rodentia > Muridae > Mastomys > Mastomys natalensis. Next base: position 200,955 of record JAJTUV010002481.1, read on the forward strand.
CTACAAGCTGTAATATGAGGTAAACCCATTCCTCTCCAACTTGGTTTTAGTCATGATATTTGTCACAACAGTAGAAGCCATAATTAAGTCAGTCATTCTTGTAAATATGTAGAATGGCTTCTACATTTGAGGACATTTTATTGTAGAGAACTTGCAGCCATTATGAACTTTATCTCATTTATTTATTTATTTATTTATTTTATTTATTTATTTATTTATTTATGATGACTGATTAATAATTAGAATTCAAAAAATTTTCATGTATATACAAAAACTAAAATGCAAATTCTTTAAGTAATAATTATTAGTTAGTAAAAATTGTGTAAGTGGTATATACCAAGCACCAATCTATTATAAAGAACATTATTGTAATGAGAATGCCTCTTTAGTTTATTCCCTAATAGACTTCAATCCTACCATACACGAAGTTCATCAAGTCTCTTTATTTTTCTATTTTGTTCAATAACAACATTGTGCTGTTTTTAATATAAACATGCTTTCAATTAGTATGTTTGTTACATTTATTCATAAATTATTCTATGTGAGAAATTCACTACTGTTCTTTTGCTAAATTATCTATTTCTGTATGAATATACCATGACATATGACACTTACTTTGTGAATGGAAACCTGAGTTGTTTCTACTTTGTTGTTAAAAAAAAGCTGGAAGAGTAGAAATTAGTTTTTTGAAAATAATTAAAACTCAGTAGACAAAATAATGAATCCTCAAGTAATAAGTAAGATTAACTAATACAGACTATCAGACATGAAAATGATGTGAATGAGGTTGGTCAGCAAGAGTTATACACGGGGTAATCAAGGAAGCTTTTGCTCTAGCTCACAATTAAAAATGTACCATTATGACTAAAGATCCTTGAACCATGATTATTTTTTCCTGTTACCTCAGAAACAAAAACCTGTCATTTGGTAGAGTGTCTAGCTAGCCATAAGCATGCAGATATTGAAGAAGAAGAAGCAAAGATTTTTTGCGGATGTGCATTAAAGGCTCTTCTTGAATTCAGAAAATTTAATTGATCCCTTAAAAAAATAGATTTTTTCTCAAAAAAAAAAAAAGAGAAAGCTGAATTGCTCATTGAAGGCATAAAATTTACATTACTCTTTTTAGGTTAAAATTTTTTTGGTACTAAATACACTGAAAAAGTATTAGCCCAAATTGAATGCAAAGGTGTTACATTACCCTGTTGGTTGTTACATCTTAGTATATATTTTCTAATTTAATATTTACAAGTATTAGACTCCAACTTCAATATTTACCAACATGGTGTGGTTGTACTCTTGAATATACTTATTTCACATTTACAAATCATTGAAAGTCACTTCAGTTTTATCTTTACGAATGAGCATTTGTCTGTCTGAACTTCCAGGACTGGGTATTTCTTTTACATGTCTGTGCTCACCCTTTGATCTGCTGACTCTAGTGCCTCTGGGATTTCCTTTTACATTTCCATACTGCAACAGTCTCTGGAGTAGACTTTTACTTTTTGTTGCTGTAATAAGCCTTGCCTTTCATGGTCTCTGAGTTGAGTGTAGAAATGTATCTTTGGCCTGCATAGACCCCTCCTGAAACCCTAGATCTAAAGACATGATCAATGACTTTGTTTAAATGAAAAAAACAAAAAACTAAAAACAAAAAACAAAAAACAAAAACAAAGTTTGTAAGAGTAATTAAATCATGTCTTATTTGACTTAAGGCCCAGCCTATGAGATGGAACATGTACTTGACATATCCTTGAGTGATCAATAACCTAAAAGTAGATAACCGAGAGATTTAGAGTAAAAGTAAATACTACCGATTTAACAAAAAATAGTGATAAAATGACTATTTTATCTGCTGTATTCTACTATACCCATAGATCAATGCCTTATTTAGCCATTATCAGAGAATCTTCCTCCTGCAGTAAATTGTAACAAATATATAAACACAGCAATGCACACACACACACCACACACACACACACTCAACACACACACACGAGAGAGAGAGAGAGAGAAGAGAGAGAGAGAGAGAGAGAAACAGAGACAGAGACAGAGACACAAAGAGAGACAGAGGGACAGAGGGACTGTGAGAGTTAGGTGGAGGGTAGGGGAGAGGGGAAGAGGAAGGGGGAATGAGAGACAGAGAGAGAAAGAGAGACAGAGAGAGAAAGAGAGACAGAGAGAGAGAGACAGAGATATAACAGTTCTAAATGGGATATTCTCAATCAGTCCTTTTCTCAGAGTTCAGGGAAGCCCACAAAGAGGAGGTGGAAAGAGTCTACAAGCTAGAGGAGGTAGAGGACACCAGAAAAATAAGAACCACTAAATCAAGTGAGCAAAGCTCTTATGAACTCACAGAGACCTAGGAAACAAGCACAGAAACTGCATGGATCTGTGCCAGGTCCTCTCTTGTGTATATTACAGTATTCAGTTTAATGTTTTTATGGGAGTCTTGAGTAAGTGAATCAGTGTGTCTCTGATTGCTTGTGCCTTATCCTGGAACTCTTTTTTTTTTCTCTTGATTTGCCTTGTCCAACTTTGATGTGATGGGTTTTATTTTACCTTATTATATTTTATTATATTTTATAGTTATCTCTTAGAAGCCCATTGTTTCCTAAACAAGATAGAAAGAGAGTGTGTCTGGATGGAATGGAAGGTGTAGAGAAACTCAGGGATGTAGAGAGATAAGAAACTATAATCAGGAAATATTTTGTAAGAAAAGAATCAATTTTCAATAACAAGTAAGTATAAATTTTAAAATAGATCTTCAAAGTTTTTTCTGGAAAGATATCTCAGTGTTTGAACTCTTGATTTTGTAGATTATCCGAGTTTACTTTGAACTACCTATAACTCCAGTTTCAATGGATTTGATGCCCTCTCCCAATCACTGCAGGCACCAGCTTGCATGCCATCCACAAACATCCATTAGAGCTAAACATACATGCACACATGCATGTGCATGCACAGACACATGCACACAAATAAAATAAAGAATTGTTAAAAATCTGAAAATAGATTGAGATTTAGTTTATATGGTAGTGTTCTTGCCTAGTATACTAGAAGCTTTAGCTTAATACTCAATAGCACATAGAAGTGATGTAGTGGCAGACATATATAATCTACACACTTAGGAGATAAGGAGATAAAAATAGAAGGATCTGAGGTCAAGTTACCCTTCACTATTTAGAAAATTCTAAATAGTGACACCACAACCACACACACAACACACACATCGAGTAAATTCACTGTTGTTATTACATACATATTGGGATAGGACAGACTATCAGGAGCACATCCCAGAAGGAAAATCCTCAGCAGCTTTTGATTGCCTATATTTCATTATCTAAGAATATAGTCTTATAAAATCTCCCTATTCAATTTTCACATCAACTGCTTTATCAATTTTAGGTCTTGTTTAGGCAGTCATATTGTTGAGGTTTCACAGGTCTGAAATTCCTGTAATATCTAAAAAAGCCACATCACAGAAGACATCCTGCTCTTTCAGCTCTTACAGTCTTTCTGCACTCTCTTCCATTATGTTCCTACAGATATTCTTTAAGTGGCACTGACTCCACCGGCCTGAGACTCTTACAGATTTTTAATGTTGTGTTCTGATGACTCAGCACAGTGTTGTTTTACGTGTAAAAGGTGCTTGGGGTGCTGGTGAGTAAGTTAGTGGAGTGACAGAAAAATAAAATTGATGATAAGTAAATTAATAATTGGACAAATAAATAGAAGCTCTACTTGAGTTTACACAGGCATTCAGAACTCTAGGTAAGACCCTACCCACACACATCCAATGCTTCCTCAGAGCCTGCCTACCTATTCTCAACAACACTGCATGCCCTGATCTCCATTCCTAGTCTACAACACAGTGAAAAGTTTCCTGGTCTACCAAAGGCTACATCAGTAAGCAGAACCCCAGAAACTGTGCTTTACAGGACAACACACTAGTATCTGCAACTCTAGAGGCCATACCAGTATTGAACTCCAGAAGTCCACACCACTTCCCAGAACCTGAGAGGCAATGCCAATACCCAAACTCCAGAAGGATGCAGGCCACTAAAATTTATTGGAGACGCCCTACTGGACATGAAGCCACTCAGGCTTGAAGACAAGATAGGAAACAAAAAGCAAGTGAAATAAACCATCCAACAAAGATAAATTCAGAAATTGACACATAAAACTATTACCCCAATCCTAGATTGCTATAGGCAAGGGTAGTAATAAAATCAATAACAGCTGGGAAAATTTGGCAGCACTATAGTGAACATATTGTACTACAACAAGCTCTGAGTATTCCAACACAGTTGAAGTACAAGAAAATGATTTTTAAAATAATTTTATAAAGATGATAGAGGTACTTAAAAGGGAAATGAATATATTTTAAATAAATCCAGGAACACAAACAAACAATAGAAGAAAATGAATAAATCTCTTAAAGAATGCTATGACAGCCAAGAAACAATGAACAGGTGAAGGAAATGAACAAAACTGTTCAAGACCTAAAATCTGAAATAGAAGCAAAGAAAAAACAAATCCAGGGAATCCTCGATATGCAAAATCTAGGTAAGTGAACAGGAACTACAGATACAAAAATTCTAAAAGTAAGTCCTAGATTTTCTGATCAAAACCAGAAAGCCAGAAAATTTCTAAAACAGCTATATTTCCTCTTCAGACAGCCTTCTCTGGATAAGTGCTAGAACACATTCTAAATGAGCTGTTTTTGCTCTCCAGAGATATCCAGATAGCTAAGCTCTTGTTAGAGAAAATTTTAAAGAACTGCTATCGATTTCTGCTAGCTCATCTCATGAAGACCAAAAGCCCAATGTTTTTAAAATTGGTTATTTTATTTCTTTACATTTCAAAATATTATCTACCTTTCCAGTTTTCCCTCCACAAACCCCCTATCCCCTTCCCTCCCCCAGCCTCTAAGAAGGTGCTCCCCCACCCGCCCATCCATTCCTGCCTCAGCCCTAGCCTTCCCTAAGCTGGGTCATCAAGCCTCCACAGAACCAAAGGGTTCCCTACCCACTGATGACAGATAAGGCAATCCTCTTCTACATATTCAGCTGGAGCCATGGGTGCCCCCATGTATACTTTTTGGTTGGTGATTTAGTCTCTGAGAGTTTTGGGAGGGTGGTTGGTTGATATTATTTTTCTTCTTATGGGGTTGCAAACCCCTTCAGCTTCTTCAGTCCTTGCCCTGACTTCTCCATTGTGGTCCCCATGCTCAGTTCATTGTTTAGTTATCTGCATCCGCTTCTATATTGGTCAGGCTCTCAGGGGACAGCTATACCAGGCTCCTGTCAGCAAGCACTTCTTGGCATCAGCAATAGTGTCTGGGTTTGGTGTCTTCAGATAGAATAGATCCCTTGGTGAAGCAGTCTATGGATGTCCTTTCCTTCAGTCTCTGCCCCACTCTTTGTCCCCGTATTTCCTTTAGACAGGAGTAATTCTGGATTAATATTTTTGAGGTGGGTAGGTGGCCCCATCCCTCAACCGGTGGTGTGCCTATCTACTGGATATGATCTCTAAATGTTCTCTCTCCTCTTTGTTGGGTATTTCAGCTAATTTTTATTTGCAATCAATTCAGTTATATATTTCAGGTTTCCCTTTGATTATCCTATGAATCAGCACCTTTGATTCTTAGGAGACAGCAAGTCCACATTTCCTTTTAATATTGCAAAAAAATTCAGAGATCATATATATATATGATCTTATAAATCAGAGATGCATATATATAAATGCATGCACAAGACTGTCAAAATCAGAGCCATTTTGTGATACCCATTCACTAATGAAAAATGTAGAAAACATATATTGGACTGAGCAATGGAAGTGATGACAGACGGTCTCTAATGGAATGTTTAGATAATTTTATTGCCTATAATTCCAGGAGACTTTCTAGGAAGTGAATTTTAGGTCTCCAGGAGACAGAGACAATGTAAACCAGTTATGTAGTGAAGTAGAAGATAAGGAAACTATGAATTGAAAAATATTGTAAATGAAAACTTTCTAATTGTTAGATGAGGATTCAAGAGAGGAGGTGATGTGACTCCCATGGCCCAGATGTAGTGAATTGGTGCTGTGATCCACACCATTCCTGTTGAGGTTCCCAGGAAAAGTAAGAAAACAGTGGCTAATGTACTTGTCAGTAAAATCTGTTAGTAGTACTATGATCATTTTTATCATAGGAACAGATACTGTCAGCAGAGAAATTTCATATTTCCCACAGACTACACCTCTCTATTGAGTGTTTTCCATTTAATGATATGTACGATATGCATGCCAGGCCACTTTAGAAGGCAGAAAAGTTTACTGAATCCCTTAGACCTGTAATTTTAGATGGCTGTGAACACAATGTGGGTTCTGGTAACCCAGATCCCCTGAAAGAGTACTATGTGCTCTTAAAAGCTAAGCCCATCAGATCTCCTCTTAATTCTACTCTATATTCCCTTGTTATGTATCTCTACTCTGTCTGGCCCACTTCTTTATGTTTTTATGCTTCATTTGTGTGTGTGTGTCTAAGATCACAACTTGTATGAGTTGGTTCCTTCTTTCCACCATATAGATTTTAGGATCAAAGTCTGATTATAATGCATGATGGTATTGACTTTTCCCAGTAAGCCTCTTCTTTATACTAACAACACTCTTGTTGGGAACTTTATGCCTGCCTCTCCTGATAGCTTGATCAAAGTCTTGATCAAGTACTTGACAAACATCCCAAAATATTTGGTAAAATTTAAGATGAACCTGACTATATGAGACTTTAGAACTTTAGTCATGTTAACCCTAAATTACTGAACAAAAAGTAAGCTTCTGAATAAATCCTGAATCTGTAGCTCTAATTTCAGAGTGTTCAAATGCTTTCTGTATTTTCCATTAGGTATTCACAAAGCCTGGATGCCTAAGAAATAAATAAATGACCAGTAAGAAACATTAATTCATGTATCAACAAATATTACAATCTCCTTCTTTATCTATTTGATAATAGCTTATGATAGTAAAATCTATCAAAAACCAGCAGTGTCTTCCATCATGACAAATTCTTCCTAGAATATTGTATCAGAAATTTGGACTTATTTTACAGGTAGATATAGTATAACCATTGAGCCATTCATTCCATCTAGATGCTTTTTATTGAGTATTTAATGTATTGCTGGAACATCTAGATACTAAAGGTCTGTCAATGAATGAAATAATTTGCATGGAATTCATACTTCAATGGAAAGGATAGTAGAGAAGAATCAACCTTTTAAAACATATAATGTGGTCGGGAAGATTAAATGGAGCTGATATGAATATAAAGGTAGCTGTGGCATGAGTGGTGGTAATGTGTGGAGGTTAGCAATGAAGTCCCCATGGGATAAGTGGTAGTAGAGCAGGAAACTAAGAAGTGTTTGAGAAAAAGGAGCATCTGGATTCTATTCTAAAGTAATAGAAAGATTAAAAATTTTTAAATAGGTATACCCTAAAACAACCATGTTTTCAATTATATGTTGTACATATAATTTATCTTGTGAACCTTTCAAGTACAATATGCACAATCCAGGAAAGACATATGGTATGCTTACTAGTGCTATTGTAGCACAGGTATCATGGGAATAAACAACAACTTCCTTTCTGGATCTAACACTAACTCCACAAGGGAAAAATCACACCTAACACAAGTAACAGGGTAAAAACCTGTGCTATACAGGTCATAAGCTGTAGGAAAGAACCCACCACCATTATTTCCCTCAATAGATATAGTATCAAACCAATTTGCTATGACTTATCATATCAATGGATTAATACACCTTTCAACCCTCATTATCACACAGCTTCTTTTTGTAATAGATGGTGATTAACATTACTTGTCAATATAGCAGAAATTTAGAGACTGTGGAAGGCTTGGCACTGTATGGGCTATCTATGTCTGCCTCTTTCTTTCCAGGCTCAAGAACATTGTGGAGAGAGTGTGGAAAGCTTTTAAGAGCCAGAGCTTGTGGATGACTACAGATAAAAAATGTTTTCAGAACAAAAAAAAATGAGTGAAAATACGATCTCATATTAGCTGTGTTTGCATGCACAAGCTCAAACTAGACAAAAAAAAAAAATCCCAGAATGGAGAGAGGACAAGGGCATGAAGTTTACAGGTATCTTCTAGGAGAAGGAAAAACAGGGTTTTTAAATAATGGTATGGTCCCTGATAGACCAACCATGCTTCAGTGGAAGCCTAAATACATAAGTAATTACAGGTAGCACAAGATTGATTTGATAGAAAAGAACAGTTGGGTGTGTAGGAGAATTTATATGAGAAGATTGGGAGATGGGCTGAACACAGTAAAAATACATTGTATCATTTTCTCAAAGACACATCAAAACATACAAAAGAGAAATTCAATAAAAAGTAGTATATATATATATATATATATATATATATATATATATATATATGGAATAAAAGGAGATAAAGACAAATGGGGTAACAAGAAGGTGAATAACCAAATCATAGATGATGGTCCCATTGGTCTTGGTAACTGACATTATTATATTAAGTTTTACGAAAACAATATATTACTCTGAGAATACATTTTCTTACAAAGCTGTCTCCTCAGAGCACCTTTAATCTCATTATTCCTAAGGCTGTAGATGAGGGGGTTCAACATGGGGATCACCACCATGTAGAACACAGACACCACCTTGTTCTGTTCTGTGGAGTAGTTGGACTTGGGCATCACATAAATGAATGTAATGGTCCCATAGAACAGAGTAACTGCAGTGAGTTGGGAGGTGCAGGTGGAGAAGGCTTCTGTCGACCCTTAGTGGAGTGCATCTTCAGGATGGTGATGAGGATATAGGTACAGGAGATGACTATGATAAACACTGTAAGCATAGTAACTGAGGCAGCAGAAAATGAGGTGACAACTACAGGGACACTGACATCAGAACAGGAGAGTTCTACTAAAGGAGCAAAATCACAGTAAAAGTGATTGATTCTGTTTGGTCCACAGAAGAACAAGGAAAAGAAGGAAAGAGTAAAGGAGGAGGCATTAAGAAATCCCCCTATATAAGATCCTACAACCAACTGGACACAGATTTGTGTGGACATTTTGATGGAATAAAGCAGTGGGTTGCAGATTGCTACAAGGTGATCATAAGCCATGACGGCCAGAAGAAAGCATTCAAGTCCTCCAAAGAAAGCAGCTGAGCCAAACTGAATAGAACATCCAAGGTAGGAGATGGAATTTTGCATTAAGGAAGTTGAGAGCATATTAGGTGTGACAGAAGATGAGTAGCCTATGTCAGCAGAACCTAAGTGGCTGAGAAAAAAGTAGATGGGGTGATGGAGTGGAAGAGACTCTGATGAGAAGGATGGTGCTGAGGTTCCCAGACAAGGTGACCACACACACACACACACACAACACACACACACACACACACACAAAGTAATCAATTTTTGAGGATTCAGACATTGCTCAATAATAAAGAGCACTTGGTGCACTTACAAGGTACTCAGGTTTGATCCCAAAACACACTTTTTTGTAGCAGTTTGTAGTTCCAATTCTGGGGACCTAATGTTTACTTTTGCTTTTTGCCAGCACCAGGCAATGCTTGTGAAGCTATATGTATATTCAGGCAACATTCACAAACACAAAATAAAAATAAAAATCTTTAAAAAATAAAAGTATATATGAATACTAATGGGATGAACTCATCTTACTACTTTTAGTAACCACAGCTATAAATGAAGAGTGGCTGTGAAGTTGAGGGCCATACAAATTAGGGGCAACATCATCGTGGCAGTTCTGCTTTTTGATGGTTGATATATAAGGAGTTGCTTTGTTACCAACACAGGTAATAAAGTCTATTGTTTCCATATGTAAGATCATGTCTTAATTAGCTTTTAAAAGGATAAGTTTTCTAGTTAGAACTAAAAGAAGCAGAATAGAGATCACTCTAAAATTATAACTGGAACCTACCATTGTAAGCTCATTAAATGTTTTAATGCTGCTAAATAAATCATCACTTTAAAATATTTTAAAATATTAATTTCATCAATCAAAATATGAACATATAGCACATTATTATTAATTTTTATGAAGACACACCATATCTTTTCCCAATATGATACTATTTTCTAAGTGGAGTATGATGGAATGAATTCACATAATTTTCAACAGAGAACACTGCTCAATATTCAACCTCAGAAGTTAGGAAATTTACCAAGACTTACCCAGAAAGGGGCAGACTGACTTGTCATACTAACATTATATACTTACATCCTTATTTGTCTGCAGTGATGCCTGTGAGGTTAGCACATTCTATCCATAAAGAAAGCAGGGTTTTGAGTTTTGCACATGACATTCTTATTATACAGTAAGCCACCAAAGTATTTCAAAGCTAGTGAACTTGCTAGTCTTTTGTTGAATGGTACATTTGTATAATTTAAAGCTCATGTTGGTCTCTGGTTTTACCTATAGACAGATAAGAAATCTATGAAAACTTAGTTTTATGCCTGATCATTCTGGAAAATTTTCTAGTGAAATAAAAGATGATTCTTTAAAAGTTTGCTCCCCAGACCCCCCCCTTTTAAAATATAATTGCATGATTCCATCTGAATTGTTTCTCCATCATGGGTTGTAAATATAGTACATTTCAAAGAAAACATTTCTGTATTTACAAAAAAAGGCAAAAATCATACCTTTTGAAATAAGAATTCATTTCAAATTAAGAAGTTCAAAGTTACTATGTTTTTATGGCTGCACAGCTGTCTCCATTGTCATTGTTTGTCACTGAGGATAAGTCCCTGCTGAGGCTCTGGATTCCAGTGTGAATTTAAATCAACAGGGATCATTAATTCTTTCCGAGCAAATACTGAGCCGTTAATTTCACACAAACACAATTAATGTTCAGTGAGTCTGTCAATCTCAAGCAATCTCTTGCTTTCTTCTTTATGTGAATATTGGTGCAATTTAACTAGTAATTTTGGGAGGTATATGATAAATAATTATCTTAGGTAAATATTTCTGTAAGTTTACATTTGATTAAGGTTAATTCACATTAGAAGATATTAAGCTAATTATTAAAATGGAATAGTTTTGTTTTTTCATTCATGTGCATCAATTTATGTTTCAGTATTTTAGTGGTTGGTGTAAAATACTCTATTAGGGGCTTTGGTGACTATAGAGAGAGATAAGTTTCAAAGTTGAATAATTACTCTAGGCATACACAATTTTCATACTCAAGATTGTAAAATAGCATCATTACTTAGTAAATAGTTGATAGAAAGAGGTATGCATGATTTGTATCAAGAATGAATATTTCATAATTCTTACCCAAACACACGATATCTGGTCTCTGCTTACATGCACGATGGTGTATAGAAGGCACAGTGATCCTCCACCTGATGAGTCAGCTCAATTCTTGCTCAAATCTTATATTTATTAAAGTATACACTATACCCTTAATATCACCCTGATAAAAATAGTTGAACACAGAGTATCAGGCTGTTTTCTAAGTGTCTCCTGCCCCTACTGGAAAAGAAGAGATAGACATTGATCATCACTGGAATCTCCCTAGTCTACTAGCCTGGAGTATGAAGCAGTGGATGACAGAACTCAATTAAAAGTAACCCAACTTCAGTACTAGAAGCTTCTTTTGGTGATAAGAGATGACTAGTTGTAACGCTGTCTTTTCCATTATTTGATAACTCCATTTAGATTCTATCTATCTATCTATCTATCTATCTATCTATCTATCTATCTATCATCTATCTATATCTGTCTTAGGGAGTTTATACTGCATTAGGTTTATAAACTACCTCTCAAATTTCCCTTAATTTTGGCTTTTTCTCCCAGTATTCTCTCCTATAACACCTCTATCCCCAACTTGATCCTTCCATCCCCTATTTCCATGTATATCTATTTTATTTCCCTTTCCTAATAAGATATATCTATTTCTATACCCAAGAAAACACAAGAAATCAATCACCTCACAAAAACCCAAAAGAATAGAATCACACAACATATAACAAACACACACACACACACACACACACAACACCATCTGCAACAAACAAACAAAACAAAACAAAAAATAACAGCAAGAGCTAACACTCCTTAATCATTGTTATCTCTCAACATCAGTGGACTCAATTTCCAATAAAAAGACACAGGCTAAGACACTAGATATGTAAACAGAATCCATCAATCTTTTGCATACAAGAAACAGAGTTCGGAAACAAAGATAGATACTACTGCAGAGTAAAGTGCTGGAAAAATTTTTTTCCATGCAAACTGTCCTATGAAACAAGCTGGAATAGTCATTTTAATATCACATTAAATAGACTTTCAACCAAAACTAATAAAAGGAAATGGGTAAAGATACTTCATAATCATCAAAGGAAAAATTCCATCAGGATGACAGTTCAATTCTGAACATCTATGATCCAAATGCAAATTCAACTACATTCAAAAAGAAACTTTACTAAAGCTCAAAACACACATTGAACCCCATACAGTAGTAGTACGAGACTTTAACACCCCCACTCTCAACAACAGACAGGTCATCTAAACAAAAACTAAACAAAGACAATGAAAACCAATAGATTTATGAACCAATGAATATAACAGATATCTACAGAACATTTCAGTCCAAACAAAAGAATATACCTTCTTCTCAGCACCTTACAGAACCTTCTCCCAAATTGACCATATGATTAGAAACAAAAGAAGCTTCAACAGATATTTGAAGATTGAAAAAGCTCCTTGCATTCTATCAGATCACTATGGACTAAGGCTGGACTTCAACAACACAAGAAATAGTAAAAATATAACATAATAATGGAAACTGAACCACTTTCTGCTCAGTGATAACTTGGTCAGGGAAGAAATTAAGAAAAAAATTAAAGACTTTCTAGAATGTAATGAAAATAAGGTATAGCATACCCAAAATTATGGAACACAATAAAAGCAGTGTTAAGAGGAAAATGTACAGCACTAAGTACCTTCAACTCATGAAGAAGTTGGAGAGGTCCTACACTAGGAACTTAACAGCACACCTGAAAATTCTAGAACAAAAAGAAGTAAACACAACAAGAGGAACAGATAGCAGGAAATAGCAAATTCAAGGTTGTAGTCAACCCAATAAAAACAAGGAGAACAATACAAGGAATGAAAAAACCAAGAGCTAGTTTATTGAAAAAAATCAACAAGATAGATAAATCATTAGGCAATGTAACTGAAATGTTACAGTATCTAAATTAACAAAATCAGAAATGAAAAGGGAGGCATAACTGAAACTGAGAAAATATAAAAATTCATCAGGTTTTACTACAAAAACTTACTATTTGTTATACTCGATAAAACTGGAAAATCTAGATGAAATGGATGATTTTCTAGACAGATGCCATGGACCAAAGTTAAGTCAAGATCAGATAAACTATGTAAATAGTCCCATAACCCATAAAGAAGTAGAAGTAGCCATTAAGAACCTTTCAACCAAAAAAGCCCAGAGCCAGGTAGTTTTAGTGCAGAATTCTACCACACTTCCAAAGAAGACCTAAGACTAATACTCTGCACAATATTCCACAGAATAGAAACAGAAGGAGCACTACTTCATTCATTCTGTGAGGCCACAGTTACCTTGATACCTAAACTTTACAAGGACTCAACAGAGGGAGAGAACTTACACTGATTTCTCTTATGAACAGCAAAAACACTCAATAAAATTCTTTCAAATCAAACCCAATAACCTGTTAAAAACATCATCCACCATGATCAAGTAGGCTTTATACCAAGGATGCAGTAGTGATTCGGTATATAAAAATTCAGTAAGATAATCCACTATATAAACACATTCAAAGAAAAAAAATCACATTATCTTCTCATTAGATGCTGAAAAAGCCTTCTACAAAATCTGATACCACTTGATGTTTAAAGTCTTGGAGAGAGCAGGAATTCAAGGCACATACATAAACATAATAAAATCAAGAGATTTTATAACCAATAGCCAACATCAAATCCAGTGGAGAGAAACTTAAAGTAATCTCAGTAAAATCAGGGACAAGATAAGTCTGTCCACACTCCCACTATCTATTCAATATAGTACTTGAAGTTCTAGGTAGAATAATAAGACAACAAAAGGGGATGAATGGAATACAAATTGGGAAGGGAGAAGTTAAGGTATCACTATTTGAGGATGATATGACAGAATACATAAGCCACCCCCAAATTCTACCAGAGAACTTCTACAGTTGATAAACAATTTCAGCAAAGTGACTGGACATAAGGTTAACTGACCAACCCCATTCAGTCAGTCAACAGAGTCCCAAGGAAAGGAGTAAGCATAAAAAAACAAAGACAGTTGGACAACACTATTGCATGACTTCAGCAAGCACTGAAGCAAGTTTATTTTTGTTCAAACTGTTTTTATACTGTACTAAATACATTCAAAGAACAGGATCAATGGTCAAGGCACTGGTATACACAAACAATTCCTATGGTCACTGTTTCTAGGAATCATGTTCATCAAGATTCAAGAAACATATATCTTCAGCTATATTTTTCTAGATACAACTCTCCTGTCCTGACAAAACCCATGTAATTATTCTTGGCTACTTCCTTGGGGCAGCAACAAGAACTCTTCACATCTCTTCCTTTTTATTATTATTATTTTTTAAATAAAAGACTGCATCTGTCTTAGGTTGTTCTGTCAAGGGTGCTTTCCTTACCTGTCATTGATAATGCATTATCCATGGTAATATACTTCTGTCTAGGTTGGAGAAGTCGTGTCCAGGATCTTACCCATCATTGCCTGCCAGCCTGATATATGTTGCTTCTTCTGGGAGTCTATTTTAACCTTTAAACTATGTATCTTGGATGCCAACATATTGGTATTATTAAAGGCAAATTTCATCAAAATGGGCAGGAATAAAAGTATTACCAGGACAAAAATGGCTAAATGATTAAACTGTATAAGCCATTCTTGAAGCTTGACCATGATGGGAGCAACCTTAAACTATGAATCATTTTATCAGCAGTATCAACAGGATCAAAACTCAATGGAGTAGTGTTCTTTAAATTCATAATTTCTATATGTAAGGTTAGTTTATCTAAAGAGGTTTTAAAATTGTGCAATATACTTTGTAACAGTCTTTGAATGTTTTTCCAGTTGTAATGTCTATCATTAAAATTATTTGAGATGAGACAAATCCATTGATATTTAGCATGATGTTCAAAATTATTTCTCTTTCTTAACTCTGATCTTCTCCAATAATTTGAATAGTACCATAAAGAGCATCAATCCATTATTCCAAGTGCCTATCTAAATCTTCTTGAATGCAAAGAGTAACATTTTCTGCTAAAGGATTAACAAATGTAGCTGTTTTGACTTATTGAGTCAAAGAAATTGCAGAAGTGGCACTAGCTATTAATGTAATTAAAATTACTATAGCAGCAATAATCAACCCATCTACCCTTTTACTTATACTTAAACCTTGATTCATTTCTTTCAAAAACTTGTAATCCTTTTTGAGAATATCAAGGTCCTGTCATATTAACAGGTAATAAAACAAATTGGTTGATCGATTACCATAACAGACATGCCAGATTTCAATACACTAACTCAGTTAGAAAGTATATAACCAATACAACTTTTATTAAATCCAATAGAAGAAATAAAAGTAATATTAGCACAAACAACTAATCAGAGATTAGGAGCCTTAACATATGCACTAATATTTGTTCATAATCCAGATCATGTCCCATTTGTGTCTACTGAAGACATAACTTCATAAAGAGCAGCAGCCAACTTTCAAATATGTCATTGAGAAGGACCTGAATCTGATTGCCAAAGACCTATGGACATTTCTTTTTGTCCAATATTTGATTGATTTCCAGCCAAATTAATTATTTGTGTATTATTGGAAACATTAAACTGCATAGTGGGTTGATTATAACCTTACTCTATCTAACAACTTTGTTAAACACCAATTCTACTTTTTCTGTACATTCTGATCCACAAGATTGTATTTATGAGGCTCAAGGGCAAATCCCTCACAATATTCAGGCATGTTCATCTTTATGCTTTGAGTTATAGCCATTGAAATATTTTTCTTCCAAATCTGGGTTAACACAGAAATATACCCATTATTGTGTCATTCTTCACAAAGCAAACAGGGATCCCATCACCAAGTGCAGTAACAGTCATTGTCTCATTATAAGTTGTCTGCCCTGTCCAAGGCCATCCAAGAAGTTGAGTATTGTTGCTAGCCATGAGAATCTCTGGTCTGGACCATATACTGCTGGATGTATCAGTGGTGAATGAGGAACATAGGCCCAATAGACTTCACTACATATGGGAAACATCATCATCAGTAAGGGAATCAGCAAAGGGGTGTGATTGTTGCATTTGTAGCACCAGCCTTTCTAGCAATCACTGTGTTCCATTCTCTGTGGGAAAAACGCGGGTGGGGGTCGAGGCCCTAGGCCTCCCGCGTGGTGGCAGAAGAGGTCCACGCTGTGGCCTGGTCTCGGCGTGGGTTCTGGCCCTCGGGCTGAAGCAGCAGCAGAGATAGAGTCAGAGTCCTGCTGGTCAAAGCAGCAGTAGTGTCTCATGGACGGGGCTTTTCCTGCCTCGTTGGTTCCCACATGGTTGAGACGGTCGCAAAGTCGTGGAAGTTGAAAGTAGGCTCAAGAAGACACATGGACTGAGCGTCCATGAAGTAGTTTTATTGACGGGAAAGATAAATCTGGTGTGTCCCCCCGAAAAGCTAGGAGGGGCTCCCTTATATTTGGGAGTGTTAAGGGGAGGAGCTAGGGAGGGGAAAATTTAATTACCTACGTCCCCTGGCCTCATTAATATGCAAATCTCAAGGCAGAGTGCTCTTAGCCACGCCCCTTACCCGTGTCTTACGTGACTTAAGTTTATAGGTGAAATGGAGAGGGCCCCCAGAGTTCTGGGGGTATGGCCACACACCGCAATCTCAGGGTTCCAGGTCAATGGCAACCATTCCACAGTCCAATAATTCTCATCCTGTGAAAAAACTTATACATGACCTCAACTACATATGAGTTCAGGGTTGGGTCCATGCCATTGGCCTTTTATTCACTAAAGCATATGTAGTAGAAGTGTGAGGATGCCAAAATGCTCATCAGATGAATGTCTATGATCATGTAGTTTTGAAATATTAAAAATGTAACCCACTTTATTTCCAACAAGGCACCAGCTGGCCTTGTTCTCATCTTTTGGAGACTCTCTGACCCAGAGCTCCAAAATCTTTCCATTCAGCTTGCTAAGTTTCCATGGTGGGTCACTGACATGCCAGATCCATACGTCCAAATTCCCAAGGCTGCCTGGGGTGCCCTGCCATCATAACTTTTCTCTGGAACTCAGTCAAGTCACTGTATGAAGGAAAACACCACACAATCTTAATTTAGAATCAAAAGACAACACAATCACAGGACACAGAAACTAGCACCCTAATAGTAAGCCATTCTAAGTTAAATCCTATAGTAGTGGGCCCAACAGATCAGCTACCTGAACCAGGGTTCTCTTCTACCTTCATTTTTACTTTATTGTCCTTAGCATCCAAAAGTCCACCCCTTTCTCCTGCCTCTGCAATCCCTGCATCCAACCCAAAAGTCCTGCCTATTCACCCAGTGATTGGTTTCTTTATTCATTAGAAGGATCACATGAAGTCCTGAGTACATGATTCATTCCTCTTCCCAGGCACCCCTCTTGTGGAAGCCTAATTAGCATCAAAATACAAACAACACCAGAAGATCCTGGACAGAAGTCATACAGACTCTAAGAGAATACAAATGCCAGCCAAGTCTACAATGCCCAGCAAAACTCTCAATGAGCATAGATGGATATACCACTATATTCCATGACAAATACAAATTTACACAATGTCTCTCCACAAATCCAGCCCAACAAAAGATAATAGATGTAAAATTTCAACACAAGGAGGGAACTACACCCTAGAAAAATCAAGAAAATAATCTTTTAACAAACCCCAAATAGCCACATAAATATAATTCCAACTCTAACAACAAAAATAGTAGGAAGCAACAATCACTTTTCCTTAATATCTGTTAACATCAGTGGACTCAATTCCCCAATAAAAAGACATAGACTAACAAACTGGATATGTAAACAGGGCCCAGCATTTTGCTGCATACAGGAAATGTTCCTCAGTGTCAAAGACAGACACTACCTCAGAGTAAAAGGCTGGAAAACAATTTTCCAAGCAAATGGTCCCAAGAAACAAGCTGTAATAGCCATTCTAATATCGAATAAAATTGACTTTCAACTAAAAGTTATCAAAAAAGATAAGGAAGGACACTTTCATACTCGTCAAAGGAAAGATCTACCAAGATGAACTCTCAATTCTGAACATCTAGTTCCAAATGCAAGGGCACCCACATTTGTGGGGTGGTGGGCTGTGAGAGGCAGCTGGGTACCTAGTTGAGCTTGCTTGGAACCCTGGAGACTCTAAAGTGATGGTAGGACCCTCCTGGGTCCCCTGGCTGCTCTCATTTATCTTCAGCCCTCCACAGCTACTCCCAAAGAGAGGTTTGTGGCCATTGGTCACGTCACATAGCACAGGTAGAGGGAGTGACACAGGCCCAGAGCTTCAAGACATCTCCATATTCATGAGATACCTAAAGGTCAGACTCTCCTTGACAAAAGGAATTTAACCTCAGGCCCACCCTGAGGATGCAGGGGATAGCTTCATCCACTTTCCACCATGAAAATAAACATTTTAAACCATGGACTACTTCTTTTCTTTGGGGTCTGCCTTGGGGAACCATGGAGAAGGTCTTCAACTACCAAGCCACCATCTAACCTCCCACTGAAAATCTCTCTACTTTTCAGCCACAAAGGCCACCCATTCAAGAGAGCTAGCTGAACTAGCCAAGACCCAGCCAAATGAGTTGCCCTGACCAAGAATCTCTCTTCCCCGCAGGACTTACTGCAGGATGCTGCCAGAGCTCATCCCCCTTACCCTTTCAGCTGTGAGTCGATCCAGCCCATCCCCACCCTGTACTCATCCCATCTCAGTCTTTCTGTGACCTCTCAGTGGCACCTGAGAGCCCAAGGGCCTGAGACCTGTAGGTCCCTGGCTGCCTCCTGGCCTGGCATCCCCATCTCAAGGGCTCTGGCCCCACGGGGTCTCAGACTGTATTCTCTCCACCCTAGATCAGAGCTGCAGGACCCACAACTCAACCAACAGGACCCATGCCCACACTAGCACTATGGCCCAACACACATTGATAAAAGAAACTTTACTAAAGTTCAAAGCACAGATTGCAACTCACACAATAACAGTGTGAGACTTCAACACTTCATTCTCATCAAGGGACAGATCATGGAAAACAGAAACTAAACAGAGACATAGTGAAACTAACAGAAGTTATGAGCCAATTGGATTTAACAGATTTCTATAGAACACTTCATCCTAAAACAAAAGAATATACCTTCTTCTCAGCATCTCATGGTACCTTCTCCAAAACTGACCACATAATTTTTTTTTTTTTACAAAAAGGCCTCAACGATAAAAGAAGATTGAAATAATCCCATGCATTCTATTACATCACCATGGACAAAGGCTGGTCTTCAATAGCAACAAAAACAACAGAAAACCACATACACTTGGAATCTGAAGAAAGCCCTACTCAATGAAAGCTTGGTCAAGAAAGAAATAAAGAAATTAAAGACTTTTAAGAATTTAATGAAAATGAAGGCAAAACATACCCAAACTAATGGGACACAATGAAAGAAGTGCAAGAGAAAAACTCATATCTTTGAGTGCCTCCATAAAGAAATTGGAGAGATCCTACACTAGCAGCTTAACAAACATCTGAAAGTTCTAGAATAAAAAGAAGCAAATACACATAAGAGGAGTAGATGGCAGGAAATAATCAAACTCAGGGCTGAAATCAACCAAGTAGAAACAAAAAGAACTATACAAAGAATCAACAAAACCAAGAGCTGGTTCTTTAGAAAATCAATAAGATAGATAAGCCCTTAGCCACAATAACCAGAGGGCACAGAGACAGTATTCAAATTAACAAAATTGGAACTGAAAAGGGAGACATAACAACAGAAATGGAGGAAATCCATAAATTCATCGGTCCTACTAAGAAAGTCAATACTCAACAAAACTGGAAAATCTGAATGAAATGGACAATTTTCTAGACAGATACCAGGTACCGAAGTAAAATTAGTAAAACCATGTAAACAGTCCCATAAGTCTAAAGAAATAGAAGCAGTCATAAATAGACTCCCAACCAAAAAAGGCCCAGGACCAGATGGGTTTAGTGAAGAATTCTATCAGACCTTCAAAGAAATCCTAATACCAATACTTTTCAAACTATTCCACAAACTAGAAACAGAAGAAACACTACTCAATTCCTTCTATGAAGACATAATTATGCTTATACCTAAACCACACAAAGACCCAACAATGAAAGAGAACTTAATCCCGAATCTCCCTTATGAATATCAATGCAAAAATACTCAATAAAATTCTCACAAACCAAATTCAAGGACACATCAAAAACAATCATCCATCATGAATATACAAATCTGCTATGGCATTGCCCTCACTAAAGGGTTACAGGCAATACAGTATGAGCTCTTAAATGTCTTAGAAAATAAGGAGTAGTATGTTGTTCTCTTAAATTACTTATGCATTTGCATAAATAATTGAAAAATTTGAAAATTAGCAGTATCTAAAACAGGAAGAACCAGTTATAAATAACTGTAAGCCATGACCTATGTATTGGCTATCAATATACAAATTAAAAGCTTAATTTTTCATCATTTCAAAAACAGCTGCTATAGCATGTAATTCAATTATTTGTGCTGGAGTGGAGGGAAACTCAAGAGAATGAACATGTGGTCCAGTTACATATGCCACCTTCCTATTAGATGAGCCATCTGTAAATATAGTAAGTGCATTTTCTATGCGGTGTGTGCCCAAATTTACAGGAGATACAAAAGCATACATGAAGGCAAATTGTAATGACTTGTCTTTGGGATAATAATTATCTATTTTGCATGAAAAATTTGGACATGTAATAGGTCAAATATCAGTTTCTGCAATAATACCAATTTAACTGCTGTTTGGAATAAGGAATAAATATTTCATCAGGCTCTTTCACAAAATACTTTCCTGATTCTATCCTACAGTTTGGCATCAACATAACAAAAGATTCACAATCGTGTGTTAAATCTTTACTTGGAAATGAGGAAAGATTAATCTACATTAATGTTCCCTTTTGCCAAAGGAAGGTATGCACAGTGTATGGGAAGTAGGGAGAATGCAAACAGCCAATAATTGGTCAAAATTTATATAACATATATAACAAAATTTATATAACATATCTGTTGTTGACTAATAACTTCTATATACTGTAAAGCTGTTCATCCCTCATCATTATGACAATTAACTAGGATTATTAGGACAATTAACTAGGGGACTAGGATTCTTTTCTCCCTAGAGAATCAAACAGAGGTTTAAGTTCTCCTGTGGTAAGCTTAAGATGAAGTCATGGCTAACCGACACCTCCCAACAGCTTTTGAAATCATTTGAAGTAAGTAAATTATCTCATAATTTGTTTAGAATATAATTGATGTATCAAATATTGAAAAGGATATTGCCTTTATATCTTTTCAGGAGCAATAACTAACCCCAAAATTTTAAAGCTTATTGTATATGAGAGAAGGCTTGTATTCAAATTCCTTCAGAGGGTTCAGTTAATAAATATCACCCATATAATAAATAATATATACAGAAGGATTCAAAGTCCTAACTTCTTGTATTGAAGCAGCAGCAATTTTTTGGCATAATGTAGGACTATCAGATATTCCCTGAGGTAAAACTTTCCAGTGATACCATTTCATGTGTTCTTTAAAATTACAAGCAGACATACTAAATGCAAACCTTTTACAATTATCAGAATGCAAATGAATAGTATAAAAATAGTCGTTTAAATCAATAATAATTTTTGTTGAAACAAAACCTGTTGAATAATTTTTCCTTGAAGTTCAACAGCATGGCCGCACCCTGCATATATGAGGGTCCAGTATCAGAACATAATCTAAAATAATCCATGATAGAGCCAGTCTTTCTATAAATTCCAATTGCAGCCTGACAGGTGGAATTAGCATTCTCATAGGTTAGTTTTTTAGCTAATACCATACCTGCATTAGCATCTCCCCCAAAGTCCCCCTGCAGCCTTGGTTAAGCAATCAAAAGATTCCTGGAAGGGATCATCAGGACCCTGGCAAATTTTAGAAATATCTTGTGATAAATATCCTTTAGTAGGTAAAGCAATCCATGCTCACCAAGCAGAAGCACCAAGTTGAGCACAAACACCAGGGTTATACAATAATTGTTTCTGTACATCTCCATATTGACCCTCTCCTGCCAATGTGTCATCTCTAATAGAATTCCATTTTCCATAATAAGTAATCTCCTCCTTCTAAATATACACAAGATAATTGTTTCAAATCTGCAGGGAGACAAGCATCAGTAGACAGGCCATTAAACGTAGCCATAGTAAAAGGTCCATACTGAGCACAGGCAGTTTTTAATTCCATTAACTGGTTAAAAGTAATTGGGGTGTGTGGTATCTTTGAAAAATATCCTGATAATTCTGAGTTTCAAAAACTGGACACTGTAACACATAACCCTGAATATTCTCTCCCCCATCCACCACCTGTTTTAAATCTGCTTGCATAGGAGAAAAAAGAGAAGCACTGAGACTAAGATTGAGAAGCTTTCCCTCATTTTTCTTACTCATAAGTGCAACCAAAGTATGTACAGCAGTAACCTTTCCCTCTAATTTCTTTTCTTTATTTTCATCATTTGTGTCCTCACTATCAAAGTCCTCTCTGTCAAATACTTCCTCAAACCTTTCAGCTATGTTTTTGTTTTATTTTGTTTTGTCTCCCAGATACATTTCTTTGCAAAAAACACCTTAATAGATTCCCAAATTGGGGGGGGGGATTCTCATTATATTTACCATCTTCTTTCTCTAAATCAACTTTATCCCCTGGATCAAGAAGCTCATCATTTTCCCCTGCTTTACTCATCTCTTCATAAGTAGGAGATGTAGATGGAGCAGTATCATCTTTCTTTTTACTTTCATTATCTCTGGTCTCTAGAAACTTGACTAATTTTTTACTTTCATGTCTGGGGTTTAAAGTATCTGTAACTAAAGAGCAAAGACCAAAAGTATCTATAGGAATTTTTTCAGGACTATGTGCTGCATAATAACTTTTTATCTTTTCTCCTACCTTCTTCCATGTCTGTAAGTTCACTGTACCTTCCTCAGAAATCCAGGGACAAATTTCTTCTATTGAAAACCTAAATTGTGTAAGTTGCTTCTGACTTACCTTTGCATCTCTTGACTTAAGCATATATCTAAGCATATGTACAAAAAGCATTCTACTTTTACCTTGCCCCATTTCACAAGTTCTACTCACTTCTGCTCCACATTTCTTTATTTTTAGCACATCTTCAACTCACATTGTCCTTCATCAAGCCCTTCGAACTTGAACCCCACATTGGGTACCACATGATCAAGCCTACTCAGTCACTCAATCAGGCTCCCAAGGAAGGGAGTGAGGATGAACGAACAAAGACAATTAGACCACATTATTGTGTGACTTCAGCAAGCACTGAAATAAGTTTATTTTTATTCAGACTCATTTTATAATATACTAAATGCATGCAAAGGACAGGATCAACTTATGGTCATGTATAACTCATTGTTATGCATAAACAATTCCTATGGCCACTGTTTCTAGGAAATTTTCATGATGGTCAAGATTCAAGAAATACATACCTCCAGCTGTATTTTTCTTGAGCCAACTCTCCTGTCTTCACTAAACCAATGTAATTATCTTGGTTACTTCCTTAAGGCAGCACCAAGAGCTCTCCACAGTTAACTTAAAGAAAACAATAGCCCTTTTTATATATATAGATAAAAGAGCTGAGGAAGATATTAGAGAAATAACACTCTTAATAATAGTCACTAATAGAATATTGCAGTTTAACTTTAATCAAGGAAGAGAAAGATCTATATGACAAGAACATCAAGTCTCTGAATAAAGAAGTTGAAGAAGACCTCAGAAGATGGAAAGATCTCCCATGATCGTGGATAAGTAGGATTAACATAGTGAAAATAGTCATCTTAAAAAATAATTTTCAGATTCAATGCAATTCCCATCGAAATTCCAACACAAATTTTTACAGACACTGAAAGAGCAATTTTCAACTTCATATGGAAAACCAAAATACCCATGATAGACAAAATAATTTCGAATGATAAAAGAACTTCTAGAGGAATCACCATCTCTTAGTTCAAGCTAAATTACTGAGCAGTTGTGATAAAACTGAATGTTCTTGGTTCATAGGTAGACAGGTTAATCAATGGAATAGAAAGAATCAAAGAACCAGAAATAAACCAACACATCTATAGACACTGGTTTTTGACAAAGAAGCTAAAAGCATAGAGTGGAAAAAAAGAAAGCATCTTCAAAAAATGGTGCTGGTCTAACTGGCAATCTGAATTTAGTAGAGTGCAATTGATTCATATTTATCACCCTTCACAAAGCTCTAGTCCAAGTGGATCAGGGATCTCAACATAAAACCAGATACACTGAACCTAATTGAAGAGAAAGTGGGAAAGAGCTTTGAACTCATGGGCACAGGCAGGAAATTTTCTAAACAGAACTCCAATGGCTCACATTCTGGGATCAAGAATTGATAAATGGGACATCATGAAACTGGAAAGATCTGTAAGACATAAGACATAGTCAACAGGACAAAATGACAACCTAGATATTGGGGAAATAAATCTTCACTAACCCCATATCTGATAGAGTGCTAATATGCAAAATATATAAAGAATTCAAGAAGCTAACCACCAAAAAACCAAACAACCCAATGAAAAATGGGGTATAGAACTAAACAGAAAATATATACCAGAGGAATCTAGAATGGCTGAGAAGCACCTAAAGAAATGCTCAAGGTCCTTAGTGATCAAGGACATGCAAATCAAAATGACCCTGAGATTCAAACTTACACCAATCAGAATGGCTAAGATCAAAACCTTAGGTGACAGTACCATGTTGGCAAGGATGTGGGGAAAGAGGAACACTCCTCTATTGCTGGTGCAATTTCAAACTGGTAAAACCACTCTGGAAATCAATCTGGCGATTCCTCAGAAAATGGGAAACAGATCTACCTGAAGATCCAGCTATACTACTCTTGGGTATATACACAAAAGATCCCCATCATGCCACAGGGATATGTGTTCTACTATGTTCATAGCAGCCTTGTTTGTGATAGCCAGAAGCTCGAAACAACCCAGATGTTCCCACAACAGAAGAATGAATATAGAAAACATGGTTCATTTATGCAATGGAATACTACTCAGTTATTAAGAATGAGTTTTGCAGGCAAATGGACGGAACTAGAAAATGTCAACTTGATGAGGTAACTCAGACCCAAAAGGATATATGCATGGTAATAAGTGAATATTAGCCAAAAAGTACAAAATCACCAGGATACATTTCACAGAACTCAAAAATGCTCACAAGCAGAAGGGCCCAAGTGAGGATGCCTCAGTCTCACTAGGAAGTGAGAAGAAATCAATCACAGGAGGGGGAAGAGAGGGAGGGAGCTGGATGGGAAAGGAGACAGAGAATGGAAGAGGGGGATATGATCAAGTATTGTGTGATGGTAGTGGGGAACAGGACTGAAGCCCTGAGGGCCAGCAGAAAGAATGGAAACAGGTAGCTTCAGGAGGTAGTAGATGAGAGGACCCTCCAGAATGTACCAGAGACCTGGGATGTGAGAGATGTTCAAGACTCAAAGGGAGGGACTTAGATGAAATGTCCTACAGTGGGGAGAAGGAACTTGTAGAGTCTACCTCTAGAAGAAATCCAGGGCATAAAGTAAGGGATTGTGTTGCAATCGTACAGTCAAAAACTCTGACGATAATTGCTCCTGAAAGAACTGCAGAGACAAAATTGGAGAAGTGTCTGAGGAAAAAAAGGTCTAGTGACAGGCCTAAATTTGGATCGAGTTGAAGGGGAGGACCCAAGGCCTGAAACTATTACTGAGGCTATGGTGTGCTCACAAAAAGGACCCTATCATGACTGCCCTCTGAAAGAGCCACGAAGCAGCTGAAAGAGTCAGATGCAGATATTTACACCCAACCAATGGGCAAAAGCTGGTAACTCCTGTGATTGAATCAGGGAAAAGCTGATAGAAGCTGAGGAGGAACATGACCCTGTAGGAGGACAGCAGTCTCAACTACCTGGACCTCTCAGATCTCTCAGATACTGGGCCACCAAGCAGGTAGCATATACCAGATGATATGTGTTCCCCAACACATATACTGCCGAAGACTGCTGTGTCTGGACTCAGTCAAAGAAGATGAACCTAATCCTTAAGAGACAGGATGTCCCAGGGAGGGGGGAGGTCTGGTGGGAGGGATGGGGACATCCTGCTGGACAGGGCATGTGAGACAGTCAGAGGGTGGATTGGAAGGGAGATAAAATCTGGAATGTAAAAATAAAAAGATTAAATAAAATAAAAAAAGAACTGAAAACTTGTAATAAAAAAGTTAATAGTTAAAATGTATAGATAATTACCTATCCATACATAGGTTATTTTAATTTCCTACTGCATGTTTATTTGTAACTTAAAATCAACTCTTGTTTTCTCTGTTTTACACTGAGGAAACAATAGTTCTTCAAGATATAATGGATTAGGATGGATTTTTATATAATGATTTTTGTCATAAAAATAAAAATTTTAGATAAAAAACAATGTGTATTTAATAAACAAAATACATTTAATTAACAAAGTTTATAAATTCCTAAGTCCAGTCAGGTTAACTATAACTGACTTAAAGATGTATCTCTAGCCTCTTTGTGTTTGCTAACTAGGTTAGTTTTACCTATTTGGATAAACTTAGTGATTTAAGAAACTGTAATATTCTGTAATGGTACACTATAAAAATTGGATGAATATAGTTACTAGTTGCTCTAGGAACTGTATTTATGGTTTAAAGTTTTAATTATGCTTGGAATTATGCAAGTACAATTGTACAATTGTAACTCATTATCAGTAAAAGCTTAATATAGATCTCTGTATATGTTTTCAAGGTTAACCTCAAGTAAATAATTAAAAACAAATAAAGTTTACTTAAACTCGTTCTACTTAATAAACTGAACATTAGTCCACAAACTCCTTAGATATTTTCTGAATATGATATTTAAAATGTTTAATAAAAAAACTACAATAGACAAAATACCAATGTTTGAGGCATCCTGAAGATCTACTCCAAGGAAGGCAACAGGACACAAAGAAATCCACCTAGACTGGTCAAAGAGCTACTCTGTGCCTTGTCCACCACCAGGACCCTTCTCAAGCTGTGGACAAGCAGGACACTGTAGTATAGATTGCCTCTTTGCCTTGACAACTTTGGGACATCTCTCAAGTTCCTTATCTACAGTAAAGTCTCTTGGATCTTCTGGGTCTGGTAGCTGAAGTCTAATGATGCCTTGAGTTTCAATGAAAGACTTTATGCTGTCCTGTGTGACTGCTGAAGACTGTTGACTCTGCCTCCAAGACAACCAAAGAGCCTAGGGTAACTGTCCAGATAGAGGGTAAGTCTCTGTAATTTTAATTGATACAGAGGTGATTTGGATTATACTTCTTGTTCAAGTTTTTCTTTTTCAGATCCCTAATGGTGTTGTCGTCAACTGTAGTTTTATAAATTTGACAACAGCAAGCACCAAGCTCCTCCTCCAACAGTTTTAGCTGTCATTTCATATGTAAAAAAAAAAAAAACCAAGCCTAAAGGTACAAAAACTTAAATAACTTAGGAATTTAATTTATGGTATATAAATACAGGTTAGAAAGGTCTAATGGTATGAAAGCATAAGTAACTTAGGATGGTCTGAGGAAGCACTTTAAGGGTATATAAATACAAATTATAAATGTCTAAAAATTATTAAAGCCTATCAAAACATTTAAAATTTCATACTTTTTCTTTCTTACTATATACTTGTTATATTAAGATGTCAAAATTTTAGAGTTTTAACATTATCCAATGATCTGATATTCTATTAATCTAACCCCAGTAAGTTTGACTTGATTATCTTAGTTACAAAATCAATTCTTAAATTATCTTTGGTTGTTTTCCAAATATCGATTAAAATGTTACTCATTATGCTCAAAAATCCTTGTCAAGTCTATATACGTCCAACACTATGGACAGAGAAAAGAATGCTTCTGTTTTTAAACCTCACATAATTTTGGGTTCAAAGCTTTTTTTTTTTTTTTGTGACTCAAAGGTATAAATCTACTCCCGATGTTTGTCTCCAGAACTTTTATTATAAACAGATTTTGAAATTTGTTAAAGTCTTTTTTTTTTCATCTAATGAGATGATCATGTGATTTTTCTTTCAGTTTGTTTGTATGGTGGATTATATTTATTTATTTTTGTGTATTGAACCTTCTCTGCATCTCTGGGATAAATTCTACTTGATCATTGAATGAAAATGAGGTATGACTGTTATTAGGTATGGTCAAGGACAAAGTTTTAATGTAGATATGAGGGAGAACACAACCAGAGACATCTAGGAAAGGATCCATATTGAACAGGGCCATAAAACAGAGGGGGGCGGGCGTGGTGCGCAGCCTTTAATCAGCACTTGAGCAGAGGCAAGCGGATTTCTGAGTTCGAGGCCGCCTGGTCTATAGAGTAGTTCCAGACAGCCGGCTACACAGAGAAACCCTGTCTCGAAAAACCAAAAAAAAAAAACAAAAAAAACAGAGGGGGGGGCAAGAGATGAAGGAAAGAGACAGAATGAGAGAGGGCAAATTGATGAGAGTCCCAGGAGCAAAGTCCAGAATAGAACTATTGTATTAAATATTTAATCTCAATTGGGGGTTTCTACCCTGTTTTTGATCATTCAGTTCTCAGATAAAATACACACAGCTTTTGTATTTATATTGAACCTTCAATACACTAGAACTGGACAGATATCTACCCTTTAAGCTATTGATTGTGTCTACTTTCCTATCAATAACCCTGAGTTATAACTTGCCATTGTTCCATCTGGGCTGCTTTTAACTTCAATTGGCCAGCTCTCATGGCCATGTCTTCATGATTCACTTAACCCATGGCATCTTCCCTCTCCACCTATAATCCCTCTTGGTCTCTTCTCAGACTCCAATCCAGGGAACCCAAATTTCAACTCTCTGTCTTCTGCCCAGCCATAGGATATAGGCATCTTTATTCACTATTCAGGGATAACTTGAGGTGGGGGGAAAGGTTACATAGCATCACTTGTGTAAGTGCAGATTCTCTCATCCCTGGGGCAACCAGGCCTTGGAGTCAGCATTTAGCATTACAACACATAGCCAAAGACCAAATCTCAACACAGAACCAAGAGAGCACCAAAATGGCTGAATTATATAGGAAAGAGAAGCTGAATACAGGAAATGAGGGTGCAGAGACTGGAGAGATTTAAATTAGGAGAAGGATTATGCCACTTATGATAATTCTGTAACAGGGACTTTTGAATAGGAGCTGAGGAAGCCCAGAGGCTAGCATAGATCTGGATATGATAATAGGCATCACAGACACAGGTTAATGGAAGAGTCATAATCCCTTTAGACAAAGAGAAGTGAAGTGACTCACTTTAGTAAGTAGGAACTATCTTCTTAAATTTCTGAGGAAGTGCAGGCTTTTATCTAAATGCCAGACTTTGGAAAAAGAAATTTTAAAGGATCTATAATTCCAGCCTTTTTGCTAATAAAGGAAGACATAATATCTTCTATAACTGCTTTCTGACGTAGTGTTGTTCAGGGGCATTGTTGTCTTGGGTAGGACAGGAAGGCTCTGATGATTTGAAATAATGCGAAAGGAGAGAGAGGAATACAAGTCATAGGACATCTGTCTCAGTGAATGACTAAAGTATGTGAGATGACATGGGACTAGTGAAATGAAAGAAGCCTTGTAGCAGTCAGTGGTGCTAGGCCTCAAGCTGGTTGAAAATTCCATCAGAAGCACCTGGGACTGGCACATTTGGAGCAGTTTGTAGTTTTCAGTTGATTGAAAATCTGCTGGGACAAATATAGACTAGGTAGAGAGGGTAAAGTTACGGAGTTTAGGCAATTTTAAAAATCTTGGATATACATTTGAAATGTCCAGATCTATGGTCTTGTTTGTGAAATGGGTGCAAGTATAGCTATAGTTAGCCATCAATATTATTAGAGATCTGAGAAGAATAAACTATAGCAGGAAGAATAATTCAAATGAGCTATTTATCAATTAAAATGATGGAGACTTTCAACTTCCTAGATGGTTACTCTGGTCACCTGTAGTTTCAAGGACTTTATTGGGAGGCAGAAGTAGTAAGTTTTCAGTCATCACACAGGACAGCACAACATCTTCAGGTGCTGTGTAGGACAGCATCAGTCTTTGGCTGCCAAACTGAGAAGGTCTGAGAGATTTTCTTATGGAGGAAGAACTTGGAATAACTGACCTAAATTGACAAGGTGGAGAAGTTCGATTATCCCCAAAGTGTCCATACTGTGGGCAGGGATCTGAAAAAGAACAAGACATGAGGCAGTTAGTTCTTCCCAGTGGGTAGTGTTTACTATCATTTAGGTAGCATTGTCTCTTCCTTATTGTTTCCTTTAATGAATTTAGGGTTGCTTCCAGGAGCTAGTATTTCTGTCTATCAGGGGAAGCTCTTTCATTAAACACTTTAAATACCCAATTCAGAAGATAACTAAAGATTTTGAGGGCCATTATTTATTAAGCATATCTGATTTTAAACAAGTTTGATTTGCTTTTACTTACTTTATGCTTAATCTTAAAAACACCTATAGGAGGCTAAACAAAACTTGTCATTGTAATGAATTACATTATACTTAGCATGATTAAGACAATAGTTCTGAGCACATTAAAGAATTTGATCATTTATAAGGTGACTGAGCATTAACTTGGATATCTTAATTGTCTTTAATAGACAATTAAAAGAAGAACACTTCCTTAACCTAAAGAAAAAGATGCATATAAACATACAAGAAGCATACAAAACACCAAATAGATTGGACTAGAAAAGAAAACCCTCTTACCACATAATAATCAAAACACTCAATGTACAGAACAGAGAAAATACATTAAAAGCTACAAGGGGGAAAAGGCCATGTAACATATAAAGCAGACCTATCAGAATTACACTTGACTTCTCAACAGAGACTCAAAAAGCAATAAAATCAAAATACTCAATGTACAGAAAAAAGAAAGTATATTAAAAGCTGCAAGGGAAAAAGATCAAATAACATATAAAGCCCTCACATTAATAGTGGGAGATTTGAACACCCCATTCTCATAAATGGACAGGTCTTCAAGCTAGGCCTCCTTTACATATGTGGCAATATGTAGTTTATTCTTCATGTGGCTCCCCTAACAACTGGAGGAGGGGCTGTCTCTGACTCTCTTGTTTGCTTTTGGATCCATTTCTCCTAGCTGAGCTGTCTTGTCTGGCTTCAGTGGAAGAGGATGTGCTTAGTTTTGATGCAACTTTGCTGTGCCAGGGTGGGTTGGTACCTGGGGTAGGGGTGTGCCTCCCCTTCTCCTTAGAGAAGGACATGAATGGGAAAGATGGGTGGGAGGGTGGGACTGGGAGGAGAGGAGAGATGGAGGTCATGATCTGGATGTAAAGTGGATAAATAAAAAAAAAAAAGTAAAATGTAGAAAAACCTGATAAGAGACCTTTGGAAGTGAAGAGCAGAGTAAGGTTAGACATAAGAGATTTAGGGATCATTTGTTTGTGATGTGGCAGAAGTGGCTACCATAAGAGATAATTTGAAAAACTGTGGCTATTGATAAAGTTGTATTGAGGTTAAGTCCAAGCCATTTGCAATAAGAGCAAGGCTTTAATAAAACCCAAGGAGGAAAAAAAAGAGAGTGTCATATAAGGCTCAGAATGGTGTAAGGAAGAAAAATAGAATCTTGTGGGTGGCATTCAGGCATAGGTGGGTGAGGAAGTCCTTAGTCCCGTGAAGGCTGGATGCCCCACTGTGGGGAAATTTGAGGGTGGGGAGGAAGGAGTGGGTGGGTAGCTGGGAGCACATCCTCATAAAAGCAGGAGGAGGGGGATGGGATAGGGGATTTCTGGGTGGGGAGGAAATGGGAAAAGGAGATAACATCTGAAATGTAAATAAAATATCCAATAAAAAGTTAAAAAAGAATACTCTGTTTTGATCTGTAACCACCTCTGCCCCTCCATATCCCCCAAAAATGAAGACAAAGAGCAGGCAGCTGTGAGAGGAAGGTCAGAAAAGAGTCACAGTATAAGCTCAGGAGCATGTAAATGAGCTGTAGGACTTCCAAGAGAGAGATGAGAGGAAACAGGGTTACAAACTTTAGAAACTCCACCAGGAGAAATTCCACTTAAGGAAGCAGCAGAGCTAGCATCTCCAAAGGGGAGAAGAGGAAACTCCAGTAGGATTTGAGAACATGTCTCAGAGGGAGTTGAGGAAAACATCATAGTCCAGGAGGGCATAAGGAAGCTACAGGACTTCCTGGAGGAGGTTGAGAGGGAATGGGGGTCAAAGTATAGGAACTCTACCTCATGGAGAATTCCTATATCATAGAAGCTAAGAAGGGTGTCAAGAAGCTGTGCAACTTCAGCTCTTAGAGGGATGCAAAGAAGCTGAAAAATTTACTAATGAAATACGAGGTGATTATATGAAAGGTTTTGTCTCCTTTCTGTTATATTACTGCATAATTCCATCTGACATGTTTCAACATCATGGTTTATAAATACACTACATGTCATGGAAAACAACTCCAAGTACCAACAGAGTCAAAAATCTTACCTCTTGAAATAAGAATTCATTTCAAATTATGAAATTCAAAGTTACTATGATTTTATAGCTTCAAAGCTGTTTTCTATTGCCATTGTTGTCACCTAGGATAAGCCCCTGAAGATGCTCTGGATTTCAGTGTAAATTCAAATCATCAGGGATCATTACTGCTTTCCCAACGAGTACTGAACAGTTCATTTAACACAAGCACAATTATTTTTCAAGGAGTCCAGTAAACTCAAGTAATGTCCTGTTTTTCAATTTGTGTGAGTATTGGTACACTATCACTCAGTAATTATGGGACATAATCGTAACAAATTATTGTACGTAAATACTCCTGCAAGTTGATATATTTTTCAGGTTAGGTCAAGTTAAAAAATATTGAACTAATCACTAAAATGGACTTTATTGGCTTGTTTCATTCAATGTGCACAAGTTTTTCTTTTACTCTTTTAGTGGTGGTTGATGTAACATAATCTATTGGGTACTTTAGTGAGCATAGGCGAGGGATGAGATGTTTAGTGAATAACAGTTGTAGGCAATCACATTTTATAGGCAAGAATAAAATAATGTTATTAATAAAAAATAATGAGAAAAAAGGGATATAGATGATTTCCAGGTAAGAATAAACATTCATAGCCCATACATCAAATTGGAGACAGTTGGTGTCAGTTATATGATATAGTATAGAACAGAAAGCATGGTTGACCTGAAGAGACAGCTCAATTCCTCGCTTGTTGCTTATCTTAATTCATTAAGTTGAGACATTGTATTAGTTCTTTTAATCTTTGTTGGTGACACATTTCTGTTTTCATGCTGTATTTGTGTATTTATTTGCTTTCATTTTGTAATAGATATTCTTAAACAATCTCATGTATGAATTGACTCTGCACCATCAGGAGACATGATGTACAGCATGCATTCAAGTTGATACTCAATATTTCCTCATCTTTTACATGTCAGTAATGATGACATTTATGGTAAACTTATCTGGAAGGAGTAAGTGGTGAATACAATTGGATGTTTGTAAAAACTTGTACAAACTTGTCATGATTTATTGTTTTATGTACACAAATTTAACTAAAATTTAAGTAGGTAACACTATTTATATCAGCATAAGTTTCTATGATGTTTACAGTTCTGATGAACTTCGTAGAATTTTAAGGCAATCATGTATTCCAAGGAGGTTATCTCATCTACCACTCTGATGTACATAGCCTTGTTTACACTGGCTAGTTGTTTGCTATTTATACTTATTATTGAAGCTGAGATAATGACAGGTAATGATTTTCCTTTTCTCTTGCAATTGATTCTTTCTGAGATAGAGAAAATCACTTTTTTCCAATGGAGTGACACTGGGTATGTAAACCACACTTCATGACAGAATCCATATACAGAAATATTTCGCCAACATAAAACAGACTTATTATTTTTCATTTATTTTCATATTTTATAATTTTTTGTTTTGTGACAAAAATAGAGACAGAGAAGACATGAAATTGTGTGCTTCTAGATGTGAAGCAGATCTGGGAAAAGCAGGCAAAAGAACATGATCAATATATATAATGGGTGAATTTTTAAATTAATATTAAACAGAGGAGAAAAACTAAAATATTTTATAACTATAATTGAAGACAAGAAGTATAAAACAAAAAGGAGGAAAAGATAAAATATTACCAAATACTTTTTAAAATGTGTAAACAAGTTAATGTGCAAATATGAAGTAAGTAAGTGTAATGAGAGAAGAAAGGAACAGAGAGAGAGAGAGATAGCTGAAATGTAGGTATAGGGGAATATTGGCCCCAGGAGGGCTGCCCAGCAGGGTACAGGGCAGAAAAGATGAAATATAGATTTTCTAAATATTAACTCTGGAATATTGGAGGGGAGTGTGTGTTAGCCAAATGGAGTTAAGTGACTCAGCCATTGCTCTGTTATCCTCCTTCCAGGTTTTCCCTCCCTAAACCTCCTATGCCATCCCCCCTCCACCCTGCTTCTATGAGGGTGCTCCACACCTACTCATCCACTGCCATTTCATCACCTTAGCATTCCATTACTCTGGGGCATCAGGCCTCCAGAGGACCAAGGGCTTCCCCTTCCACTGATCCCAAATAAGTCAATCCTCTGCTACATATGCAGCTGAAGCCATGGGTCCCTCCATGTATACTCTATGGTTGGTGGCTTAGTCCCTGGGGGCTCTGGGTTAGTTGATATTGTTGTTCTTTGTATGGGAGTGCAATCCCCTTCAGCTCCTTCAGTCCTTCCCCTAACTCCTCTATTGGGGCCCTCCTGCTCAGTCCAATGGATGGTTTGTTGAGAGCATCTGCATCTGTATTAGTTAAGATCTGACAGAGCCTCTCAGGGGACAGCTATAACAGGCTCCTGTCAACAAGAGCTTCTTGGCATCAGCAAAAGTGTTTGGGTTTGGTGTCTATAGATGGGATGGATCTATAGGTGGGGAAATCTCTGGATGACCTTTCCTTCAGTCTCTACTCCCCTCTTTGTCCCTGCATTTCCTTTACTTAGACAGTAACAATTCTGAGTTAATATTTTTGAGATGGGTAGGTGGCCTCATCCGTCAACTGGAGTTGTGACTAACCTCTGGATATGGTCTCTACAGGATCTCTCTCCCCTTTGTAGGATATTTCATCCAATGTCATCGCAGTTGGGTTCTGGGAACCTCTTGCTTTGCTGGCATCTAGGACTTTCTAGTGACTACCCCCAGCTCCACATCCCCCATTGCTACACACCTTCATGTAATTTCCTGATTCTCTGTACTTCTCTCCTGTCTTCTCCCACACCAGATACTGACCCCTTGCTTTCCCTCTCCCTCCTCTCTTTCTCAAGTCCTTCCCTCCTTTTACCTCCCAAGTTTATTTTGTTACCAGTTCTAAGTAGGATTGAAGCATCCACACTTTGGTCTTCCTTCTTCTTGAGCTTCATATGGTCTGTGAGTTGTATTATGGTTACTCTGAGATTTTTTCCTAATATCCACTTATAATTGAATGCATACCATGTATGTTCTTTCATGACTGGGTTACCTTTCTCAGGATATTTTCTAGTTTTATCCTTTTTCCTGTGAATTTCATGAAGTCATTGTTTTTAAAAGCTGAGTACTATCCATTGTGTAAATGTACCACATTTTCTGTATCCATTCTTCTGCTGAGGGACATCTGGGTTCTTTCCAGCTTCTGGCTATTATAAATAAGACTGCTATGAACATAGTAGACCATGTGTTAGTGTTGTATTTTGGTGTAGCTTTTGGGTATATGCCCAAGATAGTATAGCTGGGTCCTCAGGTAGATATATTTCCAATGTTCTGAGGAACTGCCAGACTGATTTCCAGAGTGGTTATATTAGCTTGCAATTCCACAAGCAATGAAGGAGTGTTCCTTTTTCTTCACATCCTCACCAGCATCTGCTGTCACCTGAGTTTTTAATCTTAGCCATTCTGACTGGTGTGAGGTAGAATCTCAGGGTTGTTTTGATTTGCATTTCCCTGATGATTAAGGATGTTTAAATTTCTTTATGTGCTTCTTGGACATTTGAGATTCCTCAGTTGAGAATTCTTTGTGTAGCTCTGTACATCATTTGTTAATAGGATTATTTGGTTCTCTGGAGTCTAACTTCTTGAGTTCTTTGTATACATTGGATATTAGCCCTCTATCAGATATAGGGTTAGTAAAGATCTTTTCCCAATCTGTTGGTTGCCATTTTGTCCTATTGACAGCATATTTTGACTTATAGAAAGTTTTCAATTTTATGAGGTCACATTTGTCTGTTGTTGATCTTAGAGCATAAGCCATTGGTATTCTAGTCAGGAACTTTTCCCTGTGCCCATGTGTTCGAGGCTTTTCCCCACTTTCTCTATTAGATTCAGTGTATCTGGTTTTATGTGGAGGTCCTTGATCCACTTGGATTTGAACTTTGTAGAAGGAGATAAGAATGATCAATTTGCATTACTCTAAATGCTGACTTCCAATTGAACCAGCACTGTTTGTTGAATATGCTGCCTTTCCCCCACTGTATGGTTTAAAAATAAGGCTGCATGTCTATGTCTTTGATTTGTAAATCCAAAATATCTGGCAGGTATAGAGGGTGTGCCTACCCACTGGAAAGTTAAGAGTGAGTTACAAATTCAGTAATCTTGGGATTTTCACCAATGAGTGGCAGATAAATGGCTCCAAAAGACTACAGTATATTTGCTGGCTTTAGGCTCAAATAAACAGATTTGATTCAGACCATCAAGCATGGTTGTACACTTTGCTGTCTGAACTAATAATTCTGCAACCTTAGCTTTTAATCTTGTTAGTATTTGGTCTTTCCTTTTCCCTTTCTCCCTTCCTGTTTCCTTTTTTCCACAACTGCCTTCCAGGGTGTTGATCACTATGGGCTCATGGAAGATGTATTAGTTAGGGTTTTACTGCTGTGAACAGACATCATAAACAAGGCCAAGTCTTATAAATGACAACATTTAATTGGGGCTGACTTACAGTCCATTATCCTCAAGTTAGGAACATGACAGCATCCAGGCAGGCATGGTACAGTAGATGCTGACTATCTTCTTCTGAAGGCTCCTAGCAGAATACTGGCTTTCAGGTAGCTAGGATGAGGGTCTTAAAGCCCACATCCACAGTGACAACCTACTCCAACAATGCCATACCTACTCTAACAGGGCCATACCTTCCAATAGTGACACTCCCTGGGCCAAGCATATACAAACCATCCCTGGCCAAATACACTCCCTGGCACCCGTGGGTTTGTTCAAATATATGAGTCTATGGGGCCATACGTAAACATAGAATAATGCAAAATACATTTAGTATAATTTCAGAAGTCCCCATAGTCTATATTATTCTCAACATGATAAAAGTCCCAAGTTCTATCTCTTCTGAGATTCATCCAATCACGTAACTGTAATCCCCAAAGCAAGACAGGAAGCCAGTTGGGTAAACTCCAAACTCTGCATCTCCAGTTCAGATGTCAATGTGCTCTTCAGATCTCCAACTTCTTGTTCATCTTTTTTGACTGCAACAAACTTCTTTCTCCTGGGCTGTCCCTATTAGCAACTTTCCTCAGCAGATAGCCCACAGCTCTGGCATCTCGAACATCTTGGGGTCTCCAAGGTAACTTCAATGTTACAGCTTCTTGTTTCAATGTCTGGAATCCACACATCATCTTCTGGGTTCCTCCAAAGGGCTGGTGTTACTTCTCCAGCTCTGTCCTCTGTAGCACTCTAAACTCATGTTGATGCATTCCACTGCTGCTGCTGTTCTTGGTGATCATCCCATTGTACTGGCATCTCCAATACACTGGGGTCTTCGACTGCACCTGGGCTTTACCAATAGCCTCTCATAAGCTTTCTTCATGGAGCCAAGCCTCAACTTCTTTGTAATGACCCCTTCAGTCCTGGGCCAACAACTGCAACCAAGGCTGCACCTTCACCAGTGGTCTTCCATGGCCTCTCACAAGTGCCAAGCCTCAGCTGATCTTCATGACCCCTTCTTGCCTTCAAAAGAAGTACCACCTGGGTGACTCTTACACATTACCCAGTACAGACACAGCACGAGGTACAAGCTTGGCTGTTCTTGAAACACAGCTTCTTTGTGCTCTCTGAAAATACTTCCCAGAGGATTTCACCTCAGTGATGCAGTTCTCTTCTTAATCACCACTAATTTCTTATCTCAAACTAACTAGCATCAATTATCCCTGCAGTCTCTTTTATTCTGGACTTTAAAGGAAGAGCCACATGGCCAAAACTGCTGAGTTCTGCTGCTTGCTGGAACTGGAAAATGACCCCTTGTTAGATTATATTATCATCAGTTTTCTGTTTTCTAACTCCTTCACTGTAGAAGCTTGGCAGTCTTGGAACTTGCTCTGTAGACTGACTTTAAATTCAGAGATCTACATGCCTTTCTTGTAAGCACAGGAATAATGGTGTGGTCTACCAAGCCTGTATTCAATATTTTCTTCACCTAGAACTTGCTCTGTTCTAGGCTGGCCTTGAATTCAAAAGATTTGCCTGTCTTTGCATACTGGGATTAAAGGCCTGTACTACCCTGCCTGAACCTAAATTTAGCTGGGTAAGATCTTGTTCCAAGATTATTACTCCCTTAATTCAATTTAATATCCTTGAACACAGGATTCAGCTCCATTTCACTTTGTAATACCCATGTAATATTCAAACTACATATTTTATATTTTTCCTTTCTCAGCTTGCTATGTTTCTTAAAAATTGCTCTTCATGAAACTTAACCAGAGAACAAAGTCTATGATGGGCATTTCTGAAAATTCCTTTGACAATGCAGTTAATCTGAGTTTCTTCATATTAGCCTCAGGCAGACTTTTCAGACAAAGGCTAAAAGTAGCCACATTCTTCACCAAAATACCAAAACATAGTCTCTATGCCATATTACTGAAATTCTTCTCCTCTGAAATCTCTTGGGTCAGGTCTTCAGGGTTCACATTATTCTCAGCAAAACTTCCATATTCCTACTAGGGTAGCACATTAAGCCCCATTTAAAACATTCCACTACTTTCCAAATCCAATGTTCTAAAATCTACATTCTTCCAAATAAAAGCATGGTAAGGCCTATCACTGCAATACCCTAGTCCCTGGTACCAACTTCTGTCTTAGGGTTTTACTACTGTGAACAGACACCATGACCAAAGCAAGTCTTACAAATGACAACATTTATTTGGGTTGGTTTACAGGTTCAGAGGTTCAGTCCACTATCCTCAAGGCAAGAACATGGCAACATCCAGGCGGGCATGGTGCAGGAGGAGCTGAGAGTTCTACATCTTCTTCTGAAAGCTGCTAGTAGAATACTGACTTCCAGGCAACTAAAATGAGGGTCTTAAAGCTCACATCCACAGTGACATACCTACTCCAACAGGGCATACCTTCTAATAGTACATTTCCTGAACTGATCATATACAATCCATTAATCCACAGAAGATTAATCTCTGACTTGTACCATGTTCTCAGGACCCTAAGAGCACATTGTTTTCAGTAATGGTTACATATCAAGTGATACCTGGCCATATTTTCTGAGTC
This sequence comes from Mastomys natalensis, assembly GCA_021653895.1. Lineage (NCBI taxonomy): Eukaryota > Metazoa > Chordata > Mammalia > Rodentia > Muridae > Mastomys > Mastomys natalensis. The sequence goes on from JAJTUV010002481.1 coordinate 240,920, forward strand.
ATACAAAATGATAAATGATATCTACCTCCACTGTAATCTATCTGCCAGAGAAAATTGTCTTTGAATACCAGCAATTGGATTTGAGATCTGTGAGGGTTATAGTCTTGTCTTGCTAATGGAACTATCAGATCTTTTCACCAGGGTTGTCTGACTTATCTGTTAAAGAAATTCCTGTTCCCTCCATCCTGTTTTAGGTATCTAGATGCTAGAGATGTCTTCTGATTGGCTCATTTCATTTAGCTCTATCACCTGTGTTTTTAAAATTGTTTCTTTTATTTTGATATTATAATACAATTGCATAATTTCTCCTTTCCTTCTGTCCTTCCAGTTTTCCCATATAACATTACTTGCTGACCCTTCCTTTTTCCACGATCATTTCCAATTGCTTCATTTTCATTGCTTGTTGATATACACACAGCATGATATATACATATATACATATAAAATATATATTTTGCATATGCTCAATTGTAAAAATTGACTTCTCAGTCTGTCTAATGTTACTTGTATGTATGTTTTTAGGTATGACAATTTGGAATTAGAATACAAATTGATTGTGCTCTTCCCTGAGGAAGACCATTTCTTTCATACTCAGCATTGTTTTTATTAGTTTTTAGGAGGAACAGAAAGACACTATTGCTATGGCATTGACCACTGTAGGGCTGTGAAGCCATGGAGGCAACTTCTGCAGGAGGGCCAAACTGAAGCTTGCCTGAGAGCCTACTGACTGGTGATGTGGACAATGACAGCCAATTAGGAATTGCCATGTGGACACACTTGGCTTGAAAACAATGGGATGTGGGTAGAGGGTATAAAGGGTGTTCCCTGAGAATTAATAAAGGAGCTTGCTGCCACAACCCCCCCACTCCTGAAGTCTATACTGTTGATTTTTTTAAAACACTGTTGAGATGTTGGCAACCAAAGTATATGGCTTGAACCTGAAAATGGACCCCCAGAGAGGTTATCAAATTAAGAGGCTGGCAAGCCAAGGACAGATAAGATTCTTCACAGAGCCTTACCAACCTAAGACAGTAGTGCATTGCCTTTGATAATGCATATTCCATGATGGGTAAGGAAGACATTCTTGGCAGAATGACCTAAGACAGACTCAGTCTTCTTAATGAAATAAAAAAGGGGGAAGAGAGAGAGCATTTGGGGCTGCTTGACAAGAATCTGACATGGGCCAAGGACAAGGAAACAGGCTGTGTGGCGTGAATCTGACACTGGTGAAGGACAAGGAAGTAGGCTTCAGGCAGGATAGGATATTAGGCTAGAACAAAGAAATAATTTCCAGTAGGAATACAAAACTTGGGCTAGAAAAAAGAAGTAATCTCAGGCAGAAATCTAAATATTAGGCTAGAACAAAGAAGTAATTTCAGACAGGAATCTAAATTTTAGGCTAGAACAAGGAAGAAGGCTTCAGACATGAAAATGACCTTGAGCTAGGACAGGGAAGTAGGCTCAGATACTTTAGTCATCCTGATAAGCCCTTAGAAAGTTATCATGGGAGTGGTTGTGTTATTGGGTTTAATGTCTTGCTTTTTCTTTGACTATTTGTGTTAATTGTATTGCTTTTTCCTTGACTATTTGCATCTATTGTTTTGCTAGACCCTCAACCTAGAACTGACCTTAATATATGCATGTAATTAAAATGTTATAAAAGCATAAAGGAGGAGGGGGGATGGGATAGGAGTTTCTCGGGAGGGGAAATGGAGGAAACGGAATGACAAGTGTATTGTAAATAAATAAAATATCCAATAAGAAAATTAAAAAAAGAGAAATGTCTCAATATCTGGAACTTTATCTTTAACCTTTTAAATTTTTTATAACACTTTGCTCTATTATACTCCCTTAATAGCATGCTTTCTCACTCCTTTATTTTTCGTTTATGTTTCATTTCTTTATTTTTTTATTTAACTTTATATTTTATATTTTATGTGGAATTATCTTCCTTTCTTCATTTCACTTACTAATTATTTCTATATTTACTTTTTTTTTAACATCATAGCATATTCTACTTTAACTTATTCATTTTCTGTTACAACATCTTTGGTAGTTGTTTATGTGTATGCTTTTAAATAAATGTTCAGCTTATTTCTGAAAAAAAAAAAAAACAAAAAACAAAACAAAACAACAAAAAACATTGTTGAGACTATGATAGATTATAGGGACTTTTGAAGAAGGACTAAATACATTTTATGTTATGTTATGACTTCAAGCCTATGGTGACCAGAAGTGAAATGTGATACTATGAATAGGTATGGCCCCCATTGACTCACACGATTGAACGTTTGGCCCATAGGGATTGTCACTATTGTGAGGTGTGCCCTTGTTATAGTAGAATGCCTTGTTCAAGTAAGTGTGTCACTGTAGGAGCAGGCTTTGAGGTCTCATACTGTTCAACCTATGCCAGTGTAGAAACATTGTCACCTTTTATACCTTCAAATCTAATCTAGTTCTCTTGTACAGTCTATATGTGTACTGCCAGCTTCCACCATGATGACATGGCCTTGTTCAAGTAAGTGTGTCACTGTAGGAGCAGGCTTTGAGGTCTCATACATGTTCAACCTATGCCCAGTGTAGAAAACATTGTCACCTTTTACTACCTTCAAATCTAATCTAGTTCTCTTGTACATGTCTATATGTGTACTGCCAGGCTTCCCACCATGATGACATTGGATGAAACCTCTGAAACTATTTTCCTTTGTAAGAGTTTCTTTGGTCATGGTGTCTCTTCACAGCAATAAAACTCTAACTGAGACAGCATTCAAAATAAAAATGCTGTAAGGTGGGTCTTTAAAAATATCAAACTGGTGGTTTATGTTATATATACCACTCATCTAGGGTTCTAGCAATTGCCAGGGACATAGTTGGTACAAAGTCTGTGAGTCTCCAAAGTTCTTGGTAACTCTGTCCAACAGATTATAGTCATGCCAGAACTATGCTCATATCAGCTCATATACTGTGTTATATACAATAATTTCCTTTTAAAATATTTTAATTAATTAGTTAAGAATTTCATAAAATGTATTTGATCATCTTAATATCAATTCTTCCCCTTATTTCCTCCAATATAAAATTTATCATTAACGGTCATCTGTCTGCCCTGTAGAAAGTTTGGGAATACATTGAAGTTCATACATTCAAAAATACTTGCTATTGCAGAAGCAATTCATGCATGATATGGCAAGTGTCTGTCTTATAAATGAAAAGGAGACAAGATTTAAATACATGTATGTGAAGATAGAAGTTGTGTCATTTAAAAATATGATACCCCAGGGTAGGGGTACTGGGGTGCATAAGGTAGGAATGGGTAGGTGGATGAGGAGGTGGATAGGTTAGAGGGCAGGGTGTGGGGAAGCACCCTCCCAGAGCCAAGGAGAGGTAGTGTGAGGTAAAGAAATATGGGAATAGGGGCTGGAAAAGGGGTCAACATTTTGAATGTAAATAAATAAAATATGTTAATAAAAATAGTATAAATCTGCCAAAAATATGAAAGGAATTAAAAAGAGAAAATACAGGAGAGAGTAATGGAAAGATACTTCAAAGAAATGTGGTTGTAAAATCAAAGCTTGTTACTATGCACTAGCAAGTTTTTTATTATTGGTGACTTGAAACTGGTAATTCATTTTCCATACAACATATTTTGATCATGTTTAAGTCTCTCCTACTCCTCTGAAACTTTCAAATCTTTTTACCCTACCTATTTTCACTCCTCTCTTTTACCTCCCTTGCCCATCTATCTTTTTTGATGGTTTGTTTGTTTGTTTGTTTTTTCCAACATGCTAGCTAAAACTTGCCTACTAGTTCAATAGTGGCATGACTGTTACGGTGCAAAAAGCTGCTCTTTATTGGATTTCAGGCTCATTACACTGGTGCAAAGTCACATGATCAGGAAAGAACCCATAGGTGAGAGGGCCACAGAAGAAAGTAGGGATAGAAATCATATTGTCTATTTAAATAGATGTGATATGACTCTTCAAATTAAAATCTAAATAATTGTGTATAGTAACAAAGATTACTACTATAAATGATTTTGTTTGTTTTTGTTTGATTATTTTTTTGAGGCGTATACTTCAGAGACTAATAATAGGTCAAGCTCCTGAGAAGGAGTGAATGTTGCTGTGCCATTGAGAGTCATCATTCTATATTACTCCCTTTGAGACACAGGGATCACTGTGAAAGGGGCATGGAAAAAAATGTAAAAGCTGTAAGGAGAGATATTGTGTTGTATAGTTATTTCCTCCAAATTGAACCATTATGTTTAGGAGGAACAAAGGCTATTAATAGTCATGAAACAACACAACATTCCAAAGCCTGTGATATAAACAAAACTTATAAGGCCCAAGAAGCTCAAGAAAAAAATAAAAGAATAATAAGGCCTGTGGGGCAAACACAACACAAAAGAATAGGCCTGAACAAGGTTGAGACATGTCCAAACCCTGAAAATCTTATCTTGAGACCAGTAAGAGTAAGTATTGCTTCCTCCCTTTTCTCGTCCTACATGTCCTAGGGTACATAACTCTACAACTTCTACCTTAACAACAACTGTGGTAGTCAGGTTGCTTCATGGCCAAATTACAGGTTTAAGAACCTGGAATTCTTCATATAAATGAAGCATACCTAGCACCTCAGTCAAGCCAATAATGTATACTCTGATCAAACCCCAACCCACACTTTGAGGTTCACATCATCCTTGTTTACTCCAATAACAAAGATCTGTTTCACTGACTAATGTCTAAAAGAGTTGTTTGGCTTTCCCATTATAAAAATTGTCTCCTCTCAGGACTCACTTGGACTGACCTAGATCCTGCCAACTTCCTTGCCTAGAAAAGCTTAATTACTTTCACTCCAGCTAGTTTGCAATGGTACCTGAATATTCCCAAGGCAGAAGCAGAACATGACTCAGAAGCCCCTTCTCAAGTTTATATAGGCAGTAATATTTCATGATAGAGGAGACTTGCTGGCCATATATGTGTAAGCTAAGCAGGGAACAATAGGAACTGAGCTTTCATGAGTAATTGTGTGTGCTGGGGTAAGCTATCCAGTGATGCAGCTTTGGTTCACCCATGCTTCTGTAATTTACTCTACATCCATATTCATGTAACTGAACCTTCAATATTCACTGAGTGATACAAGTCATTTTTTGATCTGTTGTCAGTACGCTATTTGGTATGATTAGGTTTATTGACATGATTCTTCAGAAAGTCATTGAACACTGTGTCTACTTATTGCAATGATATTGATATATTTCCTACTAATAAATAAGAGCATTACCACCCCTTATCTATGAAGATTAGTTGGGTAAAATATTGAGAGTATTAAAAAAATTCATCATAGGTAAAAGAGTAGAATGTAACTTGAGCAGTAATTGTTACCACACATGTATTTATCTACTATTCAAACTCTATACATAATACAAAAGGAACATCAGAGTAGTGATGATATTAAAATATAGGAGCCAGAAGACCAGGCTGCCTGGTCCTTAATGTTGTCTTCTAAGCATATCTGGGAAGTGACACCCATGAAATCTCAACAATATATCAACATCAACATAAACAATAGCTGAACAATAAAAATAACAATTGAAATGCCTATGTGGAAGCAGGAAATATCACAGAGCCCTGGCTATAGTTGAAGAATATAGGGGGGGTCAATGGGATGCTGAGAGAGAAGAATGCCTTTTTCAGGGATAAGCCTTTGATACGTTATCCAGTTTCAAGTGGCAATCTCTGAGCACATGTACCTAGCACCAACAATAAATGGATTCAGTAGGATGGGTGTATAAAATAATATCTAAATCAAATTATGAGTTAGAGACAAAGATAGGAAGATACAAGAAAAGTTGAAGGGGATGGTAGTTAGAAACAATGCAAATACTATGCTCATGTAGAAAACCATCAAAATCTTAAATTTAAAAAATAATATTATTAGTATTTGGACCTTGTGAGATCCCCATCAAAATTCCAACTCAATTCTTCATAGAATTAGAAAGAGCATTTCTCAAATTCATTTGGAACAACGTAAAACCCGGGATAGAAAAAGTATTCTCAACAATAAAAGAATTTCTGGGGGAATCACCACCCCTGACCTCAAACTGTATTATAGAGCAATAGTGCTTAAAACTGCATGGTATTGGTATAGACAAAGGCAGGTAGATCAATGGAATAGAATTGAAAACTCATAAATGAACCCACTCACCTATGGTCACTTGATCTTTGACAAAGGATCTAAAAACATCCATTGGGAAAAAAGAGTATTTTCAACAAATGGTGCTGGTTCAACTGTAAGTCAGCATTTAGAATAATGCAAATTGATCCATTCTTATCTCCTTGTACAAAGCTCAAATCCAAGTTGATCAAGGACCTCCACATAAAACCAGACACACTGAAACTAATAGAAGAGAAAGAGGGGAAAAGCCTTGAACACATGGGCATGAGGAAAAATTTCCTTACCTATAATAGCCAGAAGCTGGAAAGAACCCAGATGTCCTTGAACAAAGGAATGGACACAGAAAATGTAGTATATTTATACAATGGAGTACTACTCAGCTATTAAAAACAATCAATTCATGCAATTCTTAGGCAAATGGATGGAACCAGAAAATATAATTCTGAGTGAGGTAACCCAATCACAAAAGAACACACTTGGTATGCACTCACTGATAAGTGGATATTAGCCCAAATGCTTGGAATATCCAAGATACAATTCACAGACCACACAAAGCTCAAGAAGGAAGACCAAAGTGTGGATACTGCAGTCAGAAACTGAAGGAATGGCCCTCTCGAGACCATTCCACCTGAGTATCCATCTCATGTGCAGTCACCAAAGGTCACACTGATGTGAATATCAGGACGTGCATGCTGACAGGAGCCTGATATAGCTGTGTCCTAGAGGTCTACAAGAGTCTGACATATTCAGAGGCAGATGCTCACAACTAACCATTGAACTGATCAAGGGGTTCCCAATGGAGGAGTTAAGGAGAAGACTGAAGGAGCTGAAATGGTTTGAGGACCCATACCAACAAACCAGAGTTCCCAGAGTCTAAACCACCAGCCTGGCAGCACATAGGGAGGGACCCATGGCTCCATCAATATATATAGGGGAAGATGGCCTTGTCGGGCGTAGGTGGGAGAGGAGATCCTTGGTCCCCAAAAAGGCTGGACACCGAGTGTGGAGGAATTCAAGGGTGGGGAGTTGGGAGTGGTCGGGTAGGTGAGGGAACATCCTCATAGAAGCAGGAGGAGGGGCGATGAATAGGGGCTCCTGGGCGGGGGTGGGGCGGGGGCGGGGGCGGGGCGGGAGAATAGGATAAAGAGATAACATCTGAAATGTAAATAAAAAATGCTCCAATTAAAAAAATGAGCAACAGAAAAAAAAAAACAAGGAAACAAAATACTCACAGGAGCAAATATTGTGGAGCAGAGACTGAAGGAATTGCCATCCAAAGCCTGCCCCACCTAGGGATTCACCCCTTAACACTTTTCTTTCTCACAATCATTGTTTTATTTACACAATTTGCAGTTGTCTGCACAGAATCTTTTCTCTGTGGCAATCTGTAAATTAAAAAAATATATGCTTAATTCTTATTCATTTTAAGACTTTCCTGATTATTTCATTTCAGTGAAAGATACATTTAAAATTTGACTCTCTGTATGTGTTTTCCTTAAGTTTGAGTCATAGAGAGAGAAATTCACTTTGATTTTATTTTCAACTCTTGATCATACTGGTTGTCCACTAGAAATTACCATTATTGTTCTCCTTGTATGGCAAGATTTTAGCCATAGCCTTTAATAATTGTGGGACTGTAAGTGGCTCTTGAGTCAGGTGTTACAGCTATGTGGTTCCTCAAATGTGACCACCATTGTCATTAAGGGACTTGTCTTACCATACACTCATATAATCCATGTCCAATTTGTCTTATGGATTTCTTTTTATTATTATTAATAATTACTTTATTTATTTACATTTCAGTGTAAAGAGTTATTAAAAGCAATTTGTCAGTAGCTATATACTGGAGAATATTACAATCAACAACCATGAATTGGCAATGACTTCTGCCAATTATGGATGGTGGAGCAACACAGATCACTTGATGCAGTCTTGCTTCCCATCCATGATGCAGACTTGACAGGGGAACTCTTGGACAGGTCTTGTTTAGTTAACCATTACTGTAGTGAGTTCATATGACCAAGAGCTCATGACATGTCCAGACAACACTTTTCTGCTTCACATCTCATGCTCTGGCTCTTTCATTCTTTTTGCCTCTTCTGCCATGAATCTTCTTTTGAAATGTACTTTTAGTAGTTGGAAATTAGAAAAATAAATACTTTTATTTAACCCTCTAACTTGAAATGTCAAACCAACATTGGAAAAATACTTGCTCCCAGAGATGCCAGCTTCTATTTTATAGAAACCTGTGAGTATCACACTCTGGACAAGATTATTTTTACCCACATTCTTGTGCATTTTTCTGCAGACTTTAGCACTTAATTAATTTATTTTTTTTAGTTTGTGATTTATCCCCTGACTGAAAAATACAGATTTTCCCTCCTCACATTTCCTCCTGATTATGGTTTCTAATCTCTTTACTCGTCCCAGGTCGTTCCTCTGTCTTCTCCCCTGTAGATCCAGCACTGTTACATATCACAATAGAAAACAAACATGCTTCTATGAATAAAAGATATTGGCCAAAACCAATATTTTGGGGATAAGAGCCCAAGGAAAGGTACAAGAAGAAGATTTATGTGCAGAATCCAACTCATTCAAAACATACAAATCTCACAAAAATATTAAAATTGAAGCTATGATATACATGCAAAAGTAAAAAGAAATATATATAAATGTATACAAAATATAGTTATATATTTGTGTACATAATATACTTATATAACATAAATATATCAATATATTATAAATATTATATGTAATATATTTATATATAATAGGATATTTTATTATATTTTATATATAATACAACATATATGATATACAACTAAGAATTATATTTAATCAACATATAATATAAACATATATGAAAATATAAATATTAAAAATTTAACATTTTATTGTTATTATTAAATTTTTAAAAAATAAATATATTGTGATCAAGTATTATTCTCCCCTAAGTCTTCCTATATCCTTTTGCCACTTCTATACCTACCTTTAAGTGCTTTAAAAGAAAATTCCAATACAATAACAGAACCCTTCAACTTAGAAAAAATGAAATATATTCATGCCCAACAAAAACAAAACAAATAAAAAAGAACAGAAGAAAGAAAAATAGGAAGAAAGAAAGACCTAAATTATAATCAAATTAAACACACAGAAAAACTGTAGAGCCCATTATATGTTGACCAGTTACTCCTGAACATGATGCCTGTCTGTGAGTGGTTAATGAAGGGCTCTCTAGCAGACTCAAGCACTACAGGCAGGTTATGCAGCCACACCACTCTTCCCGCTCTTTTACTTAACCCTTAGATTACATTCCTACGGGCAAGCCTTCCATATCTGTTCCCTTATTTATTTACTGAATCAATCTTGAGTCTAATCACCAAGGTCCAACAATTAAAATTTGTTATTTGACTATACTGGATAAGTTTTAATGAGGACTTTCCAACTCAGCCTAGCATAGATTCTCCCTTTTCTCCTTAAAATGCCAACTCTTGCAAAAGTCATCTGTTGCTTGCTGTCTATTTTGGCCTGATCCAGAGGCAGCATACAGTCCTGCTTTTATGGTAATAACTCTCCTTTGGGCCAAGAATTTGGGTGTGTTCTGTACTAAGTCTGAGGTATGTCTCTCCCCTTATGTTGGTGTTGTGACTTGGATCATATCTTGGATGGGTCTACAAGACCTCCCAACCCAGTTTTCACATGCACAAGACCCTCCTGTCACTGCTCCCTTCATCCAACATTGCTTAATTGGTGACCTTTCCAAATTTTCCTGTCCTAAACATTCCCTAAGACATAAGGAGATGACTGCTGAGTGTCCTGTATCCCTGCTCTTTCTTTTGGATGTGGGGATAATGTACCCCACCATGGCCTTCAGCTGCCATCATAGATTCCTTGGGATGGATGATAGGCACATTCCATTTAGTTCAGTTTATTTGCCACTTGTCCTTTCCCTTTTGGTGGTCATTCCACTGGAATCGAGAGTTTATTCCAAGCAGTCCAAAATTCTGTCAAGTCCTGGATTTCTCCTCGGACTATTGTGTCCCCTCTTCATGACAGAGATTGGGTGGCAACCTCCCCTTTCCAAAGACCTCTCTATTGGCCATTTGAGACTCCAGAAGATTCTCTGCCCTCTCTACCTTGGTCCTGGCCCACCACTAGGAATGGTTCTCTCCATTCTGACTAATATCACCAATTCACACACAACATTACAACATTACTGGTGTATCTTTTTTTTTTTTTTTTTTTTTTTTAGGTATTTTGAGATAGTTTTTCTCTGTGTAGCCCAGGCTGTCCTGGAACTCATTCTGTAGACCAGGCTGGCCTCAAACTCAGAAATCTGCCTGCCTCTGCCTCCCAAGTGCTGAGATTAAAGGCGTGTGCCACCACCGCCCAGCCAATTACTGGTGTATCTTAACACTCAAAAATGGTCCATATTCTCCCTAGATATTAAACAAAATGACAACTTAACAATTATGTGGGCACAAGAACTGAAGGAAGGAAATATCTTTCCTTCCCAGCCTCTACCCTCCAGAGACATTTGTGCCTCTCTTGGTCCCCAGTGCTTCTAATTTCTAAGTCCAAGTTGAGCTTCCCTTACCATTTCTATTGCCTGTTGGCCATCAAAACCTCTGCCACAGCATCACAGAATACCATAACTGACTGGTGGCCCAGAACTCTGGGCCAGTCCTGCTGCCCTTCTCATCCTCCACATTATCTCTTACCTGTAGTTAAAACTTGTTACTTGGCTACACTGGTTAGCCAGTGTAGTTTATATGGAGTGACATAAACAACCACCTGGAGATTGAGAATAAAAGAAACTACTAAATCTATTCAAGAAGGAATCACATCATTAGACCTATAATGTGTAACAACTGAGTTAGGAATAAAACTAATAATGCCACTCAAAGAAATGCCCAGGTAAAGATTTCCTCAGCCCTAAATTATATCAAAAAATAAACAATTAATGTAAATCCTTAACTGACTCTTCTGAAGATGTAAGTGAAAAATATTTGAAAGACCATTCTAGCTAGACCTTTGGTTGGTTTCAGACTCTGGTAAAAATGGATTGAGGTGCATATTTTACATATCAAAGCAGACCTGGCCTCCAGGTTCTCCTAGCATCTCTGTCCCTATCTGGCATAATCTGTCTCCAACTCTGAACTTTCCAAGCTGCCCTTCACCCAGAGGCTCTTTCCTGTATAATTCAGACATCACTTGTGTTCTCTCTCTCTCTCTCTCTCTCTCTCTCTTTCTCTCTCTCTCTTTCTCTCTCTCTCTTCCCTTCCTCCCTCCTTCATTCCTTCCCCCCTCTGTCTCCCCTTTCCATCTCTTTCTTTTTCCCTTTTTCTCCTTTTTTTTCTCTGTACATGTATGAACATGCCCTTTCTTTCCTTCTTTCCCTTGCCCCCACTGTCCCATGGTGACTTCCCTGGAATTAATCCTTGGGGCCAGTGAGCTAGCCTGAGAGCAGCTTTCTGATAAACTTGTCTTTAAAATATTCTAATCTGGCAAGAATTTGCTCATTTCACCAGCAGAGAAAAAGGAAACCCTATCAATATATATTCCATGTACAATTGCAAAACCATTATATATTTTAACTAGGTTATAAATATGCCCAACAACATACCATTATCTCTTGTGTAACTATAAACACATTATAAATTGAGGATAGGGAGCAATGTCCCTAGATGAGATTATTTTTTGTATATAAAATCCAAATATTATAATCATTTATGTTTGCTTAGTTGCTGTTACACCAAATAATAAAGAAATCGAGGAGCAAACCCCACAAATATCAGTACAAACAAATCCTTAACAAAATTTGACAAAAACAGTTATGTCAATTATAATCCTCTTTTCTGAATGAGGTCATAAGGTGATAGCTGGTATTTGTGACTACGTTTGTCTACTACCCATTCTGCATTTCCTCCTTCTCAGCAAGTATCTTTATAGGCCTTGGCTCATTTCTTGGAGGAGTGACTCCATACCTCTATTCCTGACAAGTCTGTATACTTTGCCATCCTGCCTGGGTTAGGCTGTTGTAGTTCCCAATGACTTTAATCAGAGGACATTGTAACACCAAAATATGCCACAAAAGAATTCCTGCACTGCACACATATTCATTCTTACTTCCATTATGGAAAGCAATTTATTTTTCCCACGGTAAAGTGAGTCAATCACTCCTTTGAACACTGTTATTTATTTCTTTCCCTGTTGGCTTAAGTGCATTAAAAGCCCAAAATGGTCCTGGGGTAAGAAGTCTGATCTTCCAATTCAGTAGAATATTTATTATGGCTCCTGGAGGGAGTGTTCTGCCCTCTCCTGGAACCAAAATACCTAGGCTACCAGAGCATAAAAACACAGAAACAGGATGCAAAATTTTTCCTCTGTGAGAAAATCTACCATATATTGGACACTGACTCAAAGGATATGACTACCTTTTAGAGAACTCTCTTTCAATGCTCTAGGCTGCTGCCACGATACTGGTGATGTAGCTGTTGACAAAAGCTCCATTTTGTCAGTCTAGCTGATTCAAGATGGTGGGAAACATGGTAAGACCAATGGATTTCATGATTGTGGTTTCCCTCTTGCACTACTCTAGCTGAGAAGTAAGTTTCATGGTCAAAAGAAATATTGTGTGGAATAACGTGAATGTGTCTCTATATAAGTTCAAAGACAATAGTTTTAGCAAAAACATTACACATAGGAAAAAAGCAAATACAAAACAGAATAAGTATCTACTTCAGTAAAGACAAAGCATTGTCCTTTCCATTGAGGATGTGGTCCAAGTTAGTCAACCTGCCACCAGGTCATTAGCTAGTCACTGTTGGGAATGGTGATATATGTGGGGCTCAATGTTGGTCTCTGCTATTGGCAGTACTGGAACTCAACAATAGCTGTGGCATTGTCGGCCTTGAGTAGAAGACTATGTTGTCAAGGCCATGCATAATCCACATCCCTATAACCCTGGCCCCATTGTTAATGGGTTAAGGAATGTCTGGGGAAAGAGGCTTACTGTCTACAGAATGAGTCATCCTATCTGATTATTGAACTGTGCCCCAGCTGAACTCACAGTTTGATGAACATGTGACACAAGTATCTTTATATCCTTTGCCCATTTGGAAAGATCTATTCGTATACCTCTTCTACAGATGTCTTTATCAGCAATTTTCTGAGTCCTTGTTCATCCAGCTAATCCATTGGCTACAGCCCATGAATCAGTGAACAATTGCACATTTGTCCATTTCTGCTTCCAATCAAAATGTAGGATTATACACCCTGTCCATGTTCTGCCCAATATGAAGATTTCCCTTCACTGGTATCTTTTAGGGTTGTCCCAGAAAGGGGTTGAAATTTCTTAGTTGTACCTGCATAACTTGCATATCCATGAGTAAACCAGGCTCTAGTTTTTGTTTATGTCTTCAGTCTATTATAGGAAACACCCCAGGAAGGTATAGTTGCATATCTGGCAGCAGACAGCATTGTACAAGGAATAGAAACCAGAAATATTTGGGCAACTTTACATGTTACCTGCTTGTGTCTTTAGGACTGACTTAGACCCAATTAAACATATACCACCTTCATATAATAGTACAACCATAAATTGCTGCTGTTTAATCTTTCTTATGACTCTCTGAGTCAGATAACACTCTTGAGTCAGCTCATGATGTGCAGCTTGGGTGCCATATTAAGTTGGTGGCCAGTAGATATGACTTTAATTTACACTAAGGCCCAAATAAGCCAAGAGCTTTTTGTCAAAGGGAGGATAATTATCTTTATCATGATGAATCATCTTTTTGATGATTCAGTTTGCAAGTATTTTATTGAGCATTTTTGCATCTATGTTCCTAAGAAAAATTGGTCTGCAATTCTTTGCTGGTTCTTTATGTGCTTTGGGTATCAGGATAACTTTGATTGCGTAAAACAAATTAGGCCATATTCTTTGTTTCTATTTTGTGAAATACTTCAAGGAGTACTGTCATTTTATTTCTTTCTTATTGGATATCTGGTAGAATTCTGTGCTGAAACCATCTAGCTATGACTCTTGTCATTTTATGTTTGGACACTTTTAGTGATTTTCTATTTCACTAAAGGTTATAGGTCTGTTTAGATGGCTTATATGATCTTGATTTAGCTTTGATAGTGGGATACCTTGAGAAAATAATTTTTTTCTTTTAGATTTTACAGTTGGGTGGAGTACAGGTTTTTAATGTCCTTATTATTCCTTGTATTTCCTCTGTGTCTGCTACTCTGTCCCCTTTTCATTTCAGATTTTGTTAATTTGGATATTCTTTTCCTACCTTTTAGGTAGATAAGAGATAGTTAATACTATTGATTTTTTCCCAAGACTCAACTCTTTATTTTCTTGAGTTTTTGTATTTTGTTTGTTCATTTGTTTTTATTGTGTTTAGCCTTGAGTTTAATTATTCCTAGCAATCTATTCCTTTTGGGTATGAGTTTCTCTTTCTGTTCTAGAGCTCTCAGGTATGCTGTTAAGATGCTAGTATAAGATCTCCCCTTTTAACCTTTTTAGTGTAGAAAATTAGTGTTATGAATTTGCCTTTTAGAACCATTTTTATTTTTTCCCATAAGCTTCATTTTATTGTATATTTATTTTCATTCAAGTATAGAAAGTCTTTACTTCTTTCTTTCTTTATTTTTTTTTTGACTCATTTTTCATTCAACAGAAAATTGTTAAGTTTCCATGCATTTTTAAACTTTCTCTTGTTTCTGATGTTGTTGATATTCAATTACAATTACAATGGTTATCATGGTGGAGGTGTGAAGCCACAAAAACAGAAAAATGTAATACAAGAATGGGGAATACATGCTACTAAAACACAACTGCTTGGTGAAGAGTGTTATGTATTATGCTAATTTATAGGAACAATTCCAATCCAAAGATGGTGTAACTGAACAATGCCATCTTGCATCTTTAAGAGCCTGGCCTATGACTGAGTAACCAGGGGAAAAATATACCTCATTTATGAAGGTAATACATGGACCTGCAGACACATTCACTGATTTCTTTTGGGGACTGGTTTCAGCTGTAAATGGAGCTATATCAGACCCTGAAAACAGACCCAGAATCTAGACAGTTCATGAATAGAAATATTGTCCCTTGAAAATGAAAATACCGAATATAAGAGAGCCATCAGACTATTGAAAGCAAAAGGAGCCCTATTAGATGAATGGGTAAGAGAGACAGCTGGTATTGGTTTTTAGGAGCATCATGCTAGTATTATAGGCCAAGCCGTAGCTAGAAGTCTTATGCCTGAATGCTTTAATTGTGGTAAATTTTGCCATCTCCAAAGAGATTGTAAGGCTAGAAGATTCAGAGCTCTAAATACAAATACATTGACTCTGGAGAGTATAGTATTCATAAAAGAGAAAAAGCAGGTTCTGGCTGCTATGAATTACAAAGGCTCCACAGTATTGTAGCTACTGTGGAAAGGTCAAACATTGGTCGAAGCATTGCAAGTTGAAGAGAGACATACAAGGTAACCTCTTGCTATTGGGAAATGAAAGGAGGGACCTGTCACCTCAAGGTTCCACACGCCCTCTTTCTTTGGTCAGCTAGAAGGTACCAAGCAGGAAAAAAAAAATCAAAACTAAATATTTCTGATCTTATAAATGTTACAGGAGGGAGTGCAACTTTGGATCTGGCCACAGATACACCTCTTACCCCATCGCCAAAAGTTGAATGTTACCAGATAACTGTAGGATTGTTGGCGTGGATCCACCCACCATAGGTCATAGCCACGATGCCACTGGTGTGGGTGTTGGACTGTAGGGAAGTGCTGAGATACAACTCTGGAAAGCACAGTCTTAGGTGCGAGAAAGCCAGAGCTGGCTCAGAGGTCCCCAGGTCTGTTAGGAGGCTGAGCCATGGGGTTCTCTGACTCTTGGACATCCAGGTGCCAATGGGAGTGGCTGAACAGCAGAGAATAGAATCAGGGGCTTCAGGCTTGGGACAACATGTAGCCTGGGGCTAGGGGTGGAGTGGGTGGGAAGAGGAGCCCTGCCTTGTCCCAGTGGGTGATTGTCCTTAGCTTGGTCACAGTTGTGGCTGGGAGCTCAGAGAGGCATTTTGTGAGTGATTAGGCTGTGGCTCTGTAGGACAAGGCTTTCTTCATGGCTTCCCTTGGAGGATCTTGATAAAAAGAGAATATACAAAAAACCTTGCACCTAAAATGGTTATAGAATAGACCTTATGGCAAGACAGTAGCTTATAACAGGCACTTGAACAACTGGTAGAAGAACAGATGCAGGCTCAACATGCAGAAGAGTCTACCAGCCCATGGAATTCTCTGTGTTTGTTATAAAAAAGAAATTAGGGAAATGAAAGATGATAGTGGATTTAAGAGCAGTTAAAAATGTAATTCAACCAGTGGCTCCTTTATAGCCTGGACTTCCTTTGTTACGGATCTCATGGCCTATAACAATTGACTTGAAAGATTTTTTTTTTTCAAAATATCCTTGTATAAGCAGGATAGGGAAAGGCTTACTATTTTAGTATGACTCTGAGTAATAGTTATCCACTAAAGAGATACCACTGGAAGGTTCTTCCACAGGGAATGTTTAAGTAGTCCAACTTTGTGTCAGTATTTTGTGCAACTACCATTAGAAATGATTGTAAATAAATACCTCAATTTATCATTTATCAGGATATGGATGACATTCTTTTGACTGATTTTGACAAAGATGTTTTAGAGAATATGTTTAAGATAACACAAAGAATTCTACAATGCTGGGGGTTACAGATTGCTCCAGTAAAAATTCAAAGAGGAGATTCATTTAGGTTTTTTTGTGATATAAAATCAATCAACAAAAAAATTTGACCACAAAAGGTACAGATCCATAGGGACCAATTGAAAGCACTTAACAATTTTCAACATTAATGGAAGATATTAACTGGCTGAAATCTATGAATAGATTAAGTACTTATGTGTTAAATAATTTTTTTCAGACATTACAAAGATATTAAAATTTCAACAGTTTAATATGTCTAACAGCTGAAACAGAAAAAGAGTTAATATGTGTAGAACAAAAACTGCCAGAGGCATATGTGGATTGAATTGATTCTAAACTTGCTTGTAATTTGGTCATTTTGTCTTCAACTCATTGTCCTACTGGGTTCATTATGGAATGGATTTTCTTAGCTCATAAACAAAGTAAAAAATTGAAGACCTATACAGACAAGATTTCTGAATTAATTATCAAGGTAGAATAAGACTACATCAAACAGATTCAGCTGAAATTGTAGTACCTCTTACAAATGCTGAGATTATGTCATTGCAGGTGATCAATGAGAATTATTAACTACTTGGGCAAAATTAAAAACAGGTATCTGAACAGGAATGTATACAATTTATAAAAATTACTATTTGCATTCTTCCACATACTTTAAAGAGAACTTGCCAGGCAGTGGTGGCGCATGCCTTTAATCCCAGCACTTGGGAGGCAGAGGCAGGCGGATTTCTGAGTTCGAGGCCAGTCTGGTCTACAGAGTGAGTTCCAGGACAGGACAACCTGGGCTACACAGAGAAACCCTGTTTTGAAAAAAACAAACAAAACAAACAAACAAAAAAAAGAGAACTCCAATTCCAACCTTAATGTGCCCAACACTTAATGCTGATGCAAAGAAGATGGGATGGCAGGTTATAAATCAGACAAAATAAGCAAGGTGCTCAAAAGTCCATTATATTTCAGTTTAAAAGTCAGAATTATATATAGTCCTTATAGTATTATAAGATTGCCCTGAATATTTTCTCTCTCTCTCCTCTCTCTCTCAATTTCTCTCTCTCTCTCTCTTTTCTCTCTCTCTGATTCTTAATATGATTTTATTGGATTTTTTTATTTATGTTTAAAATGTTATCTCTTTTCCTGGTTTCCCTCCCCCAGAAGCCGCCTATCCCATCTCCCCTCCCCTGCTTCTCTGAGGGTGTTCCCACATCCAACCACTCACTTCCACTTCCCTGCCGCCCTTGAATTCCCCATATTGGGGCATCAAGCCTTCACAGGACCAAGGCCTCTCCTCCCACTGATGCCAACAAGGCCATCCTTTGCTACATATGTGGCTGGAGCATGGGTTATACTCCTTGGTTGTTGGTTTAGTCCCTGGAGTCTAAGGGGTCTGGTTGGTTGATATTATTGTTCTTCCTATGGGTAGTAACCCCTTCAGTTCCTTCAGTCCTTCCTCTAACTCCTCCATTAAGGACCCCACTGGGGACCTGTGCTCAGTCAATGGTTGGCTGAGAGCATCAGCCTCTGTATTTGTCAGGCTCTGGCACAGCTTCTCAGGAGACAGCTATATCAGGCTCCTGTCTATATGTACTTCTTGGCATCCACAATGGTGTCTGGGTTTGGTGACTGATAAGGGATGGATCCCAGGTGGGGCAGTCTTTAGATGGCCTTTTTTTTTTTCAGTCTCTGCTCTACACTTTGTCTCCTTATTTCCTCCCATATTTTGTTCCTCTTTCTAAGAAGACTGAAGCACCCACACTTTGGTCTTCCTTCTTGAACTTCATGTGGTATGTGAATTGTATCTTTATCCTGAATCTCTTAATATAATTACTTATTCTCTATATGCAGAAAGAGTTATTTTACATATAGAACCCACTGAATTTGTACCTGGTAACTCAGAATTAGCTTTGGTATTTATACAATTGCCATCATAAGTAGAAACCATCTATTATATATTACTCATATTTGGTCTCATACAGGTTTTCTGGGTCCATTAGCTCAAGGAAATGACAGAATTGATCATTTACTAATAGGAAATGTGTTAGAAGCCTCAAAATTTCATGAGAAACATCATATTAATGGGAAGTGTTTAAAGAAAAAATTTCCATCACTTGGCAGCAAGTTAAAGAATTAATAAAGAAGTCCTACATGTTATCTATATAACCAAATTCTGTTACCTGCTGGTACTAACCATAGGGGTACCAAAAAAATGACATTTGGCAGATGAATGTTTTCCATTTTGTAGAATTTAGAACAAAGGAATATACATCATACTATTGACATGTACTCAGGGTTTCAATGTGTATCTGCCTTAAGTTCTGGAAAGGCTGATTGTATAACTAAACAGTAATGGAAATAATGGCGATTGTGGGGATACCTGCACAAATTAAAATTGATAATGCTCCCACATATGTATTAAATATGATGAAACAATTATCTGCATATTACAATATAAAGCATTTACTGGTATATCACACAATCTGACAGGACAAGCAGTTATAGAAAAAGTCAATTATATTTTGAAGAGATGCTTATTAAACAAAAGAGAGAGTAATTAAAAGAAACCCCTCCCAAGTAAGTATGCTTGAATCCCACTTAGAAGAGGGAATAAAATAGTTTTAGGAGGCAGAGAGAGGGAGAGAACTTCAGGAGAGGGAGAAGGGAATGGGGCAGAAGGATCAGGTGCAGGAGACACAGGAGAGAGGCCCAGAGGACCAGGAGAATGAACAGAAATCTGCAGCTGCCTGAGGCAGTGGGGAGGGGAGAATCTCTAGGAAGTCCCAGAGTTAGTGTTAACAATGCTTATTTATTCTCTTTATTTGATTTTACTGTGAGATGATTAATTTCTTGTGTTTTCTTTGGTGTAGTTTCCCTTCTTGATTTGGAGTTTTGCTTCTAGTGTCCTTTGCAGGGTTGGATTCGTAGAAAGACATTGTTTAAATTTTGGTTTGTCTTGAAATATCTTGTTTTCTCTATTTATAGTGATTGAGAGTTTTGCTGGGTATAGTAGTCTGGGTTGGCGTCTGTGACTTTTGCATGACATTTATTCAGGATTCTCTGGCTTTTAGAGTCTCTGTTGAGAAGTCTGGTGCAATTCTGATAGATTTCCTTCATATGTTACTTGGCCTTTTCCTCTTAAAGCTTTAAATATTCTTTTTTTGTTGTTGTACATTTAGTGTTTTGGTTATTATGTAGTGGGAAGGTTTTCTTTTCTGGTCTATTTTCATGTATATACAAACTTTCTTTCATGATATTAGTAGTCACACCGAGTACTAACTAATTCTCTAAATAAGCTTCATCTTGCTTCCTATATGTGTTTTCAAGTTTGAGTCTGAAGCAAGAAACGAGGAAAACAATTTATGTACTATAAATGTACTTAATAGTTTGTGGTACTCAAACCTTTCTGAGATCTGCTGAATATGGCATTTAATAGTTTAGGTTTTCTATAATTCCTAACAGTAATCTTGTAAGCCTAGGTTTTTAAGAAGATGATGGATCCTTCAATGAAGAATTAACGTGTATTGATGTAAAGCAAACACTGGGAAAAATTACCCCACGCCATCTATGCTGCCAAGTTCTGTGAAAACTGTTGACACCTTTGGATTGACTACTACATTCTACCTAGCCAGGATTGTCACTATGCTGACAAACAGCATCCAAAGATCAGTTTTAGATTACAAACTGCTCAGAACATTCAAATTAATGAGTTCATATGAGACTGATACAAACAGAACAGTGAGATTAAAAAATGTTAAATCCTAAGATTGTCAAATACAACCAAGCTGGTCATTGTGCAAACCTTGAGAAGAATAGCTTTATTTTTATAATTAGTTTTACTCTGTTATACTTAAAATCTTTCATTTTATTTAGACAAAAATGGGGATATAGAATAATGCCTTGAATCGCAAGGCAGCGAACTAGGATCCGGGGGATCTGGAAGAGAGAATTGGAGGACAGGGAACACAAAAGAAACATGGCTTGTCTATAGGCTGATCAAACCATACTTTTTACTTTTTACACACAGGTTATATACACAAAAAGGCAGGATGTGGGGAAGAGGCTGATGCAGGAGTGTAGGTGTTCAGGGGAGTACAGATGTGTCAGCTGGGTGAAGGTTCAGGGGACAGATCATTATGACTCCACCTATGATTCACTTGTCCTTATCTAAGTTGGTACTATTCTCCAAGGCTACTTATCTACAAGGTCTATGATTACTCAGGCTTGGCAAGTTTCCACCAAAGCTGCTTGTTTACAATAGCTTCTAGCTATCTGTTTCAGTGTTTTTCCACAAAGACCCAAGACTTTGTGCTAGGAGGCATGTATGTCAGGCCTATTGCTGATTTTAGGCCTATGGCTGATTTTAGGCCTTCAGTGTATAAGCAGGGCTGCTCCTGACAGAATAATAGTAAAAAAAAAAGGGTGGTGGTGGATTATTTAATATACTCTTACAGATCTTTGTATATTGATGCAAAACTGAGGTAATATTTTGGTTACAACATACTATGTATCAACTCCCTTTAAGATATTATGCCTATGCAATTCTTAACAATGCAATGTGAAGTTTTAGTTCCTTTAGAAGCAACTATTACAAATTGTTTAGTATAATTAAGAAATGCACGTTAATAGTTAATCAAACTTATGGTTTTGTTAGATACTAGTCTAGTTAGTGTCATATGTCTTATAAGTTAATCAGATAGTAAATAGCTTACCTATTGAAACATACTGAGATAGTTACATGGTCTTCAAAACAGAGATTTGTAGAATATGGCATTCACAGGTGTTTCATTAATTTAAGGGTTTCTTTTTTTTTCAATGAGACAAGTCAGTTCCTGGCAGCACTGTATACTACTTTAAAGAAGACAGTCAGCTTTGAAGAACCTCTATATGGAGTTTGCTTCAAATGTGTCAAACCTAGCCATGGGGCAAAGAAAAAAAAAGTGTCCTTGCTTCAACTGATGACAATATGCTGTCCAAACTGTGGGTAAGTAGAACACATAATGTCAACTGTTGAACTATGCCAAGATAAGATAGAGAAGTCCTTCATAATTCCTGCTTCATGGGCAAATATGTCAGATATTCTGGACCAGTAGGTTGAAAAGATGGATGTTTTAATGTTGCTGAGGACTCTTGGGTGACTGTACAGGTGGCCAGCAATTTCTATCATTTCTATAGTTTTGGAATATTTTTCCTTTGCTCTTCCTGTTTATTCAGGTAATATTTATCCTTCTCAGGTCTCTGATTTGGTTGAAGGCTAGATAATTACAGTCTCTCAGTTAAGCTTAAGTTGTTAAAAAATAAAATTAAAAACAAAGAAAATGTTTTGAAGTCCATAAAAATGTTTTTAGGTTAATAATTGCAAGTTATGGTAGAAAGTTACTTAGGTACAGAACTTTGTACTCATCAAGATAGGATAGATGATAGAGTACTTTCTCCAAGGCGGTCAAATACAAATGGACTGGACATTGTGAATGTAATTCTAACCAGACAGTATATAGTTTGGTGATGTTAGAGAAAGAATATAGACAAAAGAGGAAAATGTTGCAGAATATTTGAGAAAGAACCTTTTCCTTCTTGGAAGTCAGTGGAGTAGGATGATCATCTGGGTGTATTCTCTGCCTCTCTGAGCTAACAGGTTTTCACCACAGCATCTGGCTCCTAAGTCTTTGTTTGTTAAATTGAACATTTGGGATTTTCTTTTAAAAACAACAAAAGACTGAAACTAGTAAACTTAGTGTAAACTTAAGTGTAAACTTAGAATTAATTTTTTGAGATACTTCGATATATTTTTCTATAATAAATATTAGTTAGTACTAGATAGAAGCTTAATGAGCTACCTTCTTCCAAAGTTCATGTACATACCCATGGACTTTTATCTCAAAGGGGCAAATAGCAGCAGCCACAGAGGATGTGTCATGTTGACATTTGCCTTCTCTTCTCTCTCACCATTACAAAGACTCCTGCTGTCATCCTCTCCATATTTGTGTAAACATGTTCCTTAACCAGGTAGCATAGCCAGTGGTCTTAGTGTATAGTATTCCACCATAAAAGTAATGAGATGGATCTACTTTATGAAATTTTCTTTGAAATTCAGCTTCAAAAAAATTGTGTCTAAAAGGTAAGTGTGAGATTCATAGATCTTCAGATGAATATTTATTAGCTCAAAAGATTTTGAAAAGAACATAACTACTTCATTAGTGTTAGCTCTTGACTCCTGTGGAAAGCCTATCTTGACAAGATAATTGCTCCAAAGCCTGTTAAACCCAGACCATTCTTTCCAGGCTTCTCTAAGGCAATGTGAATGGTTTGTGGCAAATCTATTGCCAACTTTATGCAATTGAAACCTTCTGATTGGTTTAATAAAGATTTGGCATCCAATAGCTGAGGTTGGAGAGCAAAGTAAGGACTTCTAGGCAGAGATAAGAACTGTGGGAAGAAACACTGGGGAGATACACAGGTTTGTCATGGAAGAGGTCTGGTGTGCTAGACTGAGAGAGAAGTGATGGTCACATAGCATATGTTGGCTGGAATTAACAAGTTAATTAAGTTAGAGCCAGCTTAGAGGTAGCCTTGCCTATAGTGCCTATGATTTACAAAATAATAGTCAGTCTCCAAGTAATTATTCAGGAGCTGGAAGGTCCAAGACAGTCAGGTGATATTTGGTGTTCAATATTTGTCCAAGCTTAGAACAATAGATTCAGGTATTAGGCAACAAATATCTGGTGAAATGCTGGAAAAACATTTCCCTAGCAGTCCCATGCTTCTCTGAAAGCCTACATGCTTTTTCATGGGAGGTAGGACCCCTTTAAGGGTTCTCATGGAACACTGAAGATTGGGCAGCATATTACTCTGTGAGCAAAGGTCTGAGGCACGAAGGGGCCAAGCCCAGAATGGCAGTGAGCAGGGGGCATGTTGAACCCCAGAGCCAGGAAAGGTGAAGTGTACTGAGCAGTGTCTAGCAGCTGGCACCACAGTAGCCTAGACTAGGCCATCAGTGCAAGCCTGGCCACCACTGTCTTTAGCCATCCCCTTCCAGTGCCCTACTTCTGGTTAATGAGGATTGGCCTAGCTTGGCCCCATCTTCTGCATTCTGTGGCCCAAGGGAAACACTTCCCAGAATGTCACTGCAGTCTCTGGGACAGGTCCTGACATTCACACAGGGCAGATCCACCTTCCAGCCCAGGCCTGCCTCATCCACAGCCCTTACCCATTGCTGCTGCTGGCCTACCACTTTCCCAGAGCAGTAAAGGATAAGGGGAACAGCTGGCAGGTGCCTATGATAAAAGCCTGCAGCCATGCAGAGTGGCAGGCAAAGAGGATTAGAGTGACTTATCCAACAGTGGCTGTAGCCAGTGTCAGCAGAAGGCAGAAAGCTGGACTGACTCTAGGGAGTGGAGTCACCCACCATAGCCATGTGCTATCCAAGTCCAGAGCAGAGACACTGATTAGGTAAGGTATGTTTGAATTGTCCTTAGGTGTTGAAGAAACAAAAGAAGCTGGGTTTGGACCATTGCAGACAAAAAAATTTAGTTTGAAAATAATAATGTGAAGTTGCTGAAGGAAGGAGAGAAAGTTTAAAAAGAAAATCTGTGTTAAAAAATGGAGAATACAATGACAAGGGAACTTGGACTCCATCAATTTTGTTTTGATTATCAGCATAGAAATAATTATGGTTTGGTAATTATTGTAATTTTATATACTCTCCTTAATAGAGGTCAGAATAAAATAGACTTAAATAAGAAAAGTTTTGAAAATCCATTCTAAGTTATAACCAACAGAACAAAATAAAAAATTAGAGAAACTTTTGAATCATCTTTAGGTCAATCCAATCTAAAGCTTACAGTACCACCTCTTCATGAGACTGCAAAATGGCACACCAAGTCCTTTAGAAACCCTACAATATTTTTACTATCTAAATTAAGGGAATTAGCTCCAATTAAGAGAAATTCACAAAGTTATCAAGAATTTGAGTGGTGCCTTCTGGTCTGCACTGGTGCCCTGTGAAGATCTTGAATGTCAGCTCTGCACCCAACCTGACAAAATCCAGAGGAGGCTGGACTCCAAGGAGCTGTAACACACCCAGGAACATAAGATCACAGGATCTCAGGGGAATGGTCACACCAGGATTTCAGGATTCCAGAGGCAGCCTGACTCCCAGGAGCTCCTACACCTAGGATCTCAGGATCAGAGGATCACAGAGACAGCTGGATTCTGAAGAGTTCTCACACAACCAAGAAAACTGGAAACACAGGCTCCAATCAGAGACAGTGAGTGCAGGTTGCACTAGAGTTAAACAGATGGGGAAAGGCAAGTGCAAGAACATAAGCATTGGAAACTAAGATTACTTGGCATCATCACAACACAGTTCTGCCTCCATAGCAAGTCCTGAATACCCCATCACACTGGAAAAGCAGGATTCAGATTTAAAATCACTTCTCATGATGATGATAGAGGACTTTAAAGACATAAATAGCTCCCTCAAAGAAATATAAGAGAACACAGGTAAACAGGTATAAGCCCTTAAAGAGGAAACACAAAAATCTTTTAAAGAATTACAAGAAGACCTAGCTGGTCTACTCCCATGAAGACAACATATCCTGAGCCATCCTAGAGGCTCAGTGCAGTGGGTAAGAATCCTCTCCCACTACCTTATGCCCCAGAGCTATAACTGGGGGCCTGAGGTGCTCAGGACCATCAGTCACCCAAACTCTGCCCCCCCAGAATACCACTCCACTTCTACCCCTCACTTGGTCCATTTGTCTAGGGCAGAAACATAGCTGGTCTGGTTCCATGAAGATACCATATCGTGAGCCATTCTAGAGGAACCACTGCACTCAGAGTAGCAGGATTTCAGGATCCCAAAGGGGGCTTGAGTCCAAGCAGTTCTTCCACCCAGGAACTCAGGATCACAGAGACATACAAACAAGATAACTGGAAAGACAGGCTCCAGTCAGAAACAGTGAATGCAGGTAGCACTAGAGTTAACCAGACTGCTAAAGGCAAGTTCAAGAACATAACCAATAGAAACCAAAGTTACTTGGCATCCTAAAAACTCAGTTCTCCCACCATAGCATGCCCTGGACACCCCATCACACCAGAAAAGCAGGACTCAGAATCAAAATCACTTCTCATGATGATGATAGAGGACTTTAGGAGGGACGTAAATAACTCCCTTAAAGAAGTACAGGAGAACAAAGGTAAACAGGTAGAAGCCCTTAAAGAGGAAACACAAAAATCCCTTAAAGAGCTGCAAGAAAACACACCAAACAGGTGAAGGAATTAAACAAAACCATCTAGGATCTAAAAATGGAAGTAGAAACAATAAAGAAATCTCAAAGGGAGACTATCCTGTAGATAGAAAACCTAGGAAAGAAATCAGGAGTCATGGACACAAGCATCACCAACAGAATACAAGAGATAGAAGAGAGAATCTCATGTGCAGAAGATACCCTGGAAAACATTGACACAACTGTCAAAGAAAATGCAAAATGTAAAATGCAAAATGCAAAATGCTCCTAACCCAAAACATCTAGGAAATCCAGGACACAATGAGAAGACCAAACCTAAGGATAATAGGTGTAGATGAGAGTAAAGATTCCCAATTTAAAGGGCCAGTAAATATCTTCAACAAAATTTTAGAGGAATATTTCCCTAACCTAAAGAAAGTGACACCTATGAACATGCAAGAAGCCTACAGAACCCCAAATAGACTAGACCAGAAAAGAAATTCCTCCTGTCAAATAATAATCAAAACATCAAATGCATAAAACAAAGAGAGAATACTAAAAGCAGTAAGGGAAAAAGGTCAAGTAACCTATAAAGGCAGACCTATAAGAATTACACCACACTTCTCACCAAAGACTATAAAAGCCAGAAGATCCTGAAGTGATATAATACAGACTTTATAAGAGAACACAAATGCCAGCCCAGATTACTATACCCAGCAAAACTCTCAATTAACATAGATGGAGAAAAAAAGATATTCCATGACAGAACCAAATTTACACAATATCTTCCCACAAATCCAGCGCTTCAAAGATAATTGATGGAAAACTCCAACACAAGTAGGGAAACAACAACCTAGAAAAAGCAAGGAAGTAATCTTCCAACAAACCCCAAAAGAAGATTGTTACACAAACATAATTCCACCTCTGATAACAAAAATAACAGGAAGCAACAATCATTTTTCCTTAATATCTATTAACATCAGTGGACTCAATTCCCCAATAAAAAGACATAGACTATCAGATTGGATACATAAACAGGACCCACCATTTTGATGCATACAGGAAACTCACTTCAGTGACAAAGACAGACACTACCTCAGAATAAAAGGATGGAAAACAATTTTCGAAGCAAATGGTTCAAAGAAACAAGCTGGAGTAGCCATTCTAATATCAAATAAAATCAACTCTCAACCAAAAGTAATCAAAAAAGATAAGGAAGGACCCTTCCTACTAGTCAAAGGAAAAATCTACCAAGATGAACTCTCAATTCTGAACATCTATGCTCCAAATGCAAGGGCAACCACACACAGTAAACAAACTTTACTAAAGCTCAGAGCACACATTGCATGTCACAGAATAATAGTGGGGAATTTCAACACCCTGCTCTCTCCAATGGACAGATCATGGACACAGAAACTAAACAGAGACACAATGAAATTAACAGAAGTTATGAACCAAATTAATTTAACAGATATCCATAGAACATTTTATCCTAAAACTAAAGAATATACATTTTTCTCAGTACCTCATGATACCTTCTCCAAAATAGACCATATAATTGGTCACAAAACAGGCCTCAACAGATACAAAAAGATTGAAATAATCCCTTGCATACTATCAGATCACCGTGGATTAAGGCTGGTCTTCAATAATAACAAAAACAATGGAAAGCTCATATACAAGTAGAAACTGAACAATGCTCTACTCAATGATGACTTGGTCAAAAAAGAAATACAGAAAGAAATTAAAGACTTTTTACAATTTAATGAAAATGAGGACACATCATACCAAAACTTGTGGGATTCCATGAAAGCAGTGCTAAGAGGAAAACTCAAGGCTCTAAGTGCCTACAAAAATTAACTGGAGAAAGCATACACTAACAACTTGACAGCACACCTGAAAGCTCTAGAATAAAATACAAGAGGAGTAGACAGCAGGAAATAATCAAACTAGGGCTGAAATTAACCAAGTAGAAAGAAAAAAGAACTAAACAAAACATCAACAAAACCAGGAGCTGGATCTTTGAGAAAATAAACAAGATAAACCCTTAGCCAGACTAACCAGAGGACACAGAGACAGTATCCAAATTAGTAAAATCAGAATTGAAAAGTGAGACATAACAACAGAAACTGAAGTAATTCAAAAAATCATCAGATCCTACTACAAAAGCATATCCTCAACAAAACAGGAAAATCTAGATGAAATGAACAACTTTCTAGACAGATACCAGGTACCAAAGTTAAATCAGGAGCAGATAAACCATCTAAACAGTCCCAAAAGCCCTAAAAAAAATAGTAGCAGTCATTAAAAGTCTTCCCACCAAAAAAAGCCCAGGACCAGATGGTTTTAGTACAGAATTCTATCAGATATTCAAGGAAGACAAAATACCAATTCTCTTTAAACTATTCCACAAATCAGAAACAGAAGGAACACTACAAAACTCATTCTATGAAGCTGCAATTACACTCATACTTAAACCTCACAAAGACCTAGCAAAGAAAGAGAACTTCAGATCAATCTCCCTTATGAATATTGATGCAAAAATACTCAATAAAATTCCAGCAAACCGAATCCAAGAACACATCAAAACAATCATCCACCATGATCAAGTAGGCTTTATCCCAGGAATGTAGGCATGGTTCAATATTCAGAAATCCATCAATGTAATCCACTATATAAACAAACTCAAAGGGAAAAAATGATCATCTCTCTAGATGCTAAGAAAGCATTTGACAAAATTCAATATCCCTTCATGGTAAAAGTCTTGGAAAGATTCAAGGACCATACCTAAACATAGTAAAAGCAATATACAGCAAGCCAGTAGCCAACATCAAACTAAATGGAGAGAAACTTGAAGCATTCCCACTAAAATCAGGTACTAGACAAGGCTGTCCACTCTCTACCTACCTATCAATATAGTACTAGAAGTCCTAGTCAGAGCAATTAGACAACAAAAGGAAGTCAAAGGGATACATGTAGGAAAGGAAGAAGTCAAAATTTCACTATTTGTAGATGATATGATAGTATAGTTAAGTGACCCTAAAACTTCCACCAGAGAACTCCTAAACCTGATAAACAACTTCAGCAAAATGGATGGATATAAAATCAACTCAAACAAATCAGTAGCCTTCCTCTACTCAAAGGATAAACAGGCTGAGAAAGAAATTAGGGAAATGACACCCTTCACAATATTCACAAATAATATAAAATACCTTGGTGTGAATCTAACCAGGCAAGTGAACGATCTGTATGACAAACACTTCAAGTCCCTGAAGAAAGGAATTGAAGCAGATCTCAGAAGATGGAAAAATCTACCATGTTCATTGATTGGCAGGATTAATATAATAAAAATGGCCATTTTGCTAAAAGCAATCTACAGATTCAGTGCAATCCCCAGCTAAATTCCAAATCAATTCTTCATAGAGATAGAAAGAGCAATTTACAAATTCATTTGGAATAACAAAAAACCCAGGATAGAGAAAACTATTCTCAATAATAAAAGAACTTCTGGGGGAATCACCATCCTGACATCAAGCTGTACTATAGAACAATAGTGATAAAAACTGCATGGTGTTGGTACAGATACAGGCTGGAAGATCAATGGAATAGAATTGAAGATCCAGAAATGAACCCACACACTTATGATCACTTGATCTTTGTCAAAGGAGTTAAAATGTCCAGTGGAACAAGGACAGCATTTTCAACAAATGGTGCTGGTTCAACTGGAGATCAGCATGTATAAGAACGGAAATTGATCCATTCTTATCTCCATGTACAAAGCTCAAGTCCAAGTGGGTAAAGGACCTTCACATAAAACCAGATATATAGAAACTAATAGAATAGAAGGTATGGAAGACCCTGGAATACCTAGGCACAGGGTAAAGTTCCTGAACAGAACAGCAATGGCTTGTGCTCTAAGATCAAGAATTGACAAATGGGACTACATAAAATTACAAAGATTCTGTCAGGCAAAGGACACTGTCAATAAGACAAAATGGCAACCAACAGATTGGTAAAAGATCTTTACCAATCCTACATCTGATGGAGTGTTAATATTCAATATATACAAAGAACTAAAGAAATTAGACTCCAGACAACCAAATAACCCTATTAAAAATGGGGTACAGAGCTAAAGAATTCTCAAGTGAGGAAACTCGAATGGCTGAAGAGCACCTAAAGAAATGTTCAATATCCTTAGTCATCAGGGAAATGCAAATCAAAACAACCCTGAGATTCCACCTCACACCAGTCAGAATGGCCAAGACCAAAAACTCCGGTGATAGCAGATGCTGGTGGGGATGTGGAGAAAGAGGAACACTCCTCCATTGTTGGTGGGATTGCAAGATGGTACAACTACTCTGGAAATCAGTCTGGAAATCAGTTCCTCAGAAAATTGGACATAGCATTACCTGAGGACCCAGCTATACCATTCCTGGGCATATACCCAAAATATTCTCCAACATATAACAGTGACACATGGTCCACTATGTTCATAGCAGCTTTATTTACAATAGCCAGAAACTGGCAAGAACCCAAATGTCCTTCAACAGAGGAATGGATTCCGAAAATGTGGTATATTTAAACAATGGAATATTACTCAGCTATTAAAAACAGTGAATTTGAGAAATTCTTAGGTAAATGGATGGAACTAGAAAATATCATCTTGAGTGAGATAACCCAATCACAAAAGAACACACATGGTATGCACTCACTGATAATTGGATATTAGCCCCAAAGCTGGCAGCATCCAAGATACAACTCACAGACCACCTGAAGCTCATGAACAAGGAAGACCAAAGTTGGATGCTTTGGCCCTTCTAAGAAGGGGTAACAAAATACTCATGGGAGCAAATATAGAGACAAAGTGTGGGACAGAAATTGAAATAGGGGCCATCCAGAGACTGCTCCATCTGGGTATTCATCCCTTGTGCAGTCATGAAAATTAGACACGGATGTGGATACCAGGAAGTGCATGCTGACAGGAACCTGTTATAGCTGTCTCCTTAGAGGACTGTCAGAGCCTGAAATATACAGAGGCAGATGCTCACAACTAAACATTGATCTGATCATGGGTTTCCCATGGAGGAGTGAGAGAGATGACTGAAGGAGCTGAAAAGGTTTCCGGCCCCATGAGGACAGCAATGATACCAACCAACCATAGCTCCCAGAGTCTAAACCACCAGCCTAGGAACACATACAGAGGGACTCATGGCTCCAGCTGTATATGTAGTGGAGGATGACAGTGTCAGGCATAGGTAGGTGAGGAAGTCCTTGGTTCACTGAAGGCTGGATGCCCCAGTGTGGGGAAATCATGGGTAGGGAGGTGGGAGTGGGAGAGTGGTTGGGGGCATATTGTCATAGAAGCAGGAGTAGGGGGATGGGATAGGGGATTCCTGGGTTGGGGGGAAGGGGAAAGGGGATTATATCTGAAATGTAAATAAAATATCCAATAAAAAAAATTTTAAAAACCTGAAAAAATAAACAGAATTACAAGAAAACACAACCAAGCAGGTGAAATATTTAAACAAAACCATTTATGCCATAAAAATGGGAGTAGAAACAATAAAGAAATATCAAAGGGCGACTACCCTGGAGAAAGAAAACCAAGGAAACAGATCACAAGTCATAGATGCAAGCATCACCAACAGAATACAAGAGATAGAAGAGAGAATCTCAGGGGCAGCAGATACTATAGAAAATATTTACACAACTGTCAAACAAGATATAAAATGCAAAAATCTCTTAATCCAAAACATCCATGAAATGCAAGACACAATGAGAAGACCAAATCTCAGGATAATAGGTATAGAAGAGAGTGAAAATTCCCAAGTCAAAGGGCCAGTAAATATCATCAACAAAATTTTAGAAGAAAACTTCCCTAACCTAAAAAAAAAAAAAAAAAAAATGAGTTGCCTATGAACATGCAAGAAGCCTACAGAACTCAAAATAGACTAGTCCAGAAAAAGAAATTCCTTCTGTCACATAATAATCAAAACACCCAATGCACTAAACAAAGAAACTTTACTGAAGTGCAAAGCACACATTGCACCTCACACAATAATAGTGGGAGATTCAATGCCTCAGTCTCAGCAATGGACACATCATGGAAACAGAAAGTAAACAGAGACACAATAAAACAAAGAGAAGTTATGAACCAAATGGATTTAACAGATTTCTATGGAACATTTCATTCTAAAACAAAAGAATATACCTTCTTCTCAGCACCTCATGGTACCTTCTCCAAAACTGACCATATAATTGGTCACAAAACAAGTCTCAACAGATACAAGAAGATTGAAATAATACTATGCATCCTATCAGATCATCATGGACTAAGACTGGTCTTCAACAATGACAAAAACACAAGTGATAGCAGATGCTTAGAAGGATATCGAGAAAGAGGAACACTCCTCCATGATTGGTGGGATTGTATGCTGGTACAACTGCTCTGGAAAACAGTCTTTCAGTTCTACAGAAAATTGGACATAGTATAACCTGAGGACCCAACTATATAATTCCTGGGCATATACCCAAAAGATTCTCCAACATATAACAAGGACACATGCTCCACTATGTTCATAGCAGACTTATTTATAATATCTAGAAGTAGGAAAGAACCCAGATGTCTTTCAACAGAGGAAATTATACAGAAAATGTGGAAAATTTACACAATGGAGTAATACTCAGCTATTAAAAACAATGAATTCATGAAATTCGTAGGCAAATGGATGGGACTAGAAAAAATCCTGAGTGAGGTAACCCAATAACAAAATAACACACAATGTATGCACTAACTGATAATTGGATATCAGCCCTAAAGCTCACAATACTTAAGATACAACTCACAGACCACATGAAGTTCAAGAAGAATTAAGACCAAAGTGTGAGTGCTTCAGTTCTCCTTAGAAGGAGTAACAAAATAGTCACAGGAGTAAATATGGAGACAACGTGTGGATCAGAGATTGGAGGAGAGACCATCTGGAGACTGCCCCACCTTGGCATCCATCCAATGTGCAGTCATAAAATGCAGACACTGTTGTGGATACCAGGAAGTACATGCTGACAGGAGTCTGATATACCTGTCTCCTGAGAGGCTCTGCCAGAGCCTGACATATACAGAGACAGATGCTTGCAGCTAACCATTAAACTGATCATAGGGTTCCCAATGGAGAAGTTAGAGAGAAGACTGAAGGGGCTGAAGGAGCTGGGGGCCACATGAGGAAAGTGACAATACCAACCAACCAGAGCTCCCAGGGTCTAAACCACCAACCTAGGAACACACATGGAGGGACCCATGGCTCCAGCTGTATATGTAGTTGAGGATGGGCTTGTCATGGATTAGGAGGGCCTTGGTCCCTGGAAGGCTGGATGCCTCAATATGGGGGAATTTGAGGTCAGGTAGAAAGGAATGGGTGGTTGGGTGGAACACATCCTCATAGAATTAGGAGGTTGGGGGTTAGATAAGAGCTTTAGGGGAAAGGAAGGGATAAAAGGAATAACATGTGAAAGGTAAATAAATAAAATATCCAATAAAAACAAACGAAATAAACAGATAAACAAAAACAAAAACAAAATAAAATGATAATGGAACTGGCTATTGCAATCAAGCATTTGAGATTTTTGTCAACAGTTTAATATCACCAATATTATTGGGGTTCCTTATAATCCTCAAGTACAAGGTATTGTGGAAGGGGCCCATGGAGCTTTAAACAATATCTTCATAAAATAAAAAGGAGGAGGAATATCTCTGTACACCACACATTTATTTAAATCATGCTCTTATTTTAAATTTTTTAAAAATTGGTGACCTTAATACATGCATGTAATCAAAATAGAATAAAAGCATAAAGGAGGAGGGGAGATGAGATAGGGGATTCTAGAGAGGGGAAATGGGGAAAGGGAATGGCATTTGTATTGTAAATACATAAAATATCCAATTTAAAAGAATTTGGATGCCAAGGAACTTTCTGCTGAGTGTCTATGGCATACTTATGCCTAGGTGAAAAGGAAGTATCCACTTACTGGTATATGGCATTATCCCAATGAGGTATCTAATCTGGGGTAGATGGTATGTTCATGTTTTTTATGCAGGATGCTGAAGGAGTATGGTGGCCGCCAGAGTGATTGGTGAGACATGCTGATGCTAGAACAAAGAAAGATGCTGACCTGTGAGCTTTTTAAGTGCCCTAACAATGGTGACTGGGAAGCTGTATTGGACATATGTTCCTGACTCACCTTTGCTTGCCTATATTCCAGATGGGACAAGCTGTCTTGTCTCAAGATTTTAGACCCTGTGGAACAGAGAATCAAAAAGAGAAGTTATAATGACTCTTATATTATTCTTAAATGTGACCAGTTATTCAGACTCAATCATTGACTGGTCTAGAAATCAATCCAATATTGCAAATAACAGTCTTCATTTGGAAAGCTTCATCTGGACATTTTCAGAGACATGTGTGCAAGTTAGTTGTAGTTTTCTATGATGTTATGTTAGCAAGAGATAAAGCTGGGGCAGGATCTTGATTTCAAACAAGTGTTAGTGCATGTGTTATTGTTCTATTAATTGTCAAGTTAAAATTACTTTTGTTTCTTCTACAGTATTTAATGCAAGTTGCATTGATTATACATTTTCTAACTGTGTTAGTGTGCTGAAACCTGGTATGTCTATTACAGGGGTCTATCAACCAGCTTTGGTCTTATTGCTCTGAGTATTACTGAAAAAAGCTTGCAAGTACTAGAAGTGAATTAGTCTTTAAGCAGAAGCAAGAGGGTAGTGAACCTGTTTATGGCTGGTATAACAGAGCTTTAATTACATTAATTGCCAGCACCACTGCTTCTGCAATTGGTTTGACACAAGAAGTTAAGACAGCTACTTTTGTTAATCATATAGCAAAAACAAATATTACTAATGTGTTGATTATACAAGAGGATTTAGATAGGCATTTGGAACATCAGATTCATGCTCTTAATCATATTCAAATTATTGGAAGGAGGTTCAGAGTTTAAGAGTAAGGAACCATCTCAAATGTCATGCCAAATACCAATGGAATTGTATTACTTCTAAAATTTACAATGATAGTCATTGTAATTAGGAAAAAGTTTAAAGACACTTGCAGGGTATTCGGCATAATTCTAATACTTCTCTGGGTGTTTCAACTTTGCATAGTGAGACTATTAATTTAAAGAATGCTGCTCTGCTGAGCTATGATGCTGCAAATGCTGCTGATAAAATTATTTATGGCTTGAGGTTGGTATTCCCGTTTTCATCAAGCATCAAGAATGGCATATATAGCTTGATCACACAAGCTCTTGTTGACCTGGGAATACTTTTAAAAATTCCTGCTCATTGTCTGAAAACTTGTCTTTAACAACATCAACATGTTGGCAGCCAAAGTACATGACTTGAAACTGAAAATGGACCCCATACAGAGTTATTATTTTAACAGGCTGGCAAGCCAAGGATGGGTAAAATTCTGCACAGAGCCTTACCAATCTAAAACAGAAGTGAATTGCCTTTGATAATGCATATTCCATGATGGGTAAGGAAGGCATTCCTGGCAGAATGACCTAAGACAGTTTCAGTCTTGTTTATAAAATAAAAAAGAGGAAGATGTGGAGAGCTTTGGGGGATGCTTGATAGGAATCTGACATTGGCCAAGGACAAGGAAATGGGCTGCTTGGCAGGAATCTGACGTAGACCAAGGACAAGGAAATGAGCTTCAGGCAGGAATCTGACATTAGGTTAGAACAAAGAAGTAATTTCAGTCAGGAATCCAAATCGTAGGCTAGAACAAAGAAGTAGGCTTCAGGCAGGAATATAAATGTTAGGCTAGAACTAAGAAGTAGGCTTCACTGTGAAAATGACTTTGGGCTAGGATAGAGAAATAGGCTCAGATATTTTGGTCATCCTGATAAGCCCTTAGGAATAGTGATCATGGGAGTGATCACCCAACTTTTTTGCCTTTCTTGTTTTTTGACTATTTGTGTTTATTGTCTTGCTTGTCCCTTGACTATTTGTGTCTATTGTATTGGTAGTTCCTCAACCTAGAACTGATCTTAATACTTGCATATAATTAAAATGGTATAAAAGCAAAAAGGAGAAGGAGGGATGGGATAGAGGTTTTTAGGGGGTGGGAATTCAGAAAATTACATCTCAAATGTAAATAAATAAAATATCCAATTAAAACTCAAAACATAGAATTTGAGTGGCAGTCCACAGATGCACTAAACTTAAAGAGATCTAAAGACATCACAATTACCTATGGCTTATATTCACCCTATGTAAAACAGAAACTTAATAAATGGGCCACATAAAATTGTATAATTCCAAAAGATTGAAGAGAGTTGATGACCCATCTTAGAACCTGAACCTCAACTAGAATGGCTAGCACAGTGGAAAAATGAGGCTTCAGTTAAGGAGTGAGAAAGTAGGACTAGAGCTACTAATATTTTCAAGAGTCAGTTATGAGGTGAAGGTTCATATTCTGAATTAAGAGTACAGATTATGTTTGATGATTCCATTCTCAAACAATGCTATACAATAGCCTTAATTTCTTGGGACAAGGTTGATAAACAACGATGATCTGAATCATCTACAAAGATAACCCAGGGTTCAGACTAGTCTTTTACTGACTTTTTACAAAGATTAAATTCAACTCTAAATAGAACAATATTAGATCCAATGCTAGAGAATTTTAAATTGAATCTCTAGCCTTTGAAAATGCTAATGTTGAATGCAAAAAGACTATTTGACCTATAAATGCAAGATCTTCACCTATTCATGAATGGATTAAAACTAAAATTATAAACAAAAACACTATTATATATACCCCCAAATTAAAATAACTCAATGTATTATAAGACAGTTTGAAAGTTATAGATTCAGAAAAGGGGTGGACTCTAAGCATAGGGAGGGAAATGGAGAGGAACTGGGAGGAATAGAGGAATGGGAAACTATAATCAGGATATAATGTGCAGAAAATTAGAGACAATGGAAGGCATAGCTCTAAAGAGATATCCATATCACTCCCCTCTTCTCTATAAGCAAATGGGCTATTGTCAAGGAGTGTGTATGTGGGGTTGGAGGAGATTGAAAGAGCTAGAGGTGGTGGGTGACTACAAAAACCCTTTGGATGATAAAGAAATCTTTTTTTCCAGACACATCATCATGGTAGTAGATATGAACTCATGGTATCTATGTCAGTGTGTATGAAATCTAACTAGACAAAATCTTAGCATGGAGATGAGAGTTGGGCATGAAGTCTATTTGAAGAGTAATTGACAATTGATATTTGAGATGAGGAAAGTCAATTGTCTTTAAGGGTTTGTCCTTTGGTAGGATATCCATGCTTCAGTACATTCCTACACACAAAAGTATATATAGACAAAACAAGTATTATAAGATAAAAAAGAAGATGGATTTGGTAGAGGGAGCTATAATACTTGGAGGAATTGAGGAGAGATGGGGGAAATAATGCAAACACTTTGCATTAAATTCTCAAAGACAGATGTGAAAATATGAAGTCGTAATTGTAATGAAACAAAATAGCTATATATCCTAGGAGGAAAAAGATAAGAGGGGCAAAGGAGTAAGGAAGTAAGCTAGTAACCAAATGTCAGATGGTAGTCATATTGATCTTACATAATGGCTCTTATTATATTAAGTTTGACAAAACAACAGATCATTCTAAGAGAATGTTTTTCTTCCAAGCTGTCTCCTCAGAGCACTCTTAATTTCATGATTCCTTAGACTGTAGATAAGGGGGTTCAACATGGGGATTACCACCATATAGAACACAGATACTACCTTGTTCTGGTCAGTGGAGAAACTGGACTTGGGCATCACATAAATGAATGTGATGGTCCCATAGAACAGAGTGACTGCAGTGAGGTGTGAGGTACAGGTGGAGAAGGCCTTCTGTCGACCCTCAGTGGAGCGCATCTTCAGGATGGTGATGAGAATGTAGGTATAGGAGATAGCTATGACAAACACTGTTAGCATAGTAACTGTGCCAGCAGAAAATGAGGTAACAACTACAGAGATACTGACATCAGAACAGGAGAGCTCAATCAGAGGAGCAAAATCACAGAAAAAATGATTGATTCTGTTTGGTCCACAGAAGAGAAAAGTAAAAAAGAAAATCATAGCAAAGGAAGCATTAAGAAAAGCTCCTATATAAGATCCCACAACCAACTGAATGCAGACTTGTGTGGACATTTTGGTGGAATAAAACAGTGGGTTGCAGATTGCCATGAAGCGATCATAAGCCATGGCAGCCAGAAGGAAGCATTCAGCTGTCCCAAAGAAATCAACTAAGCTGAGCTGTATGCCACATCCAAGGTAGGAGATGGTATTTCTATCTACCAGAAAATTGACAAGCATATTGGGTGTGACAGAAGAAGAGTAGCCAATGTCAACAGAAGCCAAGTGGCTGAGAAAAAAGTACATGGGGTGATGGAGCTGGGGAGAGACTCTGATGAGAAGGATGGTGCTGAGGTTTCCAGACATAGTCACCAGGTAAATGCACAGGATGATGGTGAAGAGGACAACTCGAAGGACTGGATTGTCTGTTAAGCCCAATAAAATGAACTCTGTCGCTGTAGTGTGGTTCCCATCCTCTAGGCAAGCCATGAGGTAGTGTGGCTGCTGCCAGATGAAGTCTGTAATGGAGACAAAATAGGAAGGGATTTCTAAATAGTATGGTTCATTTTATTTAATACAGACATGCAGAGCATTACAAACTAATGTATGATTCAAAGGTTAAAACAACAATGGATGTTTTTACTCAGTAATTTTATTGTTTGTTTATATATATATATAATATATATATATAATATATATAATTATATATATGCAATATAAGAACTTGATAATTAAGCAGAAATGCTAAAAATATGTTAAAATAATATATAACATTTATTTACATTTATAATAAAACATACTTAATTGCTATTAAAGCTGTAGATTTAAAATTATGAGACTTAGCCTGATGAGGTTATTTTTAGATAAAGATTCTTTCTACCAAGCCTAACACCTGACAGCCAGAGTTCAATTTCTGGAACTCAGATGATGGGAGGATAGAAACTACTCCTGAATGTTGTCCTTTGACATTCACATGTAAGGTATGTTTTCTACACCATTATCTTCACACAAATGAATAGATAAATATAAAATACTATTATTCTTAATAACAATTGAGTTATTATAAATGCAAAAAGGATTAAAATCTAAAACATATCATTATTTAATGGCTAACTTTATTGAATGTTTACTAAATCACCAGCATAGAATTTAAAATGTCATGTTTTCATTTTTATGCCTATGAAACATTACTTTATTTATTTCTTTTAATTTTACAGAATATAGTAATTTCAATTATATACACATATATGTATATGAAGATATAACAATAATGGAGGGGAGAGTGGTTTAATTGTTAAGAGTACTTTTTGTACTTCCAGACAATCCAGGTTTGATCTCTAGCATTCACTGAGTTTCTCATAGCAGTCTATAGTTCAAGTTCTGGGGATCTGGTGAACTCTTCTGTGGTTCACAGGCACCATATATGCCTTTGGTGCACATATATGTCCACATGTATGCAACACTTATACACAACAAAATAAAAACAACAAAATTTTAAAAAGAGAATAAGAAATAAAGAGAAAAATAAGACAGTTTGGACTCAGTATATTCATTTTAGTAACCACACTATTAATAAAGATTGACCATGCACTTGAGCCCACATACAAATTAACGACAGACAGCATTTCAGGTTTCCAATAGATAATACACAGAGATATGCTTTGTTGGTGACACTGGTCATAAAAACTATCAATTCTGTAAATAAGAATATGTCTTCATCAACTTTTACAAAGATTATAAATTTCTTTTCAGAATTGAGAAGTTGATTGGAGATCACACTAAATTTATAAATGGAACTTTCTGTTTAAGTCAATAAATATGCTAATTAACTCTAAATAAATCATTCTTTAAAATAATTTGAATATCAAATTCATCATGTAAAATATGAATAATATTAAACATTGTTATCATTTTTAATTGAAATACATCAAATCCTTTCTCAGTGTCACAGCATTTTTTAACTGGTGTTCATATAAATTTCAAAGGAGGACACTGCTCAGTAAATACTCAAACTGAAAGAAGTTAAGAGAAGTATCTTTGTTCTTTCATAAGGGGCAGATTGACTCTCATCTTTCACATTTTATATTTACATTTTTTATCTGTCCAGTGATGCTGAAAATTCACAAACAATGCAAGTCTTCACACAAGATTTCCACCTACATCAAGAAATCAAAGTATTTCCAAGGTATTGAATTCTTTATTCTTTTGGCTGAATGCTACATGTGTACATCTTTTAAGGTCATGTTGGTTTCTGGTCTTAGCAATGAACGGATATGTAAAGAATCTTTGAAAACTGCAGGGTAGTTGGGAAGAGTGAAGGGAAGAGAAACTGTGATCTGGGTGTATTGAATGAGAAAAAAATCTATTTTTATAAAGTTTAAAAAGAATACTTAACCATTCTGAATAATTTGCCTATGTAAATATTAGTTCATTCATAACATTTATTTTCCTTCTGTTATATATTTGCTTGATTCCATTTGACTTCTTTCTATACCATGCTTATAAATATAGTGCAATTTCAAAGAATAAAATATCTCCATTTACCAGCAAAGTAAAGAATCTTACCTCTTGAAACAAAAATTCATTTCAGAGTAAGAAGTTCAAAGTTACTATGATTTTATAGCTGCAAAATTGTTTCCACTGTCATTGTTTGTCACTGAGCATAAGTCCCTGAAGTTGGTTTGGATTCCAGTGTGAATTGAATGCATCAGGGATCATTACATCATTCACAGTGAGTACTGAGCAGTTCATTTCACACACACACACACACACACACACACACACACAATTAATTTTCAAGGTCTGTCAATCTCAAGTAATATCTTGTTTTCCTCTTCATGTGAGCATTGATGCACTTTCACTTGGTAATCATGTAAGGTAAGGATCACAAATAATCTTAGGTAAATCATTCACATTGATATTTGATTCTGGTTAGTTCATGTTAGAAGATATTAAATGAAGTA
Organism: Mastomys natalensis; assembly: GCA_021653895.1. NCBI lineage: Eukaryota > Metazoa > Chordata > Mammalia > Rodentia > Muridae > Mastomys > Mastomys natalensis. The sequence continues at coordinate 282,169 of JAJTUV010002481.1, forward strand.
TAATAGTGAACTATTTTGGCTCTTTTTCATTTATGTACCCTGAATTTTCTTTTAGTATTTTAGTAGTTGATGTAACATACTCTATTTGATAGATGTTTTGTAAATATAGGGAGTGATGAGATGCAAAGTTGAGTAATTATTTGAGGCCACCACAATTTTTATAGGCAAGAATATAAAATTATAATTTTTACCTAGAAAGTAATGCAAAGAAAGAGGTATTGATGTTTTCAAGATAAGAGTTAATATTTCATAATTCACTCCTCAGACAAGTGACAGCTGGTAAAGTTTATATGCTATAAGGGAGAAAATAAGATTCAGTGATTCCCTACCTGAAGAGTCATCTCAACTCTATTGCTAATATTACTTAAGTTCTATGTTATGTCCTTGATATTCCCTTGGTTAAACTGAGAATCAGTCAACTTTCATTCAAAGTCTCTCCTGACTCTGTTGGCAGAGGAGAGGTAGAGACAGGATCATCACTGAAAACTCCCTAGTACATTAGCCTGAGTGTGAAGAAGTGGATGACAGAAAAGACCTTGTATCAAAACTTCGGCAAATCAGGAAAGATAGTGACTTTGAATTCTGACAGTTGTATATGTACTATGGCATGCTGGTACCTGAACTCATATGAAGAACATGCATACATACAATCATGCATATACATTATACTATACACACACAATGTTCATAAGTAGCTGTCAAAACTTCCTTCACTAAGCTGTGTATTCAATGATGTTTGTAAATTATTCTCTTTTTAATATAGTCTTAGGTTATCAAGGTTGACTTTTAATTTGCTAGATAGCTAAGGAACACTTTGAACTTCTGATCTTCTATCTCCATTTATCAAGTATTCAACTCACATGTATCTAACACTCAGTTTATGTGCTTTGAGGGGTCTAGAACTTGATTTCAAATACATAAGCCAAGGATTCTATCAATTGGATTATATTCACAAGCTATTGTCTTAGGTTAATAATTATTGTTTACATACATGCTCATACATACAATCTTCTTTCTATAGATGATAATGAGGAGAGGTTGAGTTTAAATTACTTTTCTAAATGCATTCATGGCTCACGCATAATTTACTTATGATTCTGACTCAGGTTACATTGGATGTTATAATGTATATTTTTGATGACTCTAACCAATGAGTTTTCACAACCAGATATAAGAAAAATCATTCATTCATTATTTTCAAAAGTATGTGTTGAATATTTGTTGTGTTCTAGAAACTGGGTGAATGCTGTAGACAGGCTAAGATACTGAACGTCTTAAGAAATATATGCTTCAATAGATAATTCACTAGAGAATGAATATCAAACATGGCAAGTAGTGTGAAGAAGAGATTACATTGACACCTTAATCAGGCACCTCACTTAACATGTCATCCCAGAACCAAGACTTACTTTACCCTCATGCTATTGAGATCATATTCATACATCCTGATTCTCGTTAAGCATAGTCCCTTTGGTTTGATGCCACGTGAATTAGAGAAGCAAGTTTTCTGTTGTACATTCTCCTGATAGCCCCTGTTGAGAAGGTTGAGGAAGCTACACTCGCTGCTTTCATTTATCATTAATTTTGTGTTTTGTGCATATTTTCCCAGAACATTTTTATATTAATTAAAATATAATAATATCACTTTCCTTTCTTTTCTTTCCTCTTCCTACTTCTTCAACTCTTCAACTCTTCCACTCACCTTTAAGCTGATGATCTATTTCTCTTTGATTTTTGTTGTTAATTATATTTAAGGGCATAAATATGAAAATATAACCTGCTGAGTTCACTTAGTGTTGCTTATGTGTATATGATTTCAATGCTGACCACTGTGATTTGGGTAACAGATTTGGGGGCTAATTCCTGAGAGGATATTTCTCCCTAATCATCAGGAAGCAAAATGTGCCTGATGTTAGAAATCTAACCACATATCCAGGTTATTCATCTTAGACTAGAATTTGCTACTGCCACTTTATTAGTTCAGCACAATTCTAAGCTGCATTCTATAGCTTATCTTTATACCATCAGATAAGTGAAGCTCTCACTGAACACCGGTGAAGTTTCTCTTTGCAGAAGATGGAGACTATTACAGAAAACTGGAAGTGGTTATAGTACAGACTTTAAATGATTGTGGGGAGTCCAGCCCAATGGACATATGTATAACATAAGCCCTACACCCTCAGCTTAGTAAACATCTTGAAAGGGTCTGAAAGATTCTAAAAGGACTGAGAAGTCAGCTATGAGACTGTCTCTTAGAAACAACAGAAAACTATGATGTTTGAAAGTTTTGTTAGACCTCTAGGGAGACATATACATATATGTCTCCCTTCCTAAAGTCCCCCCACTTGCACTTTGTTTTATCCCAACCACAAATTCCAGTAGCTCTGCTACTCCATTCTATTCCTGTCTTCTTTTTCCATTGCAGCTTTTAATATTATTTCTTTTTCCTGTTCCTTTTGTGTTTTGATTATTATATAGAGAGAACGTCTTTTCTGATACTGTCTATTTGATGTTTTATATGCTTTTTGTATCCTTATAGGCCTCTTTCTTAAGGTTAGGAAAAATTTCTTTTATAATTTTATAGAAAATAACTTCTAGGCCTTTTAACTGCATTATTTTATTTGTCCTTCTTTCATTTCTATTATTCTTAAATCTTAGATCTTTTCATAGTCTTCCAGATTTCTTAGACATTTTACTTCAGGGTTTTTTTATGTTTAACATTTTCTTTGACTGATGGTTCCACTTTTTTTTCTTATTATATCTTCACACCTAAGAATCTCTCTTCCATCTCTTGTATTCTGTTGGATAAAAGCTTTCCTTGTATTTCTTATTTAGAATTTCTAAATATTTGCTTTTCCGGGATTCCTTCATTTTTTTCTTTTTATTGGTTTAATTTCTATTTTTAGAATCTTTAAACCCACTTCCCAGACAGGAATAGACTGGAGTAGCAGAGATTTCCTACTGGAATTTGTGGTTGGGATAAAACAAAGTGCAAGTGGGGGGACTTTAGAGAAGGGAAAGTCTATGAAATCCACAGGAGATGAGGACTAGGATAATAAAATGAGAATGAGATTGGGGACTGGATTTGGAATAGCAGGAATTGAGGTGAACACTTACTACTTATTTCCTTGGTAGGAGTTGTGAAAATGTACACTTTTGAATAAAATGTATTTATATCAAAGGCAATAGGCATGTAACCACCAAAGGGTTAGTTAAAGTGGAAACAATTTAAATCTCAAAATTGTCAGGTTCAGAAAAATAATTTCTAATTTTTTGACAATATTGGTTTTATGTGTATGATGCTAAGAATTTCCTGTTTTAGAAACATCAAAGAAATAAATTGCTCAAAGGATACAACAGAAGTACACAATATTTTTCCAAAATTGAAGTGGGCAAACATATCTAAATTCCTATGTCTTTATCTCTACGGAGTGAGATCACCCCAACTTATTATAAGATGTCATGAAGGGCCTCCTTTAGGCATTGGTTGAACAGACTGATAAAAAGGAAGGGTTAATAGATAAGGAGGACTTAGAGTAATTTCGTGAGCTGGCTGAATAAGATCCCAAAAAGGAATCTGTTGCTTGTGACTCTGATCAAGATCCTTGGGTAGTAGTAAGAAGGTATAGAGTCAATGATATAGACTCTGGGACTCAGGCAAGTGGCAAAAGCAGACTCTTTTATTGAAGGAAATGGGCAAAGTTCATACTTCCCCTCCCAGCATCTCATTGGCTCTCAAGTAGGCAGATGTTATGCTATCTCTTTTTCATTGCTTGCTCTATCACATGATCCAACATCAGTGGTCTTTAGTCATGTTGGCAGATTCTAGGTTCACTAGGGAAAGAAGTATCAGTGACACATGCACCAGCATTGGCATTGGGCCTGATTGGCTAAGTTCCTCCTCCAGGAATTCTATTGATAACATGACTTTCCAACAACCCACACCTCTACCTTCAGCTCCTAGATTTATGTAAAGCAAGAGGTCATCTCTTGGTTAATTTCTTGGATGATTTGGCAGTGGTAACCCATGCCCTTGACCTAATCACTTAGAAGCGGAGGTAGGTAGATCTCTGTGATTTGAGGCCAATCTGTTCTATAAAGTGAGTGTCAGGACTGCCAGGGCTACAGGAAGAAACCCTGTCTCAACAAAACAAAACAAAACTAAAATTCAGATGGCAGTAGTATTCTCATTCAAAGGATTACATATGATTCAATATTTTCAAATCTAAAGAGTAGCTCAAAAAATACAGAACTTATATGAGAAATTTATTTTCAGATCTGCAGAGATTATTGATCAATGAAAGGATTAATCAAAGGGAAAACTACTAAGTATTTTCATTTTTGTTAACCCAGTGTTTTTATGACGAACATGTTCTCATTTGTAAAATTATAAAGTTAATGTATAAAGTATCATCAATTTAATTGCAAATTTCTATAGTATACTGTACATTTGCTACATAGAGTTAATAGGCCATGGAAGCCAGCAAAAAAGCACTTGGCTGACATCAGTGTCACTACAGAATAGAGTTGGGCCACATAGCCACAGAGATGAATGTTTACTTCCTGAGAAAGTCCTTCAGCATGATAAGTGTGACTGAAGAGGAGTATCAAATGTCTTCAAAAACCAAGGCTTTTGGCTGAGGAAAATATAAATGGGGGCATGAAGTTGAGGGCTGTTTCTGACTAGCTTGATTATGCTCACATTGCCCATTAAAGTGATAGAATAAATTATTAGAAACACAACAAATAAAATGGCATGGATTTTAGCATCCCCTGCTAATCCCAGTAGAATAAACTTTGTTTTGTATTTTTGAGGATCCTTCTACATCAATAATGCTTGTTAAACATCAGTTTAAACAATGTTAAAAATGTCAACAAGGGCACAGTGCTGTGGAAATACTTTTAGCTAAAAGTTGAAAGTTTTATGTAAATAAAGTGTTTTGGGTCATCTCTACATGGTACCATCTTTATTCTTAAATTATTTAAAAATATTTAGTTATTAGGAAATTCATACACATTAGTAGGTGATAATATACTACAGAGATCCTATGTGTACATTTTGCATTTCTTCATATCTTAGTCCAATGACAGAACTAGTATTGTGACACAAATAGAGGTACAATAAAACCATAGGCCATGTCTACTAACCTGAAGGTTGTTCATGCTGTAGGCTATAACCACAGGGATCTCCCCTCCCTTCCCACTTCTCTCATCTCTGACAACATAAAATATCTTCTCTACCTTTTAGTTTTGTCAGTTTAGAAGTGTGTTTGTTATAACACCCTTCGGTGTATGTACTTAGTATTCTTTGTTCTGAGCTCTGCACTGTCAACTATTCATGTGACAACTCTAATTTTCTTTAATTAATGTTTACAGTTTACAGTTTACTTCTAGCATATGCCATTATAATTGTATATTTGATTGTCTTATGACAGTATAGGACTAATTCATTTGTTTTTCAAAACATTAATATGTTAAGCCATTTATCAGGGCCCCATATTGAGATAGGAAGAATAGAGGAAAAGATACTAAAATGAAGAGGCTTGACTTTAGAAAAGCTTACTTTGTAGAGAAAAGTCCATGGTATGACTAGACTTTTTACTATTATTGAGAAGATCTGACCTTATGAGATAGCTCACTAAGTAAAAGTACTTTGTACTAAAACCCGAGGACCTGATTTTACCCCTAAACTACAGTGAAACTAACTGTGATCATGTGCATCTGCATTTGCAGTACTTCTATGATAAGATGCAGACAGAGGCAGGAGAATCTTCTGAAAGTTTGATGACAACTTACATGGAATATAAAGTGGTCTAGAAATAAACAAAGTTGTATTTCAAAACAAGTTTGGAGGAGAGAACTGGAATATCATCTTCTGAAGTCTAAACATGCTTTTCAACACATGTATACACACACACACAAAAACAAACAAAACCAAAGAATAAAATAAAGGAAAGGAAAATGCAATACCCCTTATTTTATCTTCATGATTATCTTTCTGAAACCATCTTTTAGACCCATTTTACTTTCTAAATTATGGGTTCTTTGACTCTGGTACTTCTAATGTTTTTATGTTTTAATTTCAAAAGTTTAATATGGATATAGCTTCGTGAGTATTTCTTTAATCAAGTGTTTCACATAGTTTTTCTCAATCTGTAACTACAAGAACCTGGATTTTCTTCTCCATATTGGCCTATATTTTCTCTTAATTTGTAATAGAATGCTGCTAACCATACTATGCTTGCTGTGGTTTTTCACAAATGGTGTTATGTTTTCTCACAATGTTTCTTTAATTGCTTCCTCATCATCATCTCACTGTCATTGTTCTGTCTTTTTGTAGCAACAATTGCTGTAGTGAAACACAGATCTGATCAAAAACAAGTTGAAGAAGACAGTGTTTATTTGGCTTATTATCAATATCATAGTCCATCACTGATGTAGAAACTCAAAGATGTAAGCTGAAAGCAGGACCTGAAACAGAACCATGTATGAACAATGATTACTTGCTTGTTCTACATGGTTTGCTCAGCCGGCTTTCTTATACCACAAAAGACCATCTGCCCAGAAGTTATACCACCCACAGCTAGTTGGGCCATCACTCATTGATCCAAGAAATGACTTACAGAGCTATTCATAGGCCACTCAGGTGTTTTCTCAGCAGCTGTCCCCTCTTTCCAGATAAACCTATGAAACTCAAGAAGAGGAGACAAAGTGAGGTGCTTTTGTCCTTTAATGAGTTATCAAGTTGACAAAGAAAAAAAAAACTCTAACCAACACATCATGTCACAAGGCTGCAGGATGATAGGGATCTCATTTCAGCAGAATAATTGGTGACCCCAAACTGAAAGCAAATAAGGTGAATCAGCACCCCACTTCACTGGGCCACTGAAACTTGGTGACTGGGAAGGTACTACTTCTTCATTTCTTTCTGTATAAATTATGGAAAGTGTTGTCTAAGGAGCTTCTGATCAATTAAAAACACAGTTTTCTACTGATTTTTTTTTCATTAGGAAGGTTGGGGTTATTGGTTTCTTGTCTGTGTCTTTCCGAGATTCTGGTTCAAAAACTCCTCAATATTATCCATAATTGAAACCCTGAAATTCAAGAGACTCACTGCTACGTTATTCCACTAGTCCTGAGATATTCAAGCAGTTCCTCTCCTTTCCTGTGTAAGTGATCTCTTATTCTGTTTTAAAATAAGGAATACCAAATTTGTATATTACAACAATTATCCATTTGTTTAAAATTTAATTGAATACAATCCAGGATGATAGACAGAGAGTGGGGAGAAAGAAAATAATTTTCTGTTCTTAAAGAAATGAACTGATCCAATGATGAGGTCATAAGGAAAGCATAAGCATAAGGAAATAAGTTGGAAGGAACAATATAAAATTATGATAGACATTTGCATATAAAAACAAAGATTCTCAGGGGTTTTCAGGACTATGGCTTAGGAATAGAGTACATTGATACTGCCATGCTTTGGATTCAACTCTCATAATTAAAAAAAAAAAATGTTTCCTATGGTAGCATATTATCCTGAAGTATCTCATTTCTACTACATGGGACACCCTTCCTACAAAAACCCAATGTTCCTACAAACTTCCAATAGAGTATTGGAAGATAGATTGAATGCCCATGATATAGAAAATACTATTTAAATAGATGATATGCTGCAATAAAAATACCTCCAGTAATTTTATTGCCTACTCCACTTGTCATTTTCTCTGTAGATGTACTTGATTCAACAATAGTTATTATACATACTTAAAGATAGCTTTTATTGAAAATGGACACAGACTTAAAAATTATTCAGTCAATAATTTTTACATAACAGTGAATTATTTTAAAATATGAATATAGTTGATAACAATTTTGATGATCTTATTTTGTGTAAAATAATTTTGATTATAATGAAATTTATTAGGTACAACTTATTATGAACATATGCTTTACTATATGATGTATGAATACTCAGAGTGTACATTTTCTACCAAACACAAAGTCTGGTTAAATTGTATCATAACATGTATTCCCCATCAATACCAATTTTCCATTTAATAGAATGTCTATGTCATATTATGAGTGTACAGCATGTGGCAACATAATGCATTTGAAGATTATCTAAGAGAATGTTTTCCTACCAAAATGTCTTTTCAGGGCACCCTTAATCTCATTATTCCTAAGGCTGTAGATAAGTGGGTTCAACATGGGGACTACCACCATGTAGAACACAGATATTACTTTGTTCTGGTCCATTGAATAGCTGGACTTAGGCATCACATAGATGAATGTAACTGTTCCATAAAATAAAGTGACTGCATGAGGTGAGAAGTGCAAGTGGAGAAAGCTTTCTGGCGACCCTCAGTGGAGCGCATCTTCAGGATGGTGATGAGGATGTAGGAATAGGAGATTGCTATGACAAACACTGTAATCATAGTAACTGAGCCAGCAGAAAATGAGATAACAACTATAAAGACACTGACATCAGAACAGGAGAGTTCAGCTAGAGGAGCAAAATCACAGAAAAAAATCATTGATTCTATTTTGTCCACAGAAGAGAAGAGAAAAGAAGGAAAATAGAAAGGAGGATGCATTAAGAAACCCACCAATATAAGATCCTACAATCAACTGGACACAGACTTGTGTGGACATTTTGGTGGAATAAAGCAGTGGGTTGCAGATTGCCATGAAGCGATCATAAGCCATGGCAGCCAGAAGAAAGCATTCAGTTGCACCAAAGAAAGCAGCTGAGCTGAGCTGGATGCCACATCCAAGGTAGGAGATGGTATTTCTCTCTACCAGAAAGTTAACAAGCATATTGGGTGTGACAGAAGATGAAATGCCTATGTCGACAGAAGCCAAGTGGCTGAGAAAAAAGTACATGGGTGATGGAGCTGGGAAGAGACTCTGATGAGAAGGATGGTGCTGAGGTTCCCAAACACAGTCACCAGGTAGATGCACAGGATAATGGTGAAGAGGGCAATTCTAAGGACTGGGTCATCTGTTAATCCCAATAAAATGAACTCTGTCACTGCAGTGTGGTTTCCATCCAGGAAAGCCATGGAAGAGTGTAGCTGCTGCTAGATCCAGGCTGTGATGGAGACAGTACAGGGAGGGATTTATATATGTTGGCTGCATTTTCATTAACACAGATTAAAGTTATTATAAATATGTCATTTAGAAGTTATAATTGGGGTGTTACATTGGATCAATGTTTGTATATTTTAATGTATAGAATCTATTAAAAAGTTCAAAATTAAATCATAGAAACTTCCTATAAATAATTTACTTTTAATTTACATTTTGTATATAATAAAATATACTTATAGATTTAAAACTAAGTATGTTAGTGTGAGATTTATGAAAATCACAAAACATAGGTAGAAGAAAAATTAAATTTTACAAATGTAAAACTTACAATGAAGCCTTCAATAATTTCTGACCTTTAACAATTCTTTCTAAATTATCTGTACTGGATTTAATAGATTATATGGTGCTTATTACCTTTTCCATAATAATAGTAGGACTCATTGATTGAATTGTATAGTTTATAAAATGTTTGATTTGGAAAGATTCAGTAACTTAACTTTACATAAGAAGCACTAGAATGAGAATATGAACCCCAGGCAGAGTGGATTTAATTTGCTCTTAGTACTCTAAAAATTTAGAGTGGCAAAATAGGTGAAGAGCATGTCTTTTTTTCATTGATTATTTTATTTATTTACATTTCAAATGTTGTCTTCCTTCCTGGTCTCCCCTCCACAAACCCACCAATCCCTCCAACTCTCCTTTGCCTCCATCCACTCACCCAATCCAGTCTTACCCTCTAACATTCTTCTTTGTTGGGGCAACAAGTCTCCATTGGATCAAAAGCCTCTCTTCCTATTAATGCCAGATAATGCAGTCCGCTGCTACATATGTAGCGGGAGCCATAGACCCACTCATGTATATTTTTGACAAGCATATCTTAATTTGGGAGAGGCAACAATTAAACTTTTATTACCAAAAGGGGTCCTTGTTTAAGGACAAGATCATCCAGACTACCAGTAATCTGATTACATTAAGACCATTTTTATAACAAATAAGATTTCTTGAAAGAACTGGAAAGAGGTAAAAATTAATTCGTACTTAAATTATAAATGGAGAGGAGCAATGATAAATTTATTTAATATTTTACACTAATTAGATCAAGGCTTTATCAAGTCCTTTGTACTATCATTCTAATAACTTGTAAATATATGAATACTATTTCCTGTAATATTAGTATGTGCTTATTCACAACAATCACCAAATTCTTTCCTGATATGGCATTTTCTAGCTGAAGTAGTAGAGAATGAAATCATGTGATTGCCTATAGGGACCAAGGGGTAAACATTTAACCTGTAATATTATGTTTACCTGTGTTCACCCTGTTAGAAGCAAACAGACTCTCATATCTTGAGAATTCCATCCCTATTTTCTTGTGTTTTTTCATGATGCCTGGAGTTTTTGATGCTAGAGTGTGTAGACAGGTAACAGAGTCTTTATTTTCACGAGACATTTGTCATACAATTACTAACTTATGCAAAACTAGTGAATTTAGCAGCATTTTTTCCTTGAGCACTGAGCTTACTTGCCATTAGAGTCCATGGATTTCAAGGTTTTTTTTTTAAGCGTTGGGTAAATAATAAAGATTTAAAAAGCTAATTGTTCATAGGAATCAGACTATGTCAAATAGTTGATTTAATTAATTTTTCTTGATTACATCTGACTGATTTCCCAACTGCAGCTTATGAATATACTATATACATTTTTCAAAGAACAAAACATTCATCAATGTGGAGGAAAGTCAGTAGTACACTTACCTTTTGGAATAAGGATTCATTTTAAATTAAGAAAGTCAAGATAATTATAAGATGGTTTTATAGCTTCTTAGATGTCTCCCACAAGCATTGTTCACCATGAGGGCTAAGTCTCTGAAGAGTCTTGGGATTCTAATGTGAATCCCAATACCCAGGGACCATTATCTCAGAAGAAAATGAGTCACTCATTACCCGTGAACACAATTTTCCAGTATTCAATCTGACATTTTTTCCTTTATGTGACAATTGGTACACTTATATTTGATAAATTATTAGTGGTACATGGTAATGAATTATGGTAAATGATGATTCTAGGTGAATTTTATATTTTATTTTCCTCATAGTGAGTTTCGCATGTCTAATACTATTTCTTAGTATGTGAGTGAGTACTTAGTGTTAGGGCATATTGTTGTAAAGAGACATTTGACAAAAGCAACTATTATACACGCAAACATTTAATTAAGGATGGCTTAATGTTTCAGAGGTTCAGTCTATTACTATCATGGTGTGAATCATGGTATTGTCAGGCATACTTAGTACTGGAAGTGCTACTGAGAATTCTACATATTTATCTAAAGGCAGCCAGGAGGATACTATCTTCCACAGCTAGCCAGGAGGAGGCTCTCACTCCACAATGAGTTCAGTATAAACATGGGTGTCCTCAAAGCCCACCAACACAGGGACCCAATTCTTCTAACAAGGCCACACCTATTCCAACAAGGAAATTATTTTAATAGTGCCACTTTCCATGGGCCAATCATATTCAAGTCAACACAATCCACTCCCTGGTCCCTATATAGTTGTTCAAACACATGAGTTTTGGGGCCATGGTTGGCCATAACATAATGCAAAATATACTTAGATCAATTAGAAAATTCTCCATAGTCTATAACTGTCCCAACATGTTAAAAGTGTCTTCTGAATTCTTTGCAATCTCTTAACTGTAACTATAAAATCAAAATAAAAAAGCAGATCACATACCTCCAACATATCATGGCACAGGATAACATTACTATTTCAAAACATCTATGAAAAATACAGGTCCAAAAACTAATGGGCAAACTCCAAATTCTGCATCTGCATGCCTGATGTCCATCTCCTTTAAGTTTTGTTGAGTTAAACATAATTATTTTACTTGGGCTAGTTCTATTCTTGTTACAGCTTTCCTCAGTAGGTACTCTACAGTTCTGGCATCTCTTTCATCTTGGGGTCTCCAAGGTGACTCAAATTTGCGCTTCTTTTTCCAGTATCTGGGATCCACACAAGATTTTCTGGATCCTGAAAATGCGATTAGTCACATCTCCAGCTCTGCCATTGTAGCACTCCGTGGTCTGATTGTCTCTATTACACTATTGCTGCTGTTCTTGAGTGATTATATCATGGTACTGGTATCTCCAATATGCTGGGGTCTTCCACTCCAACTAGCTTTACAACACTTCTTTATATGCACTATTCCTGTTGCCAAGACCTCAACTTCTTTGCATGAAATCCTTCAATTCTGGGCTGTCAACTGCAACTGAGACTGCACCTTTACAAATGGCCTCTCCTGCCTCACACAATGCCAACCCTCTAGCTCTTCTTCCGAGACACATTCATGCCCTCAAATCAGTACTTCCTGGGTGATTTCTTACAGACCTCCAAGTCCAGCTGAAGCAAGAGTCACAACTTTGGACTATCTCTGGAACATAGCTCCTTTGTACTTAATAAAAAATTATGTTCCAGAAGATTTCACCTCAATGATGTTGGTCTCTTCTTAATCACCATTAATTTCATCACAATCCATCCCTTCTCAATATGCCATACAATCATCTCTCCTTATGTCCAAATGAAAACAACAACCAACCATGTTATAAAAATACCTACCATGATATAACTATCCCAGTGCATCTGTAAGTACATAAACATTATGCTTAGCTGGTAGCATCTTGCCCCAAAGTTCACCCGCTTTTAATTCTTTTTAATATCCTTGAACACAAGATGTAACTCCATTCTACTTTCTGGTAATTCTTTAATCTTTGAACCATACATTTTAATTTTTTCCTTTCTAAGTCAAAATGTTCCTCATAAGAGTGAATTTCAGAACAAAGTCTAAAGTAGCTTTTTTTTGAGACTTCTTTTGTCAATGCAATTAATCTAAATCTCTTTACCTTAGCCTCAGGTGGACTCTTTGGACAAGGGCAAAAAGCAGCTGCATTCTTCGCCAAGGGCAACACACTAAAATTCTGTTCCTCTGAATCCTCTTGAGCTAATTCCCCAGACTTCAAGTCACCCCCTGACCTAATGTTTCCATATTTCTACTAGTAAAGGTCCATTAAGCCCTACTGAAAGTATTCCATTGCTTTCCAAAATCAAAGTTCTCAAATCTACATACCTCTAAGCAAAAACATGGTAAGGCTTATCACAGCAATATCCCAGTCCCTGGTACCAACTTCTGTCTTAGGACTTTGTTGCTGGGGATGAGACACTATGACCAAGGCAATTATTATTAAGACAAATATTTGTGGACCATGAAAGGTAGCCTGGTTCCTGATTGAGCTAAGGCTAAAGTTCCAGAGACCCTGAAGGGATAGTAGGTGCTTTGCCTGTTCCCCGGCACCAGGACTCTGTCACTAGCCACAGCATCCCATAGATTGTGGTCATCAGTCATGTAAGGGCAATGCCCCAAGCCCTCTACTTGTAGAGGATGTGACCTGTGTCACATAGTATCAAGTCAGACCTCCACTTTAATGAGGTACCTAAAGGCCTGGAGAGCTTAGCCAATAAGCTTTCCTTCCCAGACAGTCCTCCTTGAAAAACGTATTTAATCTCAGGCCTACCCTGAGAGGTGGGCACACCCACTTTCCATCTTAAAACTATGAACTGCCCCTTTTCATTGGGATTCACCATGGGGAGACATGGAGAAGGCCTCTGCCTATAGAGCTGCCATCTAATCTCCTGTAGAATGCCTCTCTGTGCTCCTAGGCAAAGTACTACCAAGCTCAAGTCTGCCACCCATCAAGCCAAGGACAATCATTGTGGGACCAACCGGAGCGTCCCCTTTTTCCCCTGGTCCTGGGCTAGATCCAGGCTGTGGATTCCCACTCCACTCTCAGCTCTTCCATGGCTTCCAGCAGTGCCTGGATATTCAAGTGCCTGAGAACCAGGTGGCCTGTCCTCCTTGCATATAAGTGGTGCTGGTTTACAGTTTAAGAGATTCAGTCTATTTTCATCATGGTGACATTGTATAGGCAAACTTAGTACTAGAAGAGCAACTGAGAATTCTACATCTTCGTCTGAAGGCAGCAAGGAGGAGACTGTCTTATGTGGGCAACCAGGGATAGGCTCTCATTCCATACTGGTGGAGACTGTGCACAGGAGTCCTCAAAGCTCACCTACACAGTGACACATTTCCTCCGACAAGGTCACATTTATTCCAACAAAGCAATATATTCTAATAATGCCACTTCTCATGGATAAAGCATATTCAGCCACCACAGGTACCTTGAAAAAATAGGTATGGAGGATATGTAAAGTTCATTTTCAAATATCAATTATTTAGGGCACACCTATCTTACAGTTAAAGTCTAAAATACTTTTTATATATAAAATACTGAGCAAAATCATGTAACTGGTCCTCATGTAAGATTTGTTACCATGCAATTCAAGCCTAGAAGAGGATTTTGGATTTTATTTCATAATGGAGGATGATAGAAATAGTGTTCTTCAGTATGAAGCCCCATTCCAGCTCTTGCTAATCTTAACTTTCTGGGGTTATATATTAATCTTAATCTTCTGGAATCTCTTTTATGCCCCCCTTGATGTAAACTGCTGACTACTTGCAATGACCAAATATAAAGCTCATCTACCCAGGCTCTATTGTATACTGTCTATGACCCTGAGTACAGAGATTCTTAAAATCTCTTAATATTTACAGGGACCATGAGAAAAAATATGATACCATTTTAACATATCTTACTCAAGGTAGTCATGATCTCTTAGTCAGGTTTCTCCTATACTTATATGGCTACTGAAATACAATCAAAAAAAAAAGTACTCTTCACAGAAAAGTATCTGCTGTAAGTGCTGGAATGGTGTACTTTTAAGTTATGATACTCTATATGATTTCATTATTCATTCTGTTACTGTATACATTTCAGCTGTCCCTTAACTTTCCAGTAAAACTACCTGGTATGTTGATTAAGTTTCATTCATTAAATATCAGTGGTTTTTGTTTCTCTTGTACACTGTCATTGGCTTCTCTGTTAGTGTCTTAGTTTCCATGTCAGTAGATAAAATCCATGTTTTACAGGGAAAACTGAAGCCTCCCCTTTCCCCCCCCCCCCTTTTTCCCCCCTCCCCCCTCCCGTCCTTTCCCCCCCCCCCCTCTCCTCCCCTCCTCCTCCCTCCTCCTCCTCCTCCCTCCTCCTCCTCCTCCCCCCTCCCCCTCCTTCCTCCTCCTCCCTTCCTCCCCCTCCTCCCTCCTCCTCCTCCTCCTCCTCCTCCTCCTCCCCTCCCCTCCCCCTCCTCCCCCCTCCCTCCTCCTTCCCCCCCTCCTCCTCCTCCCCTCTTCCTCCTCCTCCTCCTCCCTCCTCCTCCTCCTCCTCCCCCCTCCTCCCCCCCTCCTCCTCCTCCTCCTCCTCTTCCTCCTCCTCCTCCCCCTTCTCCCCTCCCTTCTCCTCCTCCTCCTCCCTCATCCTCCTCCCTCCCCTCTCCCCCTCCTCTCCTCTCCTCCTCCTCTTCCCTTCCTCCTCTCCTCCTCCTCTTCCTCCTTCCTCTTCCTCCTCCCTTTCCCTCCCACTCCCTCTTCCTGCCTCCTCCTCTTCCTCCTCCTCCTCCCCCTCCTCCTCCTCCCTCCTCCTTTTCCTCCTCCTTCCGCTTCCTCCTCCTCCTTTTGCTGCTTCTCTTCTAATATTATTATTTATTATTATTTATCTTTTAATCATTTTTAAACAGTCTAATAGTTATCCCCCTCCTGTTTTCTGCCCTCCTACACATTCCACTCCACTTCCTCCTCCCCTTTCTTCATCAAGAAAACTGCTGGGTCTAGGTTTTATCAGAGAAGATGCACCTAACCTCAAGAGATTGGAGGCCCCAGGGAGTTTGAGGCGGTCTGGAGGGGTGGGGGTGGGCTATCCTCATGGAGCCAAGGGGTGGGGAAGAGGTATGCATGGGGAACAGTCAGAAGATGGACAGGGAGAGAGATAAAATCTGGAGTGTAAAAAAAAAGATTAAAATAAATAAAAAACAAAAGAAACTCAAAAGTTAACCTTATGGAGTAGACTGTTACCAAATAATGAACAGGGCCTCTAAATGTTCCTGTTATCTATTCCAAGTATACGCTCATTGGCCTTACCTGCTAAAAAGATACTAACCTACAAAAACAAAACAAAAACAACAAAAGAAATACTTTCATGGTTCAATACTGTATGGAAATGTCTTTATATTCCTTCTATCAGTTGCTCTATGAAAGGATTGATATGGACTGAAGCAGCGTACATGGCAGGCCTTACTCCATTTACCTTCTTTCATCCACAATTAATTTTCATGTGCCCTTATCCTGTTGAGGTTGCTGTTGCCATGGGACTGCTACTCATCTTTCCACTGCCAAAGACTTAGGAAGGTTCATCTGCCTTCAGCCTCATGGGAACAGGCCATGGTCTAGCCTTATGTGCTTGTCTAAGTGTCAGTTTCCTGCACTTCTGACATGCTCTCTGACATCATCAAAGCTTTTGTCTTTTCATCCACCATACCTGGAATGCTGATAGAAAAATCCATATTGAGT
Organism: Mastomys natalensis; assembly: GCA_021653895.1. Classification (NCBI taxonomy): domain Eukaryota; kingdom Metazoa; phylum Chordata; class Mammalia; order Rodentia; family Muridae; genus Mastomys; species Mastomys natalensis. The sequence continues at coordinate 298,774 of JAJTUV010002481.1, forward strand.
GAATAATTTTCTCCTTCTAGTATACTTTCTTGCAGAAGGAGAAACGCACACTTCATACTCAGACAAGATATTTTGCCCCTCCTAGGACCAACTTTAAATCATTTGCATTCATTGTCACTAATGCCTTTCTTGAACTCTAGCATAGGCTTTAAAGTTTCTATAAGGAATGTCTATTCACTATAAAAACAACAAAACACTCTTGAATTGTCACTGAATCCCTTGTTAAATACAATGTGTTTGTAGATGTACAAGCACCTTATTAAAAAAAAATCATTCTTGGATTAATAATAACTTAAAAGAAATGCATAGACATGTATGTTTATTTCTAGGAGAAAGTCAATAACCATTAATTGAATCAGAGTAGTAGGGTACATACATGCATTTGTCAAATATATGTTCTGTATTGGCCAGTGTTCTTTGAACTGTGGATAATTAGGCCCACCTTCCAAGTCACTATGTTCACCCTACTCACTAATGTTTCTGTGGTTATATTTCTTAGGGCTGATAACTAAGTCACTCCTGTATTCTCTTATGTTCTTTTACTTCATTGAAAAAGAAAGTTATTTTCATAAATGTATCCTGCATTTTCACATCCCTAATCTCCTCTCAGATCCTCCCAACCCTTCCTATCATTACAACCACTTGTCTTCTTTTCTCTCTCTCCCTAAAGAGAAAAAAAAAGGCATATAAAAGTGATAAAGAAACAAGTATAAAACAAAATTAACAAAGAAAGGAACAAAGACCATAGAAACAAACACACACACACACACACACACACACACATCTCACAAAATACAAAGTTTAACACTTTATTATTATTTATTTATTTATTTATTTATTTATTTATTTTACACTCCAGATTTTATTCCCCTCTGGTCACCCTCCAACTGTTCCATACCCCATACCTCCTCCTGTCACCCTTCACATAGGATGTCTCCCCCCCCCATCCCACCAGACCTCTAAACTACCTGGGACCTCCAGTCTCTTGAGGGTTAGTGCACTTCTCTGACTAAACCCAGACCTGCATCCTCTGCTATATAGAGTTGGAGGCCTCATATCACTGGTGTATGTTCCTATTTGGTGCTCCAATGTCTGAGAGAGCTCAGTGTCCCAGGTTAATTGAGACTGCTGTCCCCTACAGGGTGCCTCCTCTCAGCTTTTTCTAACTTTCCGCTAATTCAACCACAGGGGTCAGCACTTTGTCCATTAGTTGGGGCAATTCTGCATCTGACTCTTCAACTGCTGTTGATCTTTGAGGGCAGTCTGATAGATCCCTTTTTGTGGCTCTGCAAGCCCAGAATTAGGTCAGCCTTGGGGCTCCCCCTGAGCTGGATCCCTTTGGGCAGTCATGGCCTAGTTTCCTGGCTCCTCTCTTTCATCTACTGCAGTTTGCAGACAGGATCAATTATGGGTCAGAATTTGAGTGAGATGGCAACCCTGTCCCTTTGATGCCCTTTTTCCTGCCGATAGTATCTCTAATTCCTCCCCATATAGGGCATTGTCAAGGTCCCTCCTTAAGTCCTATCCTTCCCAGGTCTTGTACATCTGGGGCCCAAATTTTCCTTCACTGTGCATGTTTTTAGACAGGTTTGGGCCCAGAAATGTCATTGTCCACATGGCAAACCCTTTCCCCTCACTTTTCCCTGTCCCATTTCTCCGATGCCTCCTTCCACATTTTCGCCTTCTTCCCCTCCAATATAGGGACGATTCCCATGGGCTCTCCTTTTTGCTTTAGGTTCTCACTTACCTTGGGGTATTAGGTTTTTTTTTGGTGTAAAACTCCCCTTCTTAGTCCTCCGAATTGCAATGACTTTGATGGCATGCTAGTCCTCAGGATTGAGAAGCCCTGACGCCCCAATACCAGCTCAGGGGAGGCCCCAGACCTGACACATTCTGAGGTATGGCCTCACAGTGCCTATCACTGCCTCCAAACCCCAAACCCATGAGCTTTCTATCAAGTGCCCAATCTCCTGCCAGTGTCCCTGTGGTTGAATTAAAAAGCTCAACCAGAGGAGGGACCTGAAGGACCCCCCCTCCTACCTGGATCCTGAAATCTCAAACTGTCATTACCGCGCTATATCTGATATGAGGCCCAACACATATATAGCATAGACTGCCTGTCTGCTTAATAAGAAAGTCACCTTAAACCTCAAGAGATGGAGGACCGTAGTTTAGTCTGGTGGGTGGGTGGTGAATATACAGGAGATAGAAAAGAGATCTGGGGCTCCCAACTTAGCCATGTCCTGAACTATGCTGAACCTGGGTGTCTCAGTTTGAGCTGGCGGGGGCATCCAAGAAAATCCCGCCTCTGCCCCCAGCCACCTTTGCCCCATGCACTTTGGGCCCGGGCCCTAGGCCCAAACCCCACTAAATCCCTAAAGGGGAGGGAATGCCCCTGCTTAATCCAACCTTCTGTTTAAAATTTAAATTCCTTAACTATAAACAAAAATTTTTTATTATAACCCAAAAAAATTTCAAGAAAACTAACCACAAAAAGACAATTTTACAATTATCCAACTTAATAAAATTTTTCTTTCCCACTCCAAAAATGGGCTGCTTTATTTTAAAAATTGTTATCAATGAAGAGAAGATGGAGTAAAAAACGGGGAAGGGGAAAATCAGGGAATAACCAACATGAAACTAGGGCAACGGACGCAAAACTTCTGATCTTAACCTTCAACACTAAATCTGCCTTCCAAATAAATGGGGGGGCCCAAACAAAAAGGGGTTTGGGCGGATTGACTTGGGGGATTCTTTGGGCCACTCAGTAGGAATTTTTGGGGGGTGGAAACTTTTTGGGGGACGGGGGGGGATTCTGGGTAAATTATTTTAATATTTTTATGATTGGTGGGATATATGGGGTCTTCCCAAAGCTTTATTAGTTGATGGTTTTTTTTTGGTGTTTTTAAGTGGGTTAATTCTGGGTTTTTTTTGGGGGGGGGTTCGGGGGAGAATTGGTGTTATTGCCACCCTTAGTTCTGCCTCCCTTTTTCCCTGTCCAATCAAAAGCTTTCCCACTGCATAATAGATTGGACAGGAAAATTTCTGCCACATTAGGTGTGGGGACATCCTCTGGAGCAGACAGCAGAGGAGGATGTATGGGATGTGGAAGACCTCAGAGGATGACCAGGAGGGGAATAAAATCTGGAGTGTAAAATAAAAAAATAAATAATAAATAAATAAATAAATGAATGAATGAATGAATGAATGAAAAAACCCTCAAAAATGCATTTGAGTTCAAGTTGAATTGACCATCTACTGCTGTCCAAAGTGTGGTTTTAAATCCCTGTGAGACTTCTTTGAAGACACTAATTTTTCGTTTGAGATTGGTTGTTAATTGAAGATAATTTTTTCTTGGGGATGGGAGCTCATGTCTACTTCTTCATTTCAGCAATCAGACTCCATATAGTTTGAACTGCTGAAACCCTGTTTATGCTACCAAAATCTCTGTGGATTAATATGTTCACTAGTCCCATTGTGCCTAAAAGACAATTATCTCCTTGGTTTAAGCCTCCTCTTTTATATGGCTCTCAGAGCCCTGAGGGGAAGCATTTCATTGAGACATCCAATGTAAGAGCACATGTTTCAAGGTCTCTCATGTTGTAGTAATTATTTAAAAATGCCTCTGGCTCAGGCCAACTATCTAGGCTGCAGCCGCTCTGCCTAGCCCAACCGCCATGTTTCTCAGCCAGAGGCCACATGCATGCTACAGCTAGAACCAGCTGCCAGAAACACCAGCTCTGCCACCCACTAGATGCCAGCTGAGAGATGGCTCTGCCAATCTTCCATGCTGTTTCCTCAAGGCAGGGCATTGCCCAGACCTTTCTGCCATTCATGTGGGCCCAGTAAGAGAATGAGACTCTAATTCTTATAGATTAATCAAAGCTTATATATTTGGCAATGATCACTAACAAGATGCCCATACAATCAGAAGTGTAACCCAATACCCAACCTAGGTATACCAACTACCTTTGACTGCTACAGACACATGAACATCTGTCTCCATCGCTCCTACATCTCTGCCTCTCTCGCTCCTTCTCTTCCTTTTATCTCCTCTCCTAACTCCTCCTCTTCCTTTTCCTCTTTCTCCCCTAACTCCTCCCACCTTAGCTCTCCTACACTCTCATGCTCTGTTCTTTGGCCTTTGTGGCATTTTGAACTAGTTCACTTCTACCAAAGGAAGATGCTTCTCTGATGATGCCTGAATGAGACACTAATCTATGGATATAGTAGAATGTCTTTAGATGTCATCTTATTCGATATTTCTTCAGTGTAACAATTTATTTTGTTTCTCTTAGGTCACTGGCATGTCTATTCTTAGATTCTTGACATCCAATGTCAGGCATGTATTCTCTCTCATTGAGTAGGCCATAAATACAATCAGATACTGTTTACTTAGTCCCATGACATTTATGCCACTGTTGCACAACATTTCCACAAGAAGCTCACCATTACTATATTTAGGAGTTTGTAGCTGGGCTCATGTCTATCATCTTCCTCTGGTGTTCAGAGTCAAATCCAGAACCATTATCACTAGTTACTAGGGGTGAAACTCTAGTTAGGCACTAGCTTGTCTTCTCCACTTTCAATGAAATGTGTAAGTATTGTCTTCATCCAATATTGCATAACCATCAGTACATGAAGAGCAACCAAAAATCTTGGAAATAGCATGAGTTGTGTAGGAAATTCCATGAAGAAATTTTGGTCAACAACTCAATTAGATGCAACTTGTTTCTGGCACTGGAGGTTTTACTTGGTGGTAAGAGATGTCTGGTGAGGGTTTTATCTCCTCGTTATTTGGTGACTCCATTTTGATTTCTTTAATATATATATTATTTTGTTTGTTTGTTTGTTTGTTTCAGACAGGGTTTCTCTGTATAGCTCTGGCTGTCCTGGAACTCACTCTGTAGACCAGCTGGCCTCGAACTCAGAAATCTCGCCTGTCTCTCCTCCCAAGTGCTGGGATTAAAGGCGTGCTCCACCACCACCTGTCTAATATAATGTATATTTTTAAAGAAGCTTCTATTGTAGTAGGTTTCCATATGAACCTTCAAATACTGCTTAGTGTTAGTTGCCTCTCCCATATTTTCTCCCTTAGCCTCCTCTCTTCCCCTTCTCCAACTTAATCTTCCCATTACATCCTCCCCACTTTTCTCTCTAATTGTATGTTCTACTTCCCTATAATTGGGAGAGCTTTCCCTCCTCAGATTTTTTTATTTTTATTTTTTTACTATTTACCAAACCTCTGTGGTTATTCAGATAGTAGCATGCCTATTGAGGGTCAAAATCTAATATTCACTAGTAAAAAAATACGTTAGGATATTTGTCCTTTTGATTCTTGGTTACTTCACTCATAGTTTTTTTTTTACCCCTCAATTTTCCTACAATCTTATGATCTTGCGTTTTAAAAAGAGAATAATGTTGCATTATGTAAAAATATAATTTTTTGATTCATCTCTTTCCTGATTCATCTGTTTATGGATATTTACAGTTTCCAATTTTCAGGTATTACACATTGGTAATGAACATAAATGAGCAGTGTCCATTTAGTAGAATATAGAGTCCTTTGAGAATATGTCTAAGTATAGTATAGCTGGATCTTGAGGTAGACCTATTCCAACTTCCTAAGGAACTGCCACACTAATTTCCATTGTATCTGTACAAAGTTTCACTCCTACTACCAATGGAAGAGTGTTCCCCTATTCCATATCTTTGCCAACATGAACTGTCACTTCTTTTGTTCATCTTAGCCACTCTGATAGGAATAAGACAATCAAAGTAATATTGATTTGATCCCTAGATAATAAAGATTAAACATCTTATTAAAAAGCTTATGGTTTTTTAACAGTTAGAGACTGTCAGTCATAAGTATGTTGTTTGGACATTTGTTTTTCAAGTATTTGACATTAATGCTCAGCCACTATTCCTGATTATGCCATGCTTTCAGATTAGAGATGAAATATGACCAGTAATATTTGTGTTTCTGCCCTATGGCTACTTGTTTTTATTGCCCTGATGGACTGTCTCTGTGGAATTGTAAGCCAAAATAAATTTTTTCATTAATAAAGAAGACAGAAGGAAGGAGGAGGAGGAGGAGGAGGAGGAGGAAGAGGAGGAGGAAAAGAGAAGAAGAAGGGGAGGAGGAGAAGAGAAGGAGGAGGGAGTTGGAGGAGGAGGGGGAAGGTAGAGGAGAGGAGGAGGAGGAGGAGAGAAGAAGGAGAAGGGCAAAAAGTATATAAAAGAACCAATTGCACACTTCACTATGCAGTGGATACAGCACACGTCTCTGTAGTTGATGGCAGGATAAGCTTACTTAGAATCCTGTATCCCCCAGAAATGCAGTTGTGTTTTAAAATACACCATATGTGTTTTCAAGGATTGTTTATTTATAGAAATCATTGTGCTAGCGAAGTACATGGCATAAAACATGGTATTATATGTCTGATCCTCCTACTACTGATGCAATCTATTAAGAAAAAAATAATTTTATTTGTGTTAGGCAGCAAAATAGATAACAGAACTTTTTTATTGGATATTTTATTTATTTACATTTCAGATGTCATCCCCTTTCCTCATTTCCCCTCCCTAGATCCCCATATGCATCCCCCTCCTCCTTTTTGCTTTTATACCATTTTAATACATGCAAGTATTAAGGTCAGTTCTAAGTTGAGGTACTAACAATACGATAGATGCAAATAGTCAAGGAACAAGCAAGACAATAAACACAAATATTCAAAGAACAAGCAAGGCAGATAAACAAAATTCTGTGAACACTCCTATGACTATTGTTTCTAGAGTTACGAACCAAAATATCTGAGCCAACATCCCTGTCCTAGCTCAAAGTCATATTCATTCCTGAAGCCTACTTCCTTGTTCTAGTCTAAACTTTAGCTTCCTGTCTGAAATTACTCCTTTGTTCTAGCCTAATAGTTAGATTCCTGCCTGAATTACTTCTTTGTTCTAACCTAATGTCAGATTCCTGCCTGAAGCCTACTTCCTTGTCCTTGAGCAATGTTGTATTCCTGCACAGCAGCCCATTTCCTTGTCCTTGCCATGTCAGATTTTTGCCAAGCAGCCCCAAAGACTCTCTGCCTCCCCCTTTTTTTATTTCATTAACAAGACTGAGCCTATCTTAAGTTGTTCTGAAAAGAATGCCCTCCTTACCATCATGGAATATACATTATCAAAAGCAATGCACTTCTGTCTTATGATGGTAGACTGGCAGAAACTTACCCATCTTTGGTTTGCCAGCCTGTTAATTTAATAACTCTGTATGGAGGTTATTTTCAATTTCAAGTCATGTACTTTGGTTGACAAGATGTTGATGTTGTTGAGCACAAGCTTCAACACGATGGGCAGGAATAAAATATTCCCAGGACAAAAGAGCTAGCAAGATCAAGCTATATATGCCATTCTTGAAGCTTGACCAAAATAAAAATACTGATGTCAGGCCATGGGTAATTTTATCAGCAGTAACTTCCATATTAACATTCAGCAGAGCAGCAATCTTGAAATTCATAAGCTCACTAGGGAAAGTTAAAACATCCAGAGAGAGTGTTAGAATTATGCCAAATATACTGCAAGTGTCTTTAATCTTTTTCCTAATTATAAGTGACTACCACTGTAAATTTTAGGACTAACATGAATCCAATGGTATTTGGCATGATACTTGAGATGGCTCCTGACTCTTAAATTCTGAACTTCCTTCCAATATTTTGAATAGGATAAAGAGCATCTAATCCATTCTTCCAAATGCTTATATGAATCCTCTTTATATAATTCAACATGTTAGTACATTTTTTGTTAAATGATAAACAAAAGTAGCTGCCTTAACTTCCTGGGTCAAAGCAATTGCAAAAGCAGTGGTGCTAGCAATTAATGTAATTAAAGCTGTTATATCAGCAATAATCAAGCCCACTACCTCTCTTCCTTCTGCTTAAAGCCTGACTCATTTCTTCTAGTTCTTGCAAGCTATTTTTAGAATACCAATGTTCTGTAATACTCAGGGCAATAAACCAAAAGCTGGTTGATAGACCTTCGTAACTGACATGACAGGCTTCAACACACTAACAGAATTAGAAAATGTACAATCAATGTAACTTTCATTAAATACAGTAGAAGAAACAAAAGTAATTTTAACTTGACAATTAAAAGAGCCTTAACACATGTGCTAACACTGTTTGAAATCCAGATCCTGCCCCAACTTTATCTCTTGCTACCATAACATCATATAGAACTGCTGCTAGCTTCCAAATATGTCTCTAAAAATACCCAGAACCAGATTTCCAAATGAAGACTTTTATTTCCAATACTGGATTGATTTCTAGACCCGTCCATGATTGAGTCTGAATAACTGGTCACATTTAAGAACAATACAAGAGTCATTATAACTTCTCTGTTTGTTCTGTTCCACAAGGTTTACAAACTTGAGGCAAGGCAGCTTGTCCATCATGGGTATAGGTAAGCAATGGTGGGTTGGGAACATATGTCCAATTTAGCTTCCTAGTTACCATTGTCAGAGCAGTCAGCAAGCTCACAGGTCAGTATCATTCTTTATCCTGGCATCAGCATATCTCAGCCATCACTCTGGCAGTACCATGCTCCTCCAGTTTCCTGCAGAAAAAAAAACCACACACACACACACACCACACACACACACACACAAACATGCTCTCTTCCCCATATTTAATACCTGATCAGGATCATGCCTTATGCCAGTAAGTGGATACTTGCCTTTCACCTATGCATAAGTATGCCTAGTTGTAGAGTGCTATAGACATGCAGAAGAAAGTTCCTTGGCCTCCAAATTTTTTTTAAAAAATAAAATAAAAAGAAATGATTTAAATAAATTTGTGGTGTATGGGATATAGCTCCCATTTTTTTTTTAATTTTATGAAGATATTGTATTAAAGTTCCTTGGGCCCCTTCCACAGTCTCTTGTCCTTGACAATTATAAGTAATGCCAGTAATATGAGTAATGTTAAATTACTGCTAAAAAGTCTCAAATGTTCGACTGCAATAGCCAGTTTAACTATCGTGGTTTTTTTTTTTTTTTTTGTTTTTTTTTTTTGTATTTTTTATTATTGGATACTTTCAGATGTTATCGCCTTACCCATTCACCAGAATCTATCCCACCCTCCCTCCTCCTATTTCTATGAGGGTGATAATGGAACATTTAATCAAGCCTGGTAACTTGAGTTCAATGCCTGGGATCCATGTGGTAGAAGGAAAGTGCTGACTCCCTCAAATTGTCCTTAAATTTCTACCTCTTTTCAGTGATGTCTCCCTAGAATAATAAATATTAAATGTAATAGAAATTATTTTCATTATATAAAAATATTAAACTTAACAATTGATATTTCCATATGTAAATATTGGGGGAAATATGCATTTTATCCATAGTCTAACTGTTATAATATTTTATTCTCTCTAAACTCTACAGAAGACAATACAGAGTGTGTGGAATACGTTTTTTAAAAAATTATTTTATTTTAGTTATTTTTATTGGTTATTTTGTTTATTTACAATTCAAATGTTTTTCCTCTCCACACCCCCCCACCATCAATCAACCCTCCCATTTGCCTCTATGAGGGTGCTTCCCACCCCATTCCCATTCCTGCCTCACTGCTATAATGTCCCCTTACTCTGGGGTATCAATCTTTCACAGGACAAGGGCCTACCCTTCTATTGATGGCAGATAAGGCAATCCTCTGCTAAATATATAGCTGGAGCCACAGGTCCCTCAATGTGTACTCTTTAGTTGATGGCTTAGTCTCTGAGAAATCTGAGTGGTCAGGTTAGTTCCTCTTTCTATGGGGTTGCAATCCCCTTCAGCTCCTTCAGTTCTTCCCTTAACTCTTCATTGGGGTGCTAGTGCTCAGTCTGATGGTTGACTGTCAGTGTCTTCATTTGTATTGGTCAGGTGCTGACAGTCTCTCAGGGGACATTTATACCAGACTCCTGTCAGCAAATATTTCTTGGCATCAGCAATAGTGTTGGGGTTTTATATCTGCAGGTTGGATTCCTAAGTGGGGCAGCCTCTGGGTGGCATTTCCTTCAGTCTCTGCTCTACTTTTTGTCTCTGTATATCCTTTAGATAGGAACAATTTAACAAAGTTTCATTTACTTCACAAAAAGAGAATGAAGACAATATAAATAACATAATTTGTCAGCCAGGTATCACACGCCTTTAATCCCAACACTTGGGAGGCCAAGGCAAATAAATGTCTGAGCTCCAGCCAGCCAGAGTGACACAGAGAGACCCTGTCTCAGAATACCAAAAGACAGAAACAGATAAACAGACAGACAAAGATTCTTCTCAAAAACAAATAAAAAACAAAAGAAAGAAAAAAGTAAAGAAGGAACACAACTTAGAACCACACAATAGAGAATATAAACTTAATACTTGATGAAAAATGAGGTGAAATTTACAAAGCCTTTGACTTAAAGTCATATATTCAGTGTCTTAAAAAAAACTAGAGCAAAATATTATTAAAGATTTTCTATACAAACATTAGTAATAAATCTTGTATGTAGAAATTCATGTTTGAGAAGTTTTCATGCCCTGTGGTTTGAATCTGTTAGCTCAGCAGTTGTAGACTAGATAGTTATTGGTTGATACCTCATGAATATCAAAAAAACACAGTGAGTCAATATTTTAAAGCTTGCATTTTCATAAAAAAAGTGTGTTGATAAGTTAGACCACATAAAATTTCAATCTCTATTTATGTTCAGCATGCTGCTAGAAAAATATCATGATATGGATATACTTTAGTTATAGAGTGAAGAATAATTTCAGTAGTATGTGGTATTGTTGCTACAAATGGTTTTGCAAAAAAAGATTCTTTATATTTATTTATTTTTCTAAATGAAGAGTTTAAAACAAATGGAACACCTTTGTCAAGCACATAAACATGGAACTTTTTCCAACTGTTTTCAAATACACTATGTAACATCAGAAAGAAGAAAGTTCCCGAGTTACATTGTTTCTCTCTTTCTTCTCCTTTCTTTTGTTTTCTTCCTTCCTTCTCCTTTTCCCTTTTTCCTTCCTTCCTTCCTTCCTTCCTTCCTTCCTTCCTTCCTTTCTTTCTTTCTTCTTCTTCTTTCTTTCTTTCTTTCTTTCTTTCTTTCTTTCTTTCCATTCCAAATGTTGCCTGCCTTCCTGGTCCCCCCCATAAAGAATTCTTCATCCATTCCACCCTCCCCTTTCATCCACCCCCACGCACTCATTCATCCCAACCCTGTCACATCTCCACAGTTCACCACCATCCCCCACATCCTCTTCCCTAGTGCATAAGGTCTTTACAGGATTAGGCTCATCCTCTCCCACTGAAGCCAGACAAGGTAGTCCTCTGCCACATATGTGCCAGGGGCCACAGACCAGCCCATGTATACACTTTGGTTGGTGGATTAATTTTTAGGAGCTACCAGAGTTTCAAGATAGTTATACTCTTGGTCTTTTTGTAGGTATGCCATCCCCTTCATCTCTTCAATCCTTCCCCTAATCTTTCCCTAGTGGTCCCTGACCTCAGTCCAATGTTTGCTATAAATCAACTGCTGGTAGTGTGTCTCAGAGAACAACCATGTAAGGCTCCTGTCTGCAAGCACAACATAACATCAGCAACAGTGTCAGGGTTTGGTATCTGTCCATGGGATAAATCACAATTTGTACTGTTCACTAGATGGCCTATCCTTCCATCTCTGCTCCATTTTTGTCCCTGCATATATTTTAGATAAGAACAACTCTGGGTCAAAATTTTGAAGGTCCGTTGGTAACTTCATTCCTACACTGGGGGTTCTGTCTATCTACTGGAAGTGGTCTCTCCCATATTAATGTGGAGACATTAGTGGGAAACACTGGAATTTGAGTCAAAAATTCACTGTTTTAATACAAATTTTGGATTAATAAAAGGGCTTCTGATTTAGTTGCTTGAAGAATTAGTATGATAAATTGGTTGTAGATTATGTTCTGATTGGCAAGAATGCGGAAACTGTCTTCTATCTACGAATCGTTTAAAACACTCTGGTAACTGGTTTTAATTAATTACAAAGCATGATACTACTTTTGACTTTGACATATGGTAATGGGAATGTTCTTCAAAATGAAGTTTTGTTATTTTATAAACTTTATACTTTGAAAGCAGTTACCTTCATGTTTTTCAAGTTTTTGCAAGACACATAATGGTGTTATGTTTTAGATAAAAATATAAAATATTTATCTGTAAGTACATATTGAAATGCTGAAACCAGATTCAATGTAATCTTGGAAATTTTCTGTAAGAAAATTTGTTGCATAATGCTGTAGTAAATATTAAACAAATCCTTGAAAGATATCCTAATGAGCCACCTGGTTTCATAAGTCATTTATGTACAACAAGCCCATAAATTTTATCTCAAAGGGACAAGCAGCAGTAGCCCCAGATGATTTGTTGTATGATATTTGCCATCTCTTCTCTCCAGCCATCACACAGGCTCCTCCTATCATCCATACCACATTGTGTAGCTATGATCCTTAACCAGATGTGGCACTCAGTACTTTTTCGTGTGGAGTTTTCAACTATAAGAACAAATAGGATCCATCAACTTTATAGAGTCTTCTTTGAAATTCAGCATCAAGAATTTTGCCTTTAAGTGTAAGTGTGGAATTCATTGATCCTATGGTGAATATTTATTAGTTCAAGAAGAATTTGGAAGGAATAGAACTGCTTTACTGATGTTAGCTTTTGACTCCGGTAAAAAAGTTTATATACACAAGAGTCACTGTACAATGGTTAGCCTAGCATTATAGGACCATTTTTCCCTTGACATCAGGGAGATGTGATGGGTGTTTGGCAAAACCTTTGCTACGTTTGAGCAGAAGAGACTATGAAAAGAAAATCAGAGGAAGGCAAACAAACAAGCAAACAGATATTTAGTTGGATTAGGCTCAAACTTCTATAGTCACTGTTTGTCTACACAGGTAGATGATCAATCCAGGGAAAGGATAAAAGGCCATAGTTACTGACTTGAGTTAACCAGAAAGTGGCACTCAGAGACCTAGACTTTCAGTGTTCAAAAAAGGAAAAGGGTGTTAGTGTTATTAAATGTTGCTTAATCATGACATATGATCAAATATCTCTGGAAATTTATATAGTAGGGATTTTTAAATTTTATAAATCATTTCTTTTAATTTCACAACAAAATTACATTGTGTGGCTAACAATCCCACTGTACAAATACAGAAACTGAGAGCCAAATTAAAATAATATGTCATGTCTAGCATTTGCCTTGTCTGATTCCAACACACAGAATCTGAAGGCCACACATGTGGACTCTCGACAACCACAAGGAGAGTATGCTTTCCCTTACTGAACTCTGCTGAGGTAGAAAGTAGCATAGGAACAGTCTCATTCCTTAAGACCAGCATTTGTATTCAGTATTTGACAAAGACAATTTCAAAATCAGAAAAGCATACCACAGTAGAAGGGAAAATAGGAATTGTGGATGCTTACGTTTAGTAATAGTAAGGCAGAAGAGGCATGACAGCTCTAATGATATATTTACGAGCTTTGTATGGAAAATAGGTGCTTTTTACTATAAAATTATGGTGTGAAATTGGTAGGATTTAATGTAGACTTTTAGAAAAGAGAGCATCAAGCGCAGTAAGATACCTGCTATTGCATAACATAAACACATTTAAGGAGAGATCCTCAATGAAGAGATAAAAGATTCTTGAATTATCTGCAGCTATTGATTCACTACCTTTTACAATTTTTAGCTAAAGAGCTCAAAGTATTAGAGGAACAATATTACTATTTTCTATAAAGAAAATATTTGAAAAGTAAATAGTACATTCTCACGCCACTTAATAACATGTTTACAATTTCTGTTAAATGCTTTAAAATCCTTTTTTCTATTGTTGGATATTTTTTTTAACATTTCAATTGTTTTCCCCTTTTTGAGTTTCTCCTCCAAACCCCCCTATCCTATCTTAAGAACTGCTATGATGCTGCTAGGAATAATTATGTGTTTATGAGTGTGGTATCTAAGAGTCTTGGGTAGGAACTCAGCATCATAGAAACAAAATTATTTTTTATATTTTCTTCTCTCATACATTACATTCCTACTGCAGTTTCTCCTCCCTCTTATCTTCCCAGTCAGCATCACATACCCCCCCCCAAATCAACTATTTCTCTTTTCTGCTTCAAAACAAAGAGTAGATGTTTCAATTCATAAAGGGAATGGAATTGTGAGAAAGCACATATAACATAATGAGCTAGCAATAGGGAACACATTGGTTAATATTTTCATGACTCCATGTCACCAGGATAAACTCATCTTTGAGCACAATACTTCTTTTGAATTATTGCCTTAAGACAAATAAAGATGCATTTCAAAATGTAACTGAGGATAGAGATTTTGGTTTGATGTATTTGATACATTATTTCTTCTGTGAATCTCTTGGAGATAGGAAGCATTTTACTAATAATATTAACTTGAGTGTAATATTCTAAGTAGAAAACACTCTTATATATGCCCCCAAATTAAAACAATCTAATAGATTGTGAGATGTTTTGAAAATTAAGGATTTAACATTGCATCCAGTTTCTTCACCCAACCTAATTCTGCACATCCTTCCCAAGAGTCTAGCCTGGCGAGTCTGCCTGACCATCTCCAAGAGTCAGCTAAAGACTTTCTTTAGCTAAATGAAAACACAAGCTCATAGGATTTGTAATCAACAGATCTTTCTCAAAGGTGTTATTATGGAATTGGAATAATTATCATAATATTTGAATAAATAAATTTCTGACACTGAAAAAATTCATAAAATAATTTAGATGTAAATATTTATATTAGTTTATGTACATGAGTGTTTTTCTACATTCCATGAGGTCAGAAGAAAGACTTGGAGCTTTAGAACTGGAGTTATGGATGGTTTTGAACCATGTGGTTGCTGGAAATGTAACCCAGGTCCTCCTAAAAAACAACAAATTGTTCTCAGCCACTGAATAATATATTTGACAGAAATCCTTTTGAATAAATTTTCATTCTGTGAATGTTCATATCAATATTATAACATTTGTTAATTTTCACTGAACTTTCAGTATGCCTGCTGTAACAATTATTTATTTTAAAAATAATGATAACTGTTACTTAACATTATCTCTACTATTTTAGGACTGCTTCAAAGCACAAGAACTTTGTGTTTGTCATAATGAAGTGGCTAAACACAGAAGGCACAAAACCCTTAATTAAAATGCATCAAAGTACACACACAGAATAATGAGCTAGCAATAGGGAACACATTGGTTAATATTTTCATGACACCATGTCACCAGGATAAACTCATCTTTGAACACAATACTTCTTTTGAATTATTGCCTTAAGACAAATCAGTAAAAATAATATTAGTATTTAAATTGATAATTCTTTATTTTCTCCTAAGGTTTGTGGTATATAATAATGTTACTAGTTCTAAAGTAAAGGTGAGTATCTAAGAAGAATATTCAAAAGGTGATTACCCAAAAGGAAGTAATTAACATTCCTTTAAATTAACATCCTGTAATTAAATTAAATTATATCATGAGATTAAAGTCGATTTAGTGTTTCATCATACTATTTTCAAAACTTGTTTAGAATAAATTATGGTGTAACACAATTTTTATATGAAAGTGTAAAGCTAAAATACTACTATCAAATTACTTACTTAAAATGGATAATGCAATTTAAATGTTTCCAAGGAACAGACCTTGGAGAGAAACATATTCTTAACTTTGCTATAAGTCAGGAAGTCTCTCAAAAAGCAGAAACAGCAGACTGTGTGTATGTGGTCCTATTCTGCAAGTATAAATTAGAGGAAGAGTGGTTGAAAAGAAGGATTTATGACAAGACTGGCTGCAAGGTATGTTTTGGATTTCAGTGTATCATTGAGCAAAATGGTAATCCTAGTACCACTCTGAAACTTATCTGAACTTTAGGAAACAGATCTGACTTATTGGAAGGCTGGAAAAGTACCTTCAACAGAAATCACATGGCATGTCAGAGGATGAGGCTTCACCTTTCTCATGGTATGCACAGTGTTAAAACCCACAATACTGAAGAACCCTGGTAAGTACATTTTGGTATAAAGAATACTTGATTGAGTTTCTAAATAACTATATACAGCAAGGATTATATAGAATGAGAACATTAAACAAATGATTTCATCTATTCCTTCCCAGAGACAATTTATACAAGAGATGGAGCCTGGAAACTACACTACAGTAACAGAGTTTATCCTTTTAGGGTTAACAGATGATCCTACACTCTCTGTCATCTTCTTTGTGTTTTTTCTTGGAATATACATTGTCACCTTAGTAGGAAATATCAGCATAATAAATTTAGTAAGAAGCTGTCCCCAGCTTCAAACCCCCATGTACATGTTTCTTAGCCATCTGGCTTTTGTGGACATTGGCTATTCCACATCAGTTACACCTATAATGCTGATAGGTTTCATTGTACATGGAACAGCTCTCCCTGTGCATGCCTGTGAAGCACAACTCTGTTCTGTTGTGACTTTTGGGACAGCTGAATGCTTCCTGCTGGCTGCCATGGCCTATGACAGGTATGTAGCTATCTGTTCACCCTTAATCTACTCTACACATATGTCTTCCCAAATCTGCCTCCTCTTAGTTGGGGCATCTATGTGGGTGGCTGTGTGAATGCATGGACATTCACTGGTTGTTTGTTAAGTCTGTCCTTTTGTGGAGCAAATCAGATAGATCACTTCTTCTGTGATTACTCCCCTTTGTTGAAACTTTCATGCTCAGATGTCTCCATTGTTGGAGTCATCCCCTCCATCTCTGCCGGATCTATTATTGTAGTGACAGTGTTTGTCATAGCTGTTTCCTACATCTACATTCTTATCACCATCCTGAAGATGCGCTCCACTGAGGGCCGCCACAAGGCCTTCTCCACCTGCACCTCCCACCTCACTGCAGTCACTCTCTACTATGGAACCATTACCTTCATTTACGTGATGCCCAAGTCCAGCTACTCAACTAAGCAGAACAGGGTGGTATCTCTGTTCTATACAGTGGTGATCCCGATGTTGAACCCCCTCATCTATAGCTTAAGGAACAGAGATGTAAAAGAAGCCCTGAGGAAGGCAACTGTCAGAATATATTCATAGAATCTGTTCTTTGAAGAATCTCATAATATTTTATTTATCTATGTCACTTTTTAATTGTCTTATTTCAAACATTGAATGTATCTTGAGTCAAATGGATATT